>JAUIMM010000555.1:11570000-12130000 GCA_031769625.1 Taudactylus pleione | reverse complement strand
CGCTCCTTCCAAACTCCTATAATGCCTGTCTACACTCCTTCCATACTCATATAACACCTGCACTCCTTCCAAACTCCTATAATGCCTGTCTACACTCCTTCCATACCCATATAACACCTGCGCTCCTTCCAAACTCCTATAATGCCTGTCTACACTCCTTCCATACCCATATAACACCTGCGCTCCTTCCAAACTCCTATAATGCCTGTCTACACTCCTTCCATACCTATATAACACCAGCACTCCTTCCAAACTCCTATAATGCCTGTCTACACTCCTTCCATAACCATATAACACCTGCACTCCTTCCAAACTCCTATAATGCCTGTCTACACTCCTTCCATACCCATATAACACCTGCGCTCCTTCCAAACTCCTATAATGTCTGTCCACACTCCTTCCATACCCATATAACACCTGCGCTCCTCCCAAACTCCTATAATGCCTGTCTACACCTCTTCCATACCCATATAACACCTGCGCTCCTTCCAAACTCCTATAATGCCTGTCTATACTACTTCCATACCCATATAACACCTGCGCTCCTTCCAAACTTCTATAATGCCTGTCTACACCTCTTCCATACCCCTATAACACCTGCGCTCCTTCCAAACTCCTATAATGCCTGTCTACACTCCTTCCATACCGATATAACACCAGCGCTCCTTCCAAACTCCTATAATGTCTGTCTACACTCCTTCCATACCGATATAACACCTGCGCTCCTTCCAAACTCCTATAATGTCTGTCTACACTCCTTCCATACCGATATAACACCTGCGCTCCTTCCAAACTCCTATAATGTCTGTCCATACTCCTTCCATACCCATATAACACCTGCGCTCCTTCCAAACTCCTATAATGCCTGTCTACACTCCTTCTATACCCATATAACACCTGCGCTCCTTCCAAACTCCTATAATGCCTGTCTACACTCATATAACACCTGCGCTCCTTCCAAACTCCTATAATGCCTGTCTACACTCCTTCCATACCCATATAACACCTGCACTCCTTCCAAATTCCTATAATGCCTGTCTACACTCCTTCCATACCCATATAACACCTGCGCTCCTTCCAAACTCCTATAATGCCTGTCTACACTCCTTCCATACCCATATAACACCTGCGCTCCTTCCAAACTCCTATAATGCCCGTCTACACTCCTTCCATACCGATATAACACCTGCGCTCCTTCCAAACTCCTATAATGTCTGTCTACACTCCTTCCATACCTATATAACACCAGCACTCCTTCCAAACTCCTATAATGCCTATCTACACTCCTTCCATACCCATATAACACCTGCGCTCCTTCCAAACTCCTATAATGTCTGTCTACACTCCTTCCATACCCATATAACACCTGCGCTCCTTCCAAACTCCTATAATTCCTGTCTACACTCCTTCCATACCCATATAACACCTGCGCTCCTTCCAAACTCCTATAATGCCTGTCTACACTCCTTCCATACCCATATAACACCTGTGCTCCTTCCAAACTCCTATAATGCCTGTCTACACTCCTTCCATACCCATATAACACATGAAAATAAAATAAAAACATGAATATAACATGGCAGTAGGCAGCAGTTATTGATTTCCTGAGCATCTCAGACATTGCATCTTGTTTATCCAATAAAGGAGTTGACTACAGATTATATTCTCTGTACATGAGATTAAAAATAAGTGTTACCTTTATGGTTATCACAGTGGGAAATGTGTGTATGTGCCTGCGGAGCTGGTTGCTGTTGCACAAACTACTCCTGCCTGTTGCTCTGTGCACCTTCTATCCCCTCTACTTACCTTTCTCTCTGTTGCATTTTTACAGATCATTTCACAAAAGTCTACCTATATTGCTGGAGGCAAGAGGAACCAACAATTACCTTCAGATCTCAATACCTATTTCAGCCCATCGACAGTAAATTCAATATGCCCCTGGGATACCTAAGATTCACAGGCCTCGTGCCAGGTCTGTCCCATGACCTTGGTAGCTACAGTATCCCACTGTTTTATCTGTCTGAATTAAATATATATACATTACACAATATTTTACCATCACAGATGCTTGACCTATCTAATGACAAGGAATTGTTACAATGATCCCAGCTAGGATTTACATGTTTAATGGGCAATCCTGCATTCTTTGGAAAACACAGAAGTAAGCTGCTCTTCCTACCCTAATACACATCTCTGGCTGTGCATCCCTGCAGGCTGAGAAGCCAATGGAGATGTTTTGAGAAGGGCACATCAAGTATTCCTGGCAGTGACCATGACTGACATGAGGCAACGGAGCTCAAGAACATATGTTGCCCTATAATATAATGTCAGCAATTTATCAACCGAGAGGCAAAACAGAGAACTGAAACTCATATGAAGGAGCTGTTGCAATGGGACAGGTATAGACAATGCTGTTTGTAAAACTCTAGATAAAAAAAAAACCTTTGTGCAAAGACATTTTACAAGCAATCTTAAAATTGTAATACTGTTAATAAATGCAGCATGAAAGGGCTAAAGAAAAAAATAATGGTCTCCACGTTAAATTATTACTTTTCTGTGCACAAGACCTGAGGTCTCTAGGAACAGGAGAAATACACCTGTAGAGGTGATAATAAAACACATTAAACAGCAATAAGTAAGAGTGTGAACTCCCCTCCATAATGTGCCAGTCACCATGCATATTTTATGCCTCGCCATTTCGATGTAAAGAGGAAAGATTATCATAAAAGTAAAGTTGTTTATAATGAGCACAGGTCACTCGTGTATAAAGACATACTCTAAGCCAAGCAACTGCTGCCCTAGCCTAGGTAATGTAAATACACCCTAAATAAGTCATTGTGTACCTTCTACCTTTTCCCCTATTCACACACACACACAAAGTTAAACAGTGAAACGTAAAATTAACATAAAACATGTACAGTGCTGCACTAAACCTGCATGGTAAGCTGGGAGCAGTGGCTACCCAGGGTCAGGGCCGGATTAACAATGGGGTGGGTGGAGCTACAGCTCCAGGCCACCCCATGAAAATAGGCCCACGGGACCAACTGCAGTGCAGGTAGTGGTGACAGGAAAAAAAAATATTTCCTGTCACCACCCCAACATTCCGAAGCCCTGTCCTTCCTATCTAACCTAACGGCCACCAGAATCATTGTTCATTATACCCTCCTGCCGCCCGAAGCCGCGCCTACTGAGTCAACTCTGCTCAAAACTCCTCCCCCAGACTGTCCAAGACTCTGCCTTCGGACCGTCCTGATTAGCGCTAAGCCCCACCCCTAATTTGCGCTAGGCTCCGCCCCCAAAGCGCTATTTCTGGGATGACTGAAACTGAGCACCCGGGTCTTCTAAAGTTCCACCCACTCACCCCTCCATCAGTACTGCAGCCGGGCACTAACCAGAGGTGGGTGTAATGCTGGCATCTGTATATATGTGTGTGTGAGTGTTGCCACAACACAAGTATGACCCCTGCTGACAGCTCCCTCCTTGCACTCCCCCATACAGTAGAATGTCCTGCAAAGAGTCCTGTGAGAAATAAAACCTGCAATGCCAAAAAAAAACAAAAACAAAAAAAAACATTTAAATCATTGAGACAGGTAACCCCAAACACACAAGCTTTTCCATCACAATTATGTATAGTGCAGGAAAGTAAAAATATTTTTTATTCTGATTTTATTATGTTTGTGCACCAATATGTATTTTATTTCACTGATTTTAGATATTAAAGATAATAGAATATTGTTCCTAATTGGAGGTGCACCATAATTTTTCTTTGCCTTGTGCACCATTAACTGTTGATAGGCCTCTGTATGTGACGTCACATACTGTAGGTACCACCACTCTCTGAAGCAGCTGTGCCCGACCAGTGAGCACAGCCACTGATCTGTGAAGGTGGCCCGGCTGGGTGACTGATACTCCCTTGCTGGCTGCCTGGCTTCTGCGAACAATGGCCCTCATTCAGAGCCGTTCGCTATTTGCGGTCGTTCGTTCAAAAACAAGGGGTGGCTATTCAAATGATCCGTTCGCAAATTGCAGTCTGTTCACACCTCTAAGTCTGAACGAGCGAGCAAAACATACGCTCGTTTATTTGTTAAAAACGCCCCCTGGCCGCTCGCACCATACGTCATGTCCGCTATTTATTAGATTAATCGAGTACATCGACCAGCGTATGAACTGCTCGCTATTCTTGTGGTTGGTGTTTGCTACCACAAATTTGCGAGCAGTTCTGGCTATAAAATAACCCAGTGACGTGGTCAATGACGCTGCTGTATTAATTATGCACACCCATAATACGCCCGTTTTGACCTTTAAGCACGCCTGCGTTCGGATCTCCACTCCCCATTTTCAAGCACCTTCCCCTGTTACCACCCACATACGCCTCATTCTGTCACTCAAAATAGCAGGCACTCGCTATATAGCGTACAAACGATTTTTGGCCGCACTGACTGGTTCGCGCATGCGTACTAAAAACCGTACGCATGCGCAGATGTGCAAACATCGCTCGGAACGAGCGTACTGCCACTAACGAGCGGCTCTGAATGAGGGCCAATGATCACTGCACTGGTATGCAGGCACTGACAAGATTTTAATTTTATATATATATATCAAACAAAGGACCCTGATTCAGACCAGGTCACAGCTGCGGACGCTCGCAAAAGGGGCCGGGTATGCAAATCAAGTGATCGCTCTTTGCGGTGTAAGGATGCCTCTGTATCTTAGTGAGTGACGGGAGTGAGCGTACGCAGGACTATAAAACCTCCCACCTGTCACTCGCTGCACACGTCATCTCCAGGAAGTGTGTGTTTAATTGGGAACATCGAGGGCCATCGGAGCTGCTCGCAGCGCTTGAGGTAGACCATACCATCCCGCAAGCACTGCGAGCAGTTCAGGATACAAACAACCAAGTGACGTGTTCAATGACGCTACTTTGCTAATTATGCACACCAGGGGCAGAACTATGGGAGACAATGGAGGCGCCTGCCGCCGGGCTCCAGCACTGAAGGGGCATCTCCTTCATTGTCCACAACATATTCACCCCACGGCGGCTGTATAGGCATGCAAAATGCTACATTACAGTGTCAGCGGCTGTGACAGGGGGCACCAAATTATAACTTGCCTCCGGGCATCTGGGATGAACTTACGCCACTGATGCACACCCATTAAACTCCGTTTTGGCACCCAGACACGCCTGCGTTCGCACATCCACACCCCCGTTCACAAGCGCCTTCCCCTGTTACCACCCACAAACGGCGCAATCTGTCACTCAAAGTAGCGGCCAGGCTGTGTAGAATGAGCGCTCGTTTCCCGATCGCTAAGACTGGCTTGCACACGCGCATTGCAAACCATACGCATGCGCATATGTGCGATTATCGGCAAGAACGAGTGAGCGCAGCTTATCGATCGGTTCTGAATGAGCTCCAAAGAACGAAGGCGCAGTGAAATAAATAACTCAAAATTCAAAGATAGCGTTGCACAGGACTGAGGCTCTACTTGTCCAGAGTGTTAAAAAAACCAACAAGACGCACCCCAATGGTGCAGTATTTTCTGATTCCACCTGTGTGCTCAAAATTAATAATATGATGTAAGGCATAAGCCCATTTATTTTATCTCTGGTATGACGCCTTATTGTACATCATATTATTAAGTTTGAGTACACAGAAGTGGAATCAGAAAATACTACACCATTGGGGCGCATCGTGTTGGTTTTGATATATATCTGTGTATTTTAGAGTCTTTTGATGCAGCTGCATCCTTATGCTAATGCTGCGGCCAATTTTATTAATAGTGAGACGCCCACTTGCAGCGTCTTGCGGCGTTGCAGTGCGATCTCTGTGCGTCTTTAGACCATCTGTGCACCAATGGATGCATCCGATACTGTTCTGCATCTCTAAGCGCTAACAATGGGAACGCATGCACTGTGCGACTGGGACTCATGCACAGAATTAAAAACATTGGCCAACTGCATGCGGTATCAGACCCTATGTGACTTTGTTTTGGATCTCACTATGGTGTCTAGATCTAACAACTTCTCAGTATAACTATTAATAGGATAAGGTATCTTTATAGAGAAAGATGTCACATTCATTACATCACTAAGTGACCCGTGTGCTCTTTAATAGAGACATTTTCAGATTTACAGTATGTCATCACTATGTGCCATTTTAACAAGGAGTGTTCTTCTTTGTAGACTCAAGCATTACATTACTGATATAAGCAAAAAGGGAAGAGAGATTCTGGGGTCTATTCACTAAGCAGTGATAGGAGACAGAGTGAAAAGTGATAAGGTGCCAGCCAATCAGCTCCCAACTGCCATCTCACAGGCTGTGTTTGAAAAATGACAGTTGGGAGCTGATTGGCTGGCACCATACCACATACTTATCACTTTTCACTCTGTCTCATAACACTGCTTAGTAAATAGACCCCTTAGGCTTTTAAAGGTAGGGACTAGTCACATTACACAACACAGGCCACAACTGCTGTGCAGACGGGATGTAGTCAGGATACCTGCTGGCGCTATCCCGCTCTCCAATATCGCGACACCGACATCCCGAAATGGGACTAAAGATATCTTTAGCCTATCTTTAGCCCCACTACAGAATCCCAACACCCGGCTTACCGATAGTAGGTAAGCCGGGCGTCAGCAGCGGATAGCCATGGGTGGGGGGAGGGTTAGGTTTAGGGCTCCCGGGGGGACTTAATGTTAGGCACCTCCCCGGGAGGGTTAGGGTGGGGGGAGGGTTTACTTACCTGGCGATGTTGGGATCTCCTCCGTTGGGCTGATGCCGCTGGCATTTCAATCCAATTCCGTGCAGACAACACCCCCACATCACTAGTCAACCCCCCAAGCACTGGACACACCACGTGCGGTGCACACAATAGGCCCTTTATAAATTTCAGCTCCAGGCCCATGTGGGCCTTAATCTGGCACTGCCCAGGGTGCAGCCACTATGGTGCCCTGAAGAAAAGATAAGACCAGAAAAGTTAGGTTGATTCCACAACCGACGCTCCTGTACAACTTCATAGGGATAGCCATCGAAGGGTCCACATTGATGGTAGGAAACCACGACGGTGAATCATTGATGGTTTGCAGTTGCACCATTGATGACCATCACCCAAATAGTGCAGGAAGTGGTTCTAAATTAAGTGGGAGGCAGCAGCCTCTGCTCCCTCCATGCACTGATGCAGTGCTATAGCCAACAACAGTAGTGGGCAGGAGGAAAGTATTACGGGAGGGGGGATTCGGGATCCTCCACTGGATCACACTTATGATAGGCCAATCAAGGAAGGGAGTAGCACTATGTGGCCTGCATCAGGGGGTGGATATAAGCTCCATATCCCCATGATTGGGGAACACTGCAGCCTTCTCTGCCATCAATGGCTAAACCATGGACCATCAATAGCAAACCATAATTGGTTGCCAAACCATCAATGGTCATTTCCCATCCCTACCACGCCACCAAGCTTTCACTTTGCTCTGCGTTCTCTTTGAAACAGGGCATGCTCACTTGGCTCATCCACCAAACCATTCATACTCAGTAGATGCAAATCCTCTGCTCTTTTCACAGCGGAGAAGCCTAAATGACTATAATGGCATTATCTGGCTCCCATCCAAATTTGGCCTGGTGATACATTGACATATCCCTGGCAAGTGGATATTCTTATTGTCCATCTAGAGCAGGAGTGGGCAATAAGCAGCCCTCCAGCTGGTCTTGAACTAAACATCCCAGCATGCCCTGATAACAAAACTGCGGCATGGCAAACTGGTACCTGTAGTCCCACAGAAGCTAAATGGGTGCTTATTGTACACCCCTGATCTAGAGGAATGACTTCTAAATCTGATTATTCACTCTCTTCTGCAAAGCAAAGAAGCTTTCAATCAACCTTCGCAAGCAAACCAGGCAAAGACCCACATGGTAGCCGGGTGGGCTATTACCAAGGGAGTGGTTGGTTAGAGGATGGGTTGATTTTATAACGTGTGTTGGACTTACCTCTTTTCCTCTAGAGGGATATATTTAGAATTTTTACTTATGACAGTTAACAGGTTACTTCATCAAAAATGAAACATAGAGCCTGATTCACTAACGATCAAAACTGCGATTGCGCACGCAATCGGCCAATTGTTGTGGTCTGCGCATGCATACACATTGCAGTGCAATCGGTACTGCGATCACAGTGACTACGCAACCCATCACCGAGTGATTGACAGGAAGAGCCGCTTGTGGGTAGTGATGGGGAAGGGGGAGGGGTCGGAGAAACGCAGATGTGCCAGTGTATTTGAACGTCGTTGCAGGTGCGTGCATAAATTAGCCACTGCAATGCCTCATGCAGCTTGAGGACAGATAGCGTGCGAGGAAGTTAGCAATTCCTGAGTAAAGTCAGAGCTTGTGCAAGTGTGCGTGAGGCTGCGAGGGTACTCGATTGTACCATTGGTTTTGCAGTCTTGGAAAACATTACGGATGTGTGTAAGGCAAAGTGGGCATCCTTATGTTGTGCTGCGATGGCATAGCGATCGCAGTGGATTAGCACACTATCTCAGTTGAACTGCGTGTGTAATCGCTATTGCAATCGCAGTTGCGATCGGTAGTGAATCAGGCCTATAAATATTAACATAAATAATAACTGTGCTAATAACTTTTATTTATAAAGCACAGTGCTGTTCATTGAGAAGATCACAATAAAATAAAAAATAACATATAGTGACATAAAACAAGGTAAATATGACCTATCAAAAGGGTCTATTCATCATCACTTTATTACAAAAGCAGGTGAAAATTAAGACTTTCAGATACTTCTATATAAATTAAGTGTCAGGGTAATTCATAATTTATGTAACGCAGAAGATATCACTGATATCTCCTGGTTACAATTGTTCCCCAATAATTTCCACAGTCCCCACACTATAGTATGGGGATGTGGAAATTATGTAATTCATCAAGTTTCGAAAAAGCATTTTTTTTGGAACTTGACAGTGATACTGTATGCCATCCTGAGATGGCATACAGCACCCGATGCAGCCGAGGGATCTGAAAAGATCTCTCCCTGCTGTGTCCTCTTACCTCTAGCAGCTCCCTCCCAGTTCCCCGGGCTCTCCTCCTTTGAGCAGGGACAAAGGGAGTGGGCACAATCTCCGGCCGGCTGCTTTGCGGAGCATGGGAGGAGGTCTGGGCACTGACACCAGTGGGGTTGGTGGACAGGAGGGTTTTCAGGCATGCATGCAGATAGGCAGGGGGCACTGTCTTTGGCGGCAGCAGCTTTGCAAAGGATGGGGGGGGCAGTTTAGGCTGGCATCTGGACACAGATTAGACCCCAGAAACCAGCAAGGTTGGTGGGTGGCCATGCAGGCAGATACGCAGGAGGAAGGAGGGTCGAAATGCTGACCGCCGGCTTCCCAACTGTGCAATCCCAACAGGGGACTAATGATAGGCGTTGAAATCCCCACGCCTATCAGTATCCCTACGCCGGGAGCCCAACACCCGGCATAACGAATGAAGGTAAACCGGGCGGCGGGCGCGGACAGCTGCAGGGGGTGGAGGGTTAGGCTTCAGGGCTCCTGGGGGGACTTAGGGTTAGGCACCCCCCTGGGAGGGTTGGGGTTAGGCTAGGGGAAGGGGTGGTTAGGGTTAGGCACCCCCGGGGGGGGAGGGTTAGGGTTATGCACCCCCCCCCCCGGAGAGTTATTTTTAATCTGCGGGGACAGGGGGGTTATGTTAGGCACTTACGGGGGGTTAGTGTTAGGCACTAGGGGGGAGATTAGTGTTAGGCACCACTAAGGGAGGGTTAGGGTTATGGGGGGGAGGATTAGGTATGGATAGTGTACTTACCAATCAGGATCTTGGTGCCTGCCGGCCTTCTGGTGCCGGGATTTGAACCAGTGGGCATAAGTCCAGCGGTCTTTCATACCGATCCCCATTTCTCCTGCTGCAGCTCAGTCTCTTCACAGCCTCTCTTCAAGCTGCACAGGCAGTGAAAATTGAAGAAAGACCAGCGGAGAAGTAGAAAAGTCCCTCACTTCCAAAAAACTGACTTTGTAGAGCACAGCAGTTTTTCGGAAGTGATAGTTTAGGGGCAGGATGCATGATGAATGCCTCCCAAACTTTGTTTGAACTCACAGTGAGTGCAAATCATAATTATCACAAGTGATAATTATGTTTTGATGAATAGGCCCATAGCAGAACACTTGATACATAAAGTAGCAAAATAACAATTGTAGCTGTTGGTGGGGAAAGTGATTGTGCCAAACGTAAGGTAGAAGCTTAATCAGCAGCCAATAATAATGGTGGTTGTTGGAAAGATGAGACAATTTGGGAGATGTATCCAAAAGAGTGTCAAAGTTGCAACAAATCAGCTTCATCCTATCATTTTATAGAATTGACTTGATAAATGCTAGCTAGAAGCTGATTGGTTGCTATGTCCACCTCTCCACTTGTCCACTTCTCCACTTTTTTGAAAGCCTGATATATTTCCCCATATTCAGAAACAGTTTAATCATGGCTCTAGTGATACTGCTGGGTTAATATAACAAATGTAATGCATTAACACATACAATATCACAGGGAATTTAGCAATATAATGTATTTCTCACAACAAAAATTGAATCAACATCTAGAAGACTCTCATAAGAATTAAAGACACGCCGTGGCCACAGATAATTAGTTAGTAATTAACAAGTCTGAGATGATTCCAATACCATTTTATTAAAAAGCCTGATAGATGTTAGTAAACAAAAGCGGCTCATGAAGTTACTTCCAATTATTGGAAATACATATGAATTATTGAAATTTTTGTATAGTCACCATACAGATTTGGAGAATTCCGGTCGCTTCTCTTAGATAATCCACAGCTGCTCCAAAATGAATGGCGAACTTGTGATTTAAATGCCACTATAGCAATGTGATGTACCATATTGGTAATCTAAGATGCATTGACGGTGACTGGATGGATGGAGCCGCAGTTGTAAATGGGAGCCGGCAATAGAGCAGCAATGGTGATAACTAATCACAGATGGAACTGCCTGACTCCATTCCCCCGACCTACTCTTCTGATTGCCTAGTTGATTCAGGTAGCAAAGTGTCCTACTCAGAAGATCAATATAACATGCAAAACTCCCTCCCAAAATGAGTTTGCAATCTAAAGCTGGGTACACACTATATGATGTATTGTACAATGTATTGTATATCGTATACATCGTATAGTGTGTACGTTCGATCCGTTGGTCACGATGTTCATTCATTGTATAGTCGCATCTGTTGTTCTGCACATCTGATGGAACAATGCAATGAATGATGTGGTGCTGCCGCTGTATTCCAGATTGTGCAGTGTGTACGGCGTACGCAATGTATCATTACATCGCATGGCACTGTCGCTGGGTTGCACCATTGTATAGTGTGTACCCAGTTTAAGAGGTGTGAAAAACACTTGATATATAAAGTAGCAAAATAACAATTGTAGCTGATGGTGGTGTAAGTGTTTGTGGCTACTGTAAGACAGAACCATCATCAGCAGCCAATAATAATGATGGAAGGTGGAAAGATGAGATAATTGGGGGAGATGTATCAAGCTTCAAAAAAGTGTAGAAGTTGTCCATAGTATCCAATCAGCTTCTACCTATTGTATTATAGAATGTACTTGATGAATGCTAGCTAGAAGCTGATTGGTTGCTTTGGGCAACTTCTCCACTTCGCCATACTTTAGAAAGCTTGATATATTTCCCCATATTCAGGTAGAACCTGATTTTGGGCACTGCCAACCTTCCGTAACCTCTGGTAAAATAGTCACTATGGTGTAAGAAGATGTGACACACAGATGATTTATTTATTTTGGTGGGGCAGAAGTAGGCAAGCTGACAAATGGTCAGGCAAACACACTAATTCAGATGTGAATGCTAGGTTGATGTTTATGCGTGCGCAAGCATCTTAGCAGCATGATGATTAAATTGCGAACAAATGTGACTATGGTTGTAGTGAGGATTTATTCGCAAGTGATTGACAGACAGGGGCTGTTTTGTGGGAGGTAACAGGGAGTGGCGGAAAAAATATGGGCGTGTCATGACCGTTTTTGGGGCATGTATCTGCCTGCATCTGTAATCCCGTACACAGATAATATGGTGCTAGCATCTCAGTCCCCGCGGCCATTCTACAGGACCGTAGGGTTACTCAGATGGTCAATTATGGGAGGATCTGCCACCACTGCTGCATATTTGTACACAAGTGCTTGGAAAAACAGTGCACTTAACTGGCTGTCAGTGCAAGCAGTAGTAGTGTGGTTGTGTGTATGTATATGTATATGTGTACATATGTGGGAGTGCGGGTGTTTGTGTGTAAGATTACCTGATAGAAACTCCCCCCACTGGTGACTGGACCAATGTTTTGCTCAGAGCCAGCCCTAGGCATTGGCAAACTAAGCAAATGCCTAAGGAAATTGGAATGCCTAGGGGCATCCAAGCCCTGCCTAGGGCCCGCAGAGGTTTGGGGCAGGCATGGCCGGGGCACCTGCTGCTGACTGGGTAGAGACTCTGGAGTTGCTACTGCTGCTGGGTAGCATCCACTATCAGGCTCAGAAGCAGCAAGCAATGAGCAGGCAGAGGCGGAACAGCCGGCGGTGGTTTGTGGGGGTGGGGAACCTGGATGGCGGCTAGTGGTTAGCATTGGGGCGGCATGCACTGGTACGAGGCCTGCCAGCCTGGTCCAGGAAAAGCGGGTCCGATAACGGCGACTTACTGTACCTCCAGTCGGGTTGGCGGCTAGACAGGCTGCGCTCAAGTAAAGTAAGTCTGGAACTGAGAGAGCACTAATAAGGATGCTGTGGTGCTTACTGCTGGGAGGAGGGTGCTCTGCTGGGGTGCTGGATGAGTGTTGGTGCTGACACCATGCTGTGCTGTGAGAGGGGAGTTCTGTGATGGGTAAGGGGTGATGGGTTCTGTAATCTGTGCTGTGCTGTGAAAGGAGTTCTGGGCTGGGTGAAGGGGGTGTGCTGTGCTAAAATAGGGGTGCTGGATCAGGTGAGGGGTGCCATCATGCTGTGCTGGGTGAGAGCCAGGCTGCAGGGTGAAGGGTGCTATGATCTGTGCTGGGAGAGGGGTGAAAGGTGCTGTGCTGGGAGAGGAGTTATGGGTGCTGTGCTGGGAGAGGAGTTATGGGTGCTGTGCTGGGAGAGGAGTTATGGGTGCTGTGCTGGAAGAGGAGTTATGGGTGCTGTGCTGGAAGAGAAGTTATGGGTGCTGTGCTGGAAGAGGAGTTATGGGTGCTGTGCTGGGAGAGGAGTTATGGGTGCTGTGCTGGAAGAGGGGTTCTGGGAGCACAGCACAATGGGGAAAGGGCCACAGCACAATGAGACCACACCCCTTTTGTGAGGAGACACATCTTTTCAGGATCCCACAGGGGGTTGGGGGCACCACCCAAAATATTGCCTAGGGCACTAATTTGGCTAGGACCAGCTCTGGTTTTGCTAATAAATGTACTATAACTCTATACAGGCATTGTAATGTACTTAATTCATAAAAAATAATTAGGTAATTGAAAAACTCCCAGGGTGACTGCACCTACTGAAAGTTGTATTGCCACTAGATCCAATTGTGGCTAATAAGGAGGCTTCAGGTAATCTGGCATCGAAGGGCAGTTAATGGCCATATTCCCTTTAGTGTTTGTAATGTGGTAGAAGCTATTCCCCTGACAGCAAAACACTTACAGGAATTACCTACCAAGACATGTGAAATGCAAACAGTACTTTAGTACATCTTTTTTTGAATACTGAGCTATATTCTCTGTGTTAAAACAAAGTTGCCGTATTTATTGTTAGACAAGTGAGCGCGGTCTCCAGCTCCAGTACACACTTAACATAATGCAACGGCTGGTGAATCAACATTCTGATGAGCTGACACTGTTGATTCAGTAGATAAACCATTTTTATGATAGGTCTGGAGTTGTTGCATTTCCAAACCATTTATTTACCTCCTCAAATCTCCTGTACTTGTACTTATCAAGGTGATAATGTGTTTTCTCTGGGAGTATCTGTCTGTTTTCATCTGTTTTATAGCAAAAACAATGAACAGTGAATATTACAGTGTACCGTTTACAGTGAAACTCGTCTTCTCAGACACTGCAATGTCATATCCTAGTGACTTGAGCTTTATTTCCTATTAATAAATGCATTGTCCAAGTGAATAGGGAATATGAAAAACAATATCTGAGGCTTGATTAATCCAAATATACAGTGTTTGGAATACCCCTGCGCCATTGGGTCACTGCTCATTACTGCGCCATTGGGTTCCATGAGATGGGTGTTTTGTTTTTACAATGTTCATTTTAGGTATTTTAAAATAATGGAGGTTTGTAACTGTGAATGATAAACAAGCAGCACTCTAAGTAGAGATGAGCGGTTCGGTTTCCCTGGAAACCAAACATACCTGAATTTAGGGGTTCCGCGTCTAATCGAGTCCCAGTTTGGAATCACTTTGGGATTCCGAGTAGAGTCCTGACTTGGGTCTTCTCTCAATTCAGAACACAAATTTAAAAAACGGATCTCGCGTGTTTTGTGTTGCATTTAAGTCCCTCCCTCGTGTTTTAAGGTGCTGTGAGGTGGCCAAAATTGACTGGAAATTAATGCTATTGATGTAATACTAAAGGAACAAAAACAGGTCAAAATTAAATGATTTTAGCTGTTTTTATACATTTTTAAAGAAGCCAAAACCAAAACTGAATTCAAGCACTTGATGGTGGATTTGCCAAAACCAAAACACGATGATGATTTAGAACCAAAAACCAAAACACACGTCTCTAGCTATAAGACTTTGCAGAAGGATACTTCTGGTGGTGTCCAATTATTTAAAATGACTGAACAGAACAGTTGAGGGGTTAACTGCGCACACAGGGGGCAGCAGGTAGGGAGTACTAAGAAAGGAGGTCATCCACCTCCAGAAGGGATGTCTAAATACAAAAGGCGTTAAGTACTACCGTACCTGCGCACAGCTAATAAACCAAATGAGTAGAAGAATACATTACACAATAATATAATAGTATGATTTTCATAAACCAACATACAGTAGGTAAGGAGTAAAAAAAAGTCACTTATTTCAGTTAAATCCAAGTAGTATTCCTACCGTGGTAGAAATACTACTTGGATTCAACTGAAATAAGTGACTTTTTTACTCCTTATCATTGTTGGGTTATGAAAATCATACTATTATATTATTGTGTATTCTTCTACTTATTTAGTTTATTAGCTGTGCGCAGGTATGGGAGTACTTAACTCTTTTGTATTTAACATGACTGGCTAGGAGACTTTCCAGCAGAAATTAACCAAAGAAGATGTGACTGGCATGTGACCACATCAGATCTGATCATGTGGCACCCGCTTCCACCAGACCAGGAACACTATGCTGTGGCAGGGCCATCAGTTGACTGGGTTAATTTTGTGCTCTATGGACAGGAGGGGTTGGGTATGGGAGACCGGCAGTCGGGATGCCAGCTGTCAAAAGACAGACAGCGGCATACCGATGCTGAGAATCCCGACAGGGGCTCAGTAAGTATTCTAACCTACCCTTAACCCTCCCCCCCAAATCCTAACCCTCCCTGTTAGTGCCTAAACATAACCCTCCCCCCATAGTGCCTAAACCTAACCCTATCCTCTTAGTATCCAACAATAACCCCCCCGATGGTGCCTAGACCTAACCCTCCCTCTCCACAGCCTAACACTTACCTCCCCCCTCCCGCAGCCTACCCCTAACCCCCCCTGGTGTCTAAAACTAATTCCCCGCCCCCCCACGGCTACATGCTAGCCTGGCCTGATATACTTACCTCCAGGATGCTGGCTGTCAGGATTCCGGCGTCGGCATCTCAACTGATGTCAGGATTCCGGTGTTCAGGCTGCGGGTCGGGATTCCAGCGCCGGGATTTCGACCGCTGGCATCCCGTGCAGCAGTATACTAACTACATCAAGGACAGGAGTACTTCATCTTTTTTAAATTAATATATGTCATATGTGAATTTTCATACTTTAATTTAACTCTATGATATGTTAGAGACAGCATTAACATAATGTTCTTTTTATTTAGACAATAACAACAGCAATTTCTAGTGACTAGCTGTCTTTTATGCAAAAATTGCTATGGCATCCAGCATGGGCATTTAAGGTACAGCATGGCAGCATCCATCTCTTTGGGTATAATCATGGGCTTTGCTAACTGATTCCACTGATATACCCATCAAGACCCCACAGCTTCCAAACCCTCTCTGCCCTGAGGGCTGCAGGGAAATATTGTAGTTCTCGGCCAACAGGGAATATATTTATTTATTTGTTAACATTTTAGCAGATTCAGTTGTGATTTACAATTGATAAAACAACAGTAGTAAAACAAGACTGGGTAATAACATACAGACAAAGAGGTAAGATAGCCCTGTATGTATGCTTACAATCTATATGGAAATAGGAATTTGATACATGAGGATCAGTATTCCACATTGCAAATTGGTCCAGTCAGATTGCAAAGGTTCTCGAGGACTATATGATGCAGTCACACACACATGTTGGCCTGAGGTCAGTGGCCTGTGTGAGTGTAGAAGGAGAACATATGTAAGTTTTATGTGGACTTTATAGAGGGGAGGTCATTGGGTTGAATAGCTTATGGAGGTTATTTTTAGTGGTTCTGGAATTTGATAAGCTGTAGAAATGAATTTGCAGTGAAAACTCGAAAGTTTGGAGGCTAGAAGAAAGTCTTGTTATGCGAGGAAGGGCATTCCACAGAGTGGAGTCAGCCTAGGAAAAGTCCTGTAACTGTATAACTGTGAATGGGCAGGTAATAAGTATGGATGAGAGCAGTAGATATTGTATAGTAAGGAGGGTAGAGTTGAGAGACATTTTGATATAAGCTATAAGAAGTATTGGTATAGTTTTGTTGATAATCTTATATTATTATTTTATTATAAGTATTTTATAATAAATTTGGTAGAATACAGGCAACCAATGTAAGGACTGCCAGAGCGGAACAGCAAAACAACATTTTGAGAGTAAGATCAGTCTAGATGCGGCATTCAAAATAGATTGTAGGGGTAAAAGTATGTTTAGTGGAAAACCAGTAAGGAGACTATTGCAAAAATCAATGCAAAATATGTGTATATTGTGGATTTGCGATTATATAGGAGATTTATGGGGGAGGTTATATGGAGTATTGATGGGGGTCATGTTGGTATAGAGGATTTATAGAAGACATGATGAGATGGCAGATAAATGGGGGATATAATAATATCGGGATATGATTAACAATGTTGTGACATGATGGGTTGAGGGGGGACATGATAATATAAGGGATTTATGGGGATATGATGATATGGAAAATTGATGAGGTACATAATATATCCAAAACTGATGTGGGCCAGGATGGTAGAGGGGATTGATGGGGGACCATATATGGGGGGATTGATGGAGGAGGCAATGATATGAGGGATTGATGGTAGCATGATATGGAAGATTGAGGAAGGACATGTTGATTTGGAGGATTAATGGGGATATGATGAAATGTGGGAATGAAGAAGAACATAGGCCCTCATTCAGAGCCGTACGCTCTGAGCAGAGCGCACGCTCTGAATGAGGGCCGGGCTCCATTTTCATGGAGCGTCCTCCTGGACGCTCGTATAGCTGTGGGTCACCACCCACAGGCTATACGAGCGTGCATTGTGATGGTCGCGATGGTCGAGACCATCGCGACCATCGAATTTGCGAGCCGGAGCCTGCGGTTGAGGTTTTCAACCGCAAGCTCCGGAGTGATTTTGGCTCTATCAGAGCCAAAATCACTCCCACTGACATCACTAGTGATGTCAGTGGGCCGGCTTCTGATGGGAGGCGTTCCCTTAGGAATGCCCCCGTCAGGGAGGCACGCCCCCGGCACGCCCACCAAAGGGGGCGTGCTGTCAATCAACATTGACAGCACGCCCCCTTTGATCAGACACAACGAGCGAAGGACTTTCCTTCGCTCGTCGCGTCTGGCGCATGCGCACGACGGAGCTCCCTCAGTCGTGCGCATGCTCAGTCCATAACATCGACCCACTTGCGAGCGGACAGCTGCTCGCGAGTGGGTCTGAATCAGGCCCATAGTGATTTGGTTTATCTGGATCTGCTCTGGTAATGAGCATGGTGATAAAAGAGGGGGAGATTTATCAAGCCTTGGAGAGAGATAATATGGAGAGAGATACAGTTCCAACCAATTAGCTTCCAACTGTCATTTCACAGGCTGTGTTTGAAAAATTACAGTTAATAGCTGATTGGTTATTACTTTGGAGAAGATTTACTGTTTCAAAGAGAGAGATAAATTGGAGAGAAATAAAGTACAAACCAATCAATTACTGTGACTCTACAGGATGTGATGTACTAAGCCTTGGATTGAGATGGAGTGCACAGAGATAAAGTATGAACCAATCAGCTCCTGTTCTGTATCAGGCTGTGTTTGAAAAATGACAGTTAGGAGCTGATTGGTTAGTACTTTATCTCTTGTCAAGGTTTGATATATCTCCCCATTTATCTCCCTCCACTTTCACTCTCTTCAAAGCTTGATACATCTCCCCCATAATATTTTTGGGGGATTCATTTGGAAATGACATGGGGGGGGAGATTAACCATGATATGTGGATTGATGTTTAAATGGCATAATTAATTAAATAAAAACTAAGTTAGGCACCCTTAGCTGATATATGTCCCATCTGTCCAATTCCACAAACCCAGATGACTTTCCTAGGCCCACAAATGTCTTGTTACTCCCATTAGTGTCACCATCCTGGAAGCCACTGGCACTGTGCTATGTAATAATATATGACCAAATGTTTCAGTTATTTTTTTAGCATTATTTGTAACAATGTTTTATTTATTTTCAATTATATTTGTCATCTGTCCAGGCTCTTTATCTGTTCAGCAACAATATATTCTCCCGATTGCTAATGTGAGTGGGGAATTGATAGTCATTACAGTAACACAGACTATCCAATATTAAAGTCAACAAAAGCAATTCATTTTGTGATCCACTATATCGGTAACAAACACTTCTCAAAAATGAGGAGTCTTCCTTCTATTAAGGATTTCTCCTCTCTTTGTGAAGCTGTTATATGAGCAGTGCACATCAGTAAAATCCAATTACAAAGGTGTGACGCACTTTTCAAGCAAGAATCGAGGTTGATGTTTTTGCTTCCAGCACTAGGGGGCAGCAGGATGACTTCCTGGAGTAACAGAAAGTGTTGGGCAATCAATCTCTAGCAGGAACACTAAAGGCACTTTAGAAAGATTCACATGTTTAACTATTGTGCTAGTGATCATACATTATCTTACACATAACGATTGGGCTGCGGGCCAAAGTGAAAAGATGGCAAGCAAGGCTCTTGGAACCATAGTATTATGAGTCTGGAGAACCTCTTCCTTGGAGCAAAAGAACCTTCAATGGCAAAATTTCAAAGGCTATATGTATGAGATTTTTGTAAATGTCTTTGTTTAACTGCGAGCAATCTTCTGTTTTCCATGTTGGTACTTTTTCAGGTACTTTTTTTTTCTCACACTGTAGCAGATCTTCCTTTTCTTTGGGCATCTCTATTCCATAATGGAATATGTTCAGATGAGAGAAATGTTTCTGTGCGTTAACATCTGAAGATTTAGAAAACGAATCCCCGAGGGTGCTGACTCTTTGACTGCTGGAATTTGTACAGCGGAGGTGTATAGCAAGGCATGAAAGTAGAGGGCTTTTTTTGTTACTTTAAATTACATCATTTCTCACTGACTGGGATTATTATCGGAATATTGTTGTGGACACAGAGGATATATAATTTTGGAAAGGTTTTTTTTTGATAATGCTTTGAAATGGTTTTTCTGACTTTGCTCAAACAATTCTATTTTCAGGAATGTAAGAGTTCCCTAGCACCATACATAGAAGATAGAACACAACAAAATTCAAAAGTAAATTTGACAGTTACAAACTATTTGCCAAATGAATGATTAACATAATTAAGGTGCATACACACTAGACGATATGCTCCCTGAGCGATATCGTCTAGTGTGTCCCCGGCAGGCTGTGCTCAATGTCGTTTATGACATTGAGCACAGCCGCTGAACGATATAATTAACTATATCGTTCAGCGCCGGGCTCTCTCCCCCATTCCCTGACATGCAGCAACCTGACGAGATCGTCAGGTTGGCCTGCATGTCAGCCCGATGAACGATGATGACGAACGACCCGCGGGAACGCGCGTCGTCGTCATCGTTCATCTTTTTGGGCTTAAAAATGGACGATAAAGTGGACGACTGAACGATAACGATATCCGTCCACTTTATCGCCCAGTGTGTACGCACCTTTACTTAATACAAACCTGCAAAGTTACAGAATTACATAGCGGAGGCAGTAGGAGAGAAGACCCTGCTCAAGAGAGCTTACATTCCAGGGGTAAAATGAGCAGACATAAGGAGGAATAGGGGACTAGAGCTGTTAGGTGCATAGGCTGGAAAATTGGGAGGAGAGTTGGAAGGTTTGAGTGAAAAGATGAGTTTTAAAGCCATACTTAAAGGTGTGGAAGTTTTATTGAGCATAAGAGGGCATTCCAGATGTTAAAAGCAGCTTAGGAGGAATCCTGAAGGTGTTAGTGGAAGTAGTGATAAAAAAGGAGGAGAGGAGGAAGTCATTGACAGAGAGGATGGGATGAGAGTATGTGGAAATAAGGTTGGAGAAGTAGGGGTGAGGAGTGCTTAAGGTCTTTGTAGGTTAGTGAGAAGAGTTTGAACTTGATTCTGCATGGAGTCAAGTTTGACACCCAGGCAGTGCGCTTGGAAGACAGAGAAGAGTTAGTATTGTCAATGGAGAGGGAGAAGGAGTTTAATAAAGCTCTGAATCATTCATGTAAAGATGGCCAACAGACCATTGGTTAGAGTATGGGGAGAGTACAGACAGGGAAACTCAAGGGAAAATAAGTACATTTGAGTGTAATAAGCATACAGATGGTAATGGAGGTTGAAGGAGAATATTAGGGCTCAGAGATAAGAGTAATAGAGGGAGAAGAGAGGTTAGGACAAATCCTTGTGGGACACTGACAGGTAGGAGGAAAGGAGGAGACTGGCATAGAGAGAAAGAATGAGCAATTGGACAAGTAAAAGGTAAACCTTAAGGGGTATATTTACTAAAGTGTGGGTTTTCAGAAGTGGAGTTGTTGCCCATAACAACCAACCGTGAGATTGCAATATAAAGGAGGCTGATGGAGTGGAGGAATTTAAATAACCAGGGAAGGGGGGAATAGGGGGATATAGTTTGAGCACAGGATATAATATATTGGATATAATTAGTCAAAAGAATAATGAAAATCCACAATTATAAATATCAAACCCTAGTATAGGTGTCAAGCAAAAATATTGTAAAGTGTGGAGGTGCTCCCCATGAGAGTATAGATAAACGTAGTATGGGGGAGAAGAAGAAAACTCTCTTGTTGGGGGCACTCGAATGTAAAGGTTATAATAAGAATAATATATAAAAAATAACTTTTATTAGATATATTTTAAAATACCAAAAACAAGTCTGAGCCTGTTACTTATTGGCATTACTGTTGGAATAACAGCTATAAATTATCACAAGCAGAACACTCACATACATAGAACATAAGACAACATATAATACAATACTTATCACAATTATGTGAAGCTAAGTGAAATATTACAAATAGGTCTATAATTCTCTGTCTCATACAATATTGAGACCTATATAAAACATATACTAGTTCAATGACCTCATAATGTCGTCATAGCACAATGGCTAATCAGAATTACGGCAGAAGCATACAAGGAAATCTTCTAGAAAAAAATGTGATAATAACCAAACAATATTCAATATAGGTTACGTGAGATATCACAGCACAATAACACTGAACAGTAATCAGAGAAATACAATGATAAGGGGGTCAGATGAAATAATAGCTGACCCTGCAAATATCAAAATGAATATAAGTAAATCACAGGTTGTAATGAGAGGCAGATCACACGTAGGTCGCCTGTGATGCCACCCAGGTACTTGTAGACAGTAAGGTTATAGGAAAAAGTAAAGCTACTCCTTTATGTGGAGTTTACAAAATAGCAGCTGCTGCATGCCATTGTATAACCATTGAATGGCATGTGAGCGTACTATAAAGGTACTCCCAGGGTAGGGAATAAGTACAATGAGTATCTGCTGTTGGACTGCGTTAAAAAGAAGGTCCTGGTGTAAACATTGCAGGAACCTCTAATAGGCGCACCCCAATGAGAGTACTCATAGAGACAATAGTTATCGTAATGAAATAACATAGCATAGGTTTGCGATCTGTGCTGCTGCCAGTCATATACCAAAGGTAGTGGTGAGTGGTGGGAAACCCAGATCGCATATGCAGTGATAGGAAGAAAGAGTATGAGTGTAGCTGCACTATGGCTAGTACAGGACAAGTGGAGCTCTGTTGCCCTAAAGGTATTGCAGGGTCACAAACTTGTCTCTGTTAAATAAAGCCACTCAGTGCGCTAAAGAAAGTGTAGTATGAAAAGTAACTGAGCGCTCACCTCCAGGGAGCCGGTGTGTAGTATAGAAAATCTGCCACTAGAAGAGCCTGTCAGTATGCTGCCATGACGAATCCCGCCTGTACACAGCCGGATTCGCGGGTCTGAGACGCGCGTTTCACTGTCGCTTCCTCAGTCAGATGCATGTGGACTGTGATACACAGGTGATCTTTAACCTGCGTTGTGACCAATGGGAGAGCAGGTGCTGTGTGTTGCAGATGCAATACCCTTGTCAATAGGTCCAAGTGTTAACTCCCTCTATTGGTCCACAGCAACAGGAGGGAGTGAGTCATAGGAGGGGGGAGTGTTTGGGTTAGATGAAGCTCATAACGATCAGGCTAACAGGCTAAGGTGGAAAACCTGACTAGTAGCTGAAGTGTCTGTCTTGCAGCAAAAATAGTTATGCAAAAATGCTAATACCAAACATACAGATATATAAATAGTAGATATAAATAAGTGTGTATAAAGTGATTAGAATAAAGAAAATGTCACTTCCTCAGTCAGATGCATGTGGACTGTGATACACAGGTGATCTTTAACCTGCGTTATAACCAATGGGAGAGCAGCTGCTGATAGAGCCAAAAGCACTCCAGGGCTTGCGGCAACGAGACCCTACCACAAGGGTCTCGTCGCAAGCTCGATGGTCGCGATGGTCTTGACCATCGCGACCATCTTCCTGGCCGCTTGCTATAGCTGCGGGTGGTCACCCACAGCTATACGAGCGGCCAGGAGGCCGCTCTAAAAATACAATAGGCGGGCACTGATTCAGAGCGAGCGCTCTGAAAGAGCATCCGGCTCTTAATCAGGCTCTGTGTTAAAAGTATCACTACACTCTATGGCTATAGTGGGTTACTGCACAATCTAGGTTGACTATTTTGGTTGTACCAGAGATATAGCTTCATTAGTCCCTGGTTACATAAGACAGATTCTTGGCTTGGTTCCCAGGTCCAGACTGTCAGTACTATACTGTTTTGAGTTCAGGTTATTCTTGTCACTGGAGTAGTTCTCTGGTCAGATTGGTCCTTGGACCATTAGGTAAGAGGCTGCCCGGTGGATTGGGTTCCTGTTCCAATTCTAGTATCCTTGCATTGCTCCGGTCTGTGATTCCTAATGTCTCTAGTCTGCCAGTACCTGTATTACCTATGAGTTGTGGTATCTTGAAGCCTCCCCGTTTCCTGCACTCCTTAGTTAATACCCTGGGTCCCGTGCCAGATCTGCAGAATACAAGAACCTTGACACTGATAAGCTTTTCATTGCTTATACTGATAGCTTATTAACTCCATGAGGTCAGGCACTCACGTTAGTATTCATTATGCTTTCTGAAGTGAAAGAAGTATGTGAAATAGACTGTGTGCACTCCCAGCACTAGTCCCCAGCTCTGGTGATAGTCTTTCTCCAGGATTAGGTGGCACATGTACCATTCATTGTTTTTGGCATTAAGCAAATGCAAAAACATGGATTAACCCATAAAATGGTCTAGTTTTTGCCATATCCTTTGTGCACTTTTTAGGCAAGTGGTGGCTCAAGAGCTGTCTCCAGAGGAGTTCCCCCCCGCCCCCACCTTGATTATATGACTTTCATAGTGCAGTACACCAGACGGTATAAGCTGGGCACTATAAATTATAATGTCAGACTGATAAAATCATACCATAGTAACCATGGTGTAAATAAAAATAAAAACAAAGTCTATGAAGCCATACTAATATTATTTGCCATCCTTCAGGCTGGCCCAGTTTATTTACTTTCCTATACAGCCAGATGACCCTACCATGTCAGCTACCTGTAGACTGCACAATACTGTTTGCTTAAGTCATCTCCTTTGGGGGATAGTTGGCCTCCTGTCAGCTGATTATGAGAAAGACCTTTTAACACTGTCAAAGTGTGCATCCATCCGTTTGGCTGGCTGGCTCTGGGGGTTCCTCATTGAATCCTTTTTTAGATATTTTTTTTACTTGCAAAGAGCGATTAGCCTTACAGCTCCCTTTCACTTGTACAGCTACGCAATACACCCCCTGATGTATGCGGGACTGAGCTTGCCTTTGGCCGAAGTCTTTAAGGCCTTGTGAAGATGTATCAAAATGCAACTTTTTTATTTTGAAGGCGACAGGCTGAGCCTGACAATGTAATCCTTCAGGCTTGTCTTAGTTACTGAAAGGCTGAAGCAGTGTCAAAAGAGCCAGATGATAACAGTCTTCATGCCAAGTCTAACAGCTTCATTGCAACAAGAAAACTTTCACATTAAATTTCCATATGGTCTCATTCCCCTCCAAGAGATAAGGAATCCCTGCTGCAAGGAATAAGTAAGTGGTGACTGCTGATTTCAGCCAGCATAAACAAAGTGCCTTACTTTCTTTTTCTTTTTCCTTTTTTAATCTTAAAAGGATTTTTCCACTTTTAATTGTGAAGTTGTGCAAAACCCCATCTTACCGTATAATACTAGTACATAGGCTGGATTCCCAACCCACAATGGTACGTCATAGACGTAAATGTCCACCCTACTCTTTTGTACTGGGCATCTCTGTTAGGGACTGGGGAGGAGGGGGGGGGTGCAGTTTAAGTCAAACTGTCTGTTTTTCAATGGCCATAGATTATGTAAAGACCAAATGGGCCAAAACAGCAAATATATTATACTTTTTTTTAAGAGGGGGTCTGGCCACACCTCCCTAAGTTGGCCACACCCCCTCCTAGTACTGGGGCCTGGCAGAGCTGTCAGCAGCCTTGCCACTATATACGGTGCTTAGGAACCATTATGACACCATATATATTATGTGTAGTGAAGGGACTAACAAGTAAAATAACAATCTTTTTTTGTATCAAATTGTTTATGTATCATAGCAATGTATCCACTGTACTGTGTGAAGTATTAAAGCAATGCTACAACCCCCCCCCCCCACCACCAAAATAGCATAGAAATATAAATAGGAAAATTCTATTACGATTTACTGTATAACAAGCACAGCAACTCACTTCCATGGTCACGTATTTGAGAGCTGTCAGTGTCGGTAGCACCAGTTCTATTTAGCAGAGTCAATAAGAATAATAAAGTGTTTGTAGAGTCTATCCTCTGCTGTCACTGCTGATAACATCCTTGGTAAATAATAAGGTAATTTAAAAGATACTGAAGTCTTGATGCCCTACGCATTTCAGTGTTGCAGAAAAGTAAGTGTTCACAAACATAACCCGAAAGTCAAAAAGGCTTTCAAGATCAGAATCAGGGAACAGATAAGTAGTTGCACAGCAAGGGCTCAGGGAAAGTGCACATTTGCATATGTTAAATGCCCGACTACATCTTTAAAGATAAAGGGTGGTCCCATACACAGGGTTTAAATACACAACAGAGACTGGAAGCAAGCACAGCCTGGCACGTGGTCCTATCAGCTAATTCAAGGAATGTCTTATTTGGGCAGAATTATACAATATGTTGTCAGCCTTCCACAACGTAGAAATTCTACACATCATGGCTCTTACACGACACGTATCACTGAGCAACACGTGATTGCGATCGTCATAAATTACCGTAAGTGATAGTCACATCGAACGTTTTGAATTGACCATGAAATTCCTGTAATGATTTAATGGCAGGTTGCTAAAATATAGAAATAGTTTTACTGAAATAATTCATCTCTGTGGGCACCTATTGTCTTTGTTTTGTAATTATTGTTCAAGGAATTGAACTTAAAAATATCACGTGTGCAATTGCTGTCACTCTTGTTCAAATGACTTATTTACGGCAAAGAGGGTGCTGAATTTAACTCCTGCATTGCTACCTAGAAAGTCGGCAGATTTACTTATGCAGTCTTGCTGTGAATTTGTAATGAAGAGAGCAGTGCAGCCGGATTGAGGAACACTGAGATCCCCACTAATGCAGTCTTTGAGTTTGCAGTTCTCCTTCATTACCCCCCTACTTTTGTTTTATTTACAAATGTGTCCCCAGAATTCAAATGAGTTATCTGTTGACTGTGACTGCTTCATTTTCCCACACAGGACTTGTCTCTGGCTGATGCAGGGTCCGGCGAATATGCGGAGAAGAAAAGGGAGCAAGCAAAAGAATTCTTTTCAGTCCCTTTTTTATGTTTCATGCCCCCCCGCTCCCCCCCCCCTCTCACACCTCCCTACCCACTTCATCGTTCTTTATGTTATACGATCACTCAAATTGAAGCCCAGGAGGGTCCTATAGGCAATGCATCGTATCCCTGGGAGAAAAAAGCCCCCAACAATCTATACACCAGATGTATAATGTTATATGGTCAAACTGGCAAACACAAAAGCTAAAAAACAAAAGGCGTGAATTAGGGAGAGGAATTCAAAGGCATGTTTTCAAAACAGGCCAGCCAAGTGCCTGACTAGTCCTCTAGAGACAAAATGCTTGAAAAAAAAGGTGCTAAAGAATGAAAGAGAAAAAAGGAGTGGAAAAGCCCTTTTTTTTCTAATTAGCTGAGGCCTAACAGGCTCTGAATATGGCAACTCTTAGGGGGTTCTGTGGCTGGCGAAATGAAAGGAGTCTACACTGAAGCATGCACAGCGCGACGCACACGGTCTTGCAGAAGCTCCCCCACTTCTCCTTGCTTTACAAGGTGACAATAAGGGACATTTTGCCAGTTTCCAGCTGGAATAAATGATTATATAATGTGGCTTTGGGGTTTCTGAAGGACAGAACCCTGGAGGAAAAAAAAACCCACCACAACTCCACGTGTAGATGATGAAGTAACAAACACAACTTCATACATGCCTGATAACCAGCGCTTGGCTTGTAAGCCAACCGTTTTATTTGATGTATTAATGCTATTGGATGTTTTTGTTTTTCAATGATCATATCAAACTGTTGGGTAATAAACTCTAATTACACTATTTCTGGGGAGAGCTACAGTACATTACGATGTCTTCTGTAATCTATTTCATTATTTTAAATTATACAAATATTTTTTTTAAAAAGGCCTTTGCCACAATTGGACTGTGTATTCTTCATAGGTGGGAAAGGGGCTATTATTGTTTGACTGCTGATGTGATTAAAGCTGACTGAGACAATCCAACCCAGCCCTCTCTCTCCCCCCACACCCCACACACATACACATGCCGCCCTCTGGTTTCTCATGAGGAATGTTGGAAATCACAGATGTTGGATGCACATTTAAATACCTGTGCTAGGTGGCAGACTGCTTTTTGTGTGGCCATTACCGTAGTAGCATATGTCTGGCATTTCAAGCATCTGCAGTCCTACCTACACTGTTGTTATTTGTGCTTGGAGCCTATTTTAAGCGAGCAGTGTTTTGTCTCAAATGTGCTCTTCTCATGAGCATGTGGAAAGCATAACAATGATACATGCTTACTCATAATGTATATAGTAATTGAGACAAATTTGTAAGTAGGAGTCATAGAAATAAATATTTGACAAAGCAATATGTTGTTTTATATATTATTACTTCTGTAACTCCTTTGCATAAAGAAAGACTGACAGGCAGGGGCATTTCAAGAGAGGAGGGGGCCTGTGAGCAGTCTCCGTCCCAGGCCCCTTCCTCTCAGTCCGGCAGCCGGCAGTGCACTGAGCGCAGCACTGCACTGATACAATCTGGGCACTAGAGTGTGCCCAGAGCCTACACATGTGCAGGTCACCGGGAAATTGGCCGCGGCAGCCATTTTCCCTTTGTTTTCCATACTGCGCATGCACAAAATGCCAGACGCGGCGGCTATTTTCCAGGCGGTTTTTACAGCGCTGACACCGGCGCCGACGTGGGACTTCGGAGTGGTAAGTATACTATGGGTGAAGGGTATTCGGTGCGGGCCCCACCCTGGACCAAGGGGCCCATGTGCACCGCACAGCCTGCACCTATTATAAATACCCCCCTGCTGACAGAAACAGGAATATAACAAGATGTAATAAATATAATTATATAAATAGTCATACTAATATATTTAAAATCTAATATCAGTGGTGCACTCTGATCTCACTGTTTACATACCTTACCACATCCTGATTTTGGTGGGGGGGGAAGGTTGGGGGCATTCTATCTGCTGCTCTGCATGCACTTTGCATCTAAATAGAGTGTATGTTAATTAGAGCCATGAGGGTCTATTTATTAAGCCTTGGATGGAGATAAAGTCGACAGAGATAAGGTACCAGCCAACCAGCTCCTAACTGTCATCTTTCAAACACAGCCTGTGACATGGCAGTTAGGAGCTGATTGGCTGGTACCTTATCTCTGTTAACTTTATCTCCATCCAAGGCTTAGTAAATAGACCCCTTAATTCTGAACTTTGTTTGAAAGTCAATGTGCCAAAATTTATCACATGACCTCATTGTACAATGACTCCTCCCTACCCTGGAGCTATTTACCACAGAGTGTGCACTAAGGACACCAGTGAGTTAGAAGCATGGTTATGCCAATCTTGTTACAATTTAGTACCCCTGGCATTGATAATTTTCTACCTGGGTCCAAGATAATGATATAGTGGGTCTGATGAGTCTCACGCAAAAGCGCACGCAACAATGTCTATTGGCTGTCTTCCATCTTCTACTTTATGCAAATAGATTGCAAACTCCTTCTCTTGTGTACATCTGTGCTGACAAATGTGCAAGGACTGAGATACCTACTATTAGCACCTATGCACACTGTAATACTCATTGGTGCATCCTTATACGTCACCATCGTTCGCACCATCGAAATTTGCGCAAGCCCTATGGCACGTGCAGTTTCTCAGTCTGACCATGGCCTCCTATGCTTGTGGCTGTGTGACAGCAGCCACTTGCAATAACACGCCTGTGACACTCCCATGATACGCTCACTGAACGGCCCATGTTTGCGCGCACACTTGTAGCCACCTCCCAGGAACACCCATCACTTTTCCACCAACTTTCTGTTACCATCTGAATCGATCGCAACAGCACCTCTGTGCCTACACTCTGCGTAACGCATGCACTGGGTTTGTATTGCATGCTGCTCTGAGTTAGGCCCAGTGATTGGTAGCATTAGCCAGCTAGCTGTCTATCACTCATCTTTATCCATTATATTGTTCTTACACAATCCATAAATAATTTTACAGATACTGTGATCAGAGCCGCCATCAGGTTGAGACTGCCAGGACTGGAGTCCCGGGCCTTGACACTCGGGGGGCCCGCCAGCTCCTACCCTCTGGTGCCAGCACCGGCACACAATGGAAGTGAGTTGACTTACAGGCCCAGCCCAGGAACGCTCTCCCGCCTCCTACCAACGCCATGGCTGGACACTCAGGGGGCTTTCCTGCTCCTAGTACTGCCTGGCCGCCTGTTCTTATCAGCGCACCACAAATTAAACCCCCCCTCCCCCCCACCGCACAACTGAAGTGACTCGTGGGTCACTTTCACTCAGCCGCCCGGGGGTGATTCGGAGCTGGATGCAAAACAATAGCAGCTATGACTATTGTCATAGCCACTTCTGCAAAATTATACTAATGCTGCAAATGATGGGCTGTCTATTGAACCGCCCACCGGCTGCAGCTCTAATACGCTCAATATCAAGCATACATTGGGCGCACCATCAGACTTCTCAGCAACCCTTTGGTTTCTTAGGATGTTGGTCGGAATTTGGGTGCTGGGATCAGAGAAACTGCATCTTCCAACTTAGTCCCTGATGTAGGTACGCCCTGACATGCCCACCACCTCGAGTCATCCCATGTCATTGCCCAGAACTGCATAAATCTCGATGCATTTCCAATTTGCGCCAGCCGGCGGTGATCATTGGGGCACATGTGTAATACGTCCTGGATGCATAAGGAAAACATCAGATGCTTGCGTCTGATGTTTTACTTGCACCAGCTCTGAATCAGGCCCCAAATGCCAAATATTACTAAGTGTGGCAGGATTTAAAGCAAAGCTAAATTCCATGTACTGTAGGTACAAAGATGGCCTGCTCTGGAAGCCATAGCGTATACATCTACTATATAAAAATGGAAATTTGTCCTTCTGTCATTATGTCTTTCTATACAAGTCCACAATTTACAAGCCAAGATCGTGAAATTTTACATACGAACGTATTAAAACACAGCAGAGGGAATTAAAAAAAATTTAAATCGAAATGAATTACTGTTAATTTTTAAATAATTAAAAAACCCAATTTGTGCATAGCATTCGCCCTCTACAGGTCAGGTCCGGAATTAGAAAAGGATTTAGGCCCTCATTCAGAGCCGTACGCTCTGAGCAGAGCGAACGCTCTGAATGAGGGCCGTCCTCCATAATTATGGAGCATCCTCCTGGACGCTCGTATAGCTGTGGGTCACCACCCACAGCCTATACGAGCGTGCAGTTTGATGGCCGGGATGGTCTGGACCATCGCGACCATCGCCACTGCGAGCCGGAGCCTGCGGTTGAGTTTTTCAACCGCAAGGCCCGGAGTGATTTTGGCTCTATCAGAGCCAAAATCACTCCCACTGACATCACTAGTGATGTCAGTGGGCCGGCTTCTGACGGTAGGCGTTCCCTTGGGAACGCCCCCGTCTGGGAGGCACGCCCCCGGCACGCCCACCAAAGGGGGCGTGCTGTCAATCAACATCGACAGCACGCCCCTTTAATCAGACACAACGAGCGAAGGAAAGTCGGGAGCTCCATCGTGCGCATGCGCAGTGCACAACATCGACCCACTTGCGAGCAGACAGCCGCTTGCGAGTGGGTCTGAATCAGGCCCTTAGTCCACAGTTTCCAAGCCAAGATCTCTCATGGTTCTACACCTAAAACACCAAAGAATAATAAAAGCAACGTCCTGTTTGGTTTATTGTTAGATGCAGATTTGGACACCATTCTTCTTGGGCCATCTGCAAGGTCAATAATAAAAATATAAAAATTTCATAATTTGATTTTATAACGGCATTTTGCTACATACTAAGGAATTATGGAATTTTATTCTGTACCATATAATCTAAGTCTCTGAACATCATTTACTCTGGCTCTCGCATGGAGTTTACAGTACCTTTTAAATGCTGTATGAATTTATTAGGGATGAGTGGGTTTGGTTCTTAGAGAACCGAACCCACCCGAATTTCGGGGATCCGGGGCGATCTGAGCCAAGCTCGAATCTCACTCCCTCACCCGAGGCAAAACCTTGCGATGCCGCTGTCAGGTCACGAGGTTTTGTATTGAGCGGGATTAACGCTGATTGGTTGAGAGAGCCGTCTGTCACAGCTCTCAGCCAATCAGCGTTAAGCCCATTTAATATGCACACAGGAAGCAAAACAATATGGCGCCCGCCATCCCTCGGTGCCTGACACAGCGGCACCTCCACTGGCCGCATCCCCCAATGCCGACATCACCGTTGCCGGCACCCCTGCAATGGTGCCCCACATACTCAGGTCACCCTTAGCGATCCCCACACTACTGGCACTCCCTCACTGAGGACACCACCAGCACCCCTGCACTGCCGACACAGTCAGCACACATGCACGGAGGACACCGCTTGCACACCCGCTCTCCCGACACCGCTGGCACCCTGCATTGAGAACACCCTTGCACTGCCAACACAGTCAGCAAACCTGTACTGGGGACACCACTGGCACCCCCGCACTGCCAACATCGCCGGCACCCTGCATTGAGAACACCCCTGCACTGCCAACACAATCAGCAAACCTGCATTGAGGAACCACTATTGATATGAAACCAGGCTTATTATGAGTCTGAATATGGTAAAAATTGATATCTGCATCCATGAGGAGAGATCCATCAGATTTACAGTCAGGCCCATAAAAATGGCAACTATACTGGGATGCAAAAACGCAGCTCTGCATTTATACTTGCTCATGCATCAGCTTACACAACTAGATGGTTTCTACAGTGGCGACCAAACTTTTTTGTCTACCTCCTTGGTTGCTGGACCACACTATGGAACGCACAGAGGCTACTTCCAGTTCATTCCTTTGTCAACCCCTGAAGGGTCAAACTGATTGGATGAATCTTATACACCGTGGAGACCCTGAATGCCAGAAACAGCTGCACAAGGAGCTGGAAGTAGTTGCTGTGCATTTCATAGTGCGATCCAGCAACCAGGAAGTACACAGTCATCCTGGTATCAGAGCAACAGAAGCTCTTGGCCGTGTTTGCACTGTACATCCGCCAAATTTTGAATGCTTCTATCTCCAAAGTTTGCTTTACACCGTTACTTGTCCTACTTCCTTCAAAGACCTTAGGACTGTGGATGGGGAAGTTTGTCACACTTTTCTTGAGCCTTGCCTCAGGAGAGGTTTGTTGGAGGATGATGTGTAAACAAATATTCTTCAAATCCTGGGCAATGCCAGGTACTCCAGCTAGTGTTATATATACTTGTAATGTTTCTTAGCGCATCATTAGAACTATTAGTTCAGGTATTTAAAAATGTGAATACGTATAAGCCTAACTTTATTCAGTGTGTCAGTGCTTATAATACATTCCCATACCAATGTCTATACTGAGTATAGTGTAGTGATGTATGTGCCCAAAAGAAGCATATATTTTAGCAAAAAATACATTAATACAATGGTATATACAAGGGAATAAGTATATTTTCAATAGCCTTCATTTTGTATATATATCACTGCACCCAGACTCATGTCCCCTATACAACAGCAACCAATTGGGGCAATACTGCACTTTGTAGATGATTGGCAATGTATGGGGTTCACCCATTGCCGATTACGACCAAAAAATGATCGGATTTGATGAATCAGGTTGTCCAACATGTTGAAGTTCACCGACCAATCGGGCCTGTAGATGGCTGGTGTATGGTAGTAATCAGCTGACTGTTACTGGTATTTTATTTTTAAAATTGGCACTTTCATGATTCGCAGATGTGATGAAAAACATATGCAATCAAAAACTATCAGTAATGTATGGTGCATATTGGTGGATTGGAAAATTGTTATATCAGGGAATAAAAACACAGAATCTGTGAATAGAGTTTTTTGTGATTGCTGATGGCCCAATTAACCAGTGTAGAATCTTATCTCTGCTTTGAAAGTTACTATTTATTAGAGCTTAGTAAATTCAAACGCAACTAAGTCCAATATTCATATTATGACATTACAGTAATGTATAAAGGTCCATTTCAACACCATTTATAGAACATGACATATTTACATGTCCATTGATAGGATATTCATGAAAATTATTCTTGAATTTTGCCAAAACCGATTGTAATTATATAAAAAAACATAAAAACTTGTACAATGCGTCATAAAAAGTTACATATAGAATTAGAGCATTTTACATATCAGGAAAGTAACAAGTGTAAGAAAATTAACATTAGTTATCCCCTATATTTCATCTATGGCATTTGTACTGGGAATATATGTGAGGGGATACAGCTGCATACACACGTGTTTATTTATTATGCAAACTCAACTTCTTCATGTTCATGAAATGATAACAATTTTTATACATGAAAGGCTCACTGCTGCACTCGCCCTGTGCTATGTATGCAATGTTTAATGGATCATGACATATGTTTCCAATGTGTATATCCATAGGGCAAACTGGGAGTTGTGCTGAAAGGTGATAAGCTGCAGTGACCTGCCTCCAAGTGTGCTGTGCTATGAGGACTATTCACAAACTTGTCGGAATCAGTGTGCAGAATCAGGGCTGTAGAGAGCAGTACCGGGCCGGGTACTGTAGGGGGCAGACATGGCCATGCAGACATGGACACAACTCCTGCAAAAATATGAGAAACTATTAATTGTAGTACCGCAAAGTGGTTTAGCGTGCCACACTGGCGGGGCACTGTGCACCCCTTCACCAGGGGCAGATATAGGGCAGGGGGCTATCAGTACGATCGCTCCTCCCTCACATCAGATGCAAGCAGAGCAGCAGCCTCCCTAGATCCACACAGCAGCTGCTATCTCTGACTGGCACGAGACGGCTGTGGATCCGATTCCCCCCTGAGCTCCTCCAGGCATGGGCGCTAAGAGGGGGGGGGCTGGTACAGTTTACCTGCCCCCCCCCTCCTCACAGCAGCTCAGCACACAGCTTGTGCTGAGCTGCAGTGTGAGACTGCTCGCGGCTGCTGCAGCAGCCAGAGCAGTCTACTATGGCTGTGGGGGGGAGCGATCGCACTGATCGCGCCCCCCCCTGTTTAGCGCCGGGCTGGTGGGCTCACAGAGCTCCTCTCCCCGGCATGCAGCGCCGCTACAGAAGTTTTTTTTTTTCCAAGGGGGTGTGTCCATGCCTCCCACAATTAGGCCATGACCCCTCCTTTACCCGGGCCCAGCCAGGCTCTCTACGGCCCTGCCCCCATGTAATTAGTACCCACCCCCCTTGGCGCCTTTGTTCAGAATTTGTCATATGGTTTAGTAATGAAGATTCATTTCAAACTTCTATGTACTTCTAAAGCTGCATACACACACAACGATTTAGTAAATGAACGATTTTAGTAAACGATTTTTGGTCATTTTTCCAAGGGAAAAATGAACGAAAATCGTTTACTAAAACCGTTCATTTACTAAATGTAATGAATGATTTTTTTTTAACTAGAAACGATTTTTGCATATTCCTTTACTGAAAATCGTTGAGTTGGTCAGTCTGACTGAACTGCAAACTACAAACGTGAACGCGCATGAATCGTTTTTACTCAGAACATTTTTTCAACGATTGAACGATAAACGATATCGTTAACAATAATCGTTCAAAAAATCGTTGTGTTGTATGCACCTTTAGTGTTACTGTCATATTTAACCCATTCATAGAACAGGATATGTACACTGGGGCAGTAACTGTTTGTGTGCATTTATCTAAGTGCATCTACAGTTAGGTCCTTATACACAGTACTTGGGTACTGACACAATTTTTGTTATTTTAGCTGTTTTCCAAAACATATTCAAGTTACAGTTATATAATGAATGCAGTTTTGAAGTGCAGATTATAAATTTTAATTTGAGGGTATTTACATCCAAATTGGGGGAAGGGTTTAGGAATTACAGCTGTTTAATATGTAGCCCCCTCTTTTCAAGGGACAAAAAGTAATTGGACAGTTGACTCAAAAGCTGTTTCATGGACAGGTCTGGGCTATTCCTTCCTTATTTCTTTATCAATTATTTCTTTATCAATTGAGCAGAGAAAGGTCTGGAGTCGATTCCCAGTGTGGCATTTTCATTTGGAAGCCACAAGATGCGGTCAAAGGAGTTCTCAATGCAAGTGACATGGGACATACATAGGCTACAAAAACAAATCTATCGGAGAGATAGAGGGAACCTAAAGAGCGGCCATATCAACAGTTTGGTACATTCTGAGAAAATAAGAACGCACTGGTGAGCTCGGCATCCCAAAAAGGCCTGGACGTCCACGGAAGACAACAGAGGTGGATGATCGCATGGTAAAGAAAGACCCCTTCATAACATTAAGCTAAGTGAAGAACACTCTTCAGAATTAAGACATATCATTATCCAAGTCTACCATAAAGAAAAGACTTCACAACAGCAAATACATGGGATTCACCACAAGGTGCAAACCATTCATAAGCCTCAATAATAGAAAGGCCAGATTAGACTTTGCCAAAAAAAAAATCTAAAAGAAAACTGCCCAGTTCTGGATCAGCATTCTTTGGACAGATTAAATTTAAAATCAACCTGTACCAGAATTATGGGAAGAATAAAGTACGGAGAAGGTTTAGAATGGCTTATATTCAGAAGCATACAACAGCATCTGTAAAACACGGTGGAGACAGTGTGATAGCGTGGGAATGCATGGCTTCCAATGGGTGGGATGTACTAAGCTTTGGATAGTGATAAAGTGGAGAAAGGTAAAGCTCCAGCCACTAAGGGCCTGATTCAGACCCGGACGCTAAGACGCGATCGCTCGCTATGGGCGATTGTCGCCCGTCTGCACATACGTATGCATCGCAGTGTGCATGCACGAACCAGTCACTGCGATCGGGAATCGTGCGCTCGTGGAACAAAGACTGAGTGCTACTTTGAGTGACAGATAGTGCTGTTTGTGGGTGGTAACAGGGGAAAGTGCTTGTGAACAGGGGAGTGGTGCTGCGAACACAGGCGTGTCTGGGCATCAAAACTGAGTTTTATGGGTGTACATAATGAGCATGGAAGCGTCATTGTAAACGTCACTTGGTTGTATTTCATCCTGCAGTGATCGCAGTGCTTGCGGTGGGGTAGGGTCTACCTCAAGCGCTACGTGCAGCTCCGATGGTTCTCGATGGTTCTGATTAATTATACACTTCCTGGAGATGACATGTGCTAAGAAAGAAAGATGGGCGTCTTTATAATGGCGTGCGTTCACTCTGCCGTTGCTCTCTAAGACATAGAGGGCGTCCTTAAACCTGACAGTGCTATCGCGGAATTTGCATACCCGGACCCTTTTTGACAGCGATCGTGGCTTAGTGTCCGGGTCTGAATCACCCCCTAGGTTCCTCACTGTCACTTTACAGGCTGTATTTTAAAAATGACAGTTAGGAGCTGATTGGTTGGTACTTTCTCTATTGTCAAGGCTTGATATATCTCCACCTGGGTCACTAGTGTTTATTGATGATGTGACAAAAGATAGAAGCAGTCGGATATATTCTCAAGTGTATAGGGATATAGGGCCAAATGTAATAGGGTGAGAGTTTAGAAAATTTGAGAGTTTAGCAGTAAACTCTCACATTGTTTGAGTTTTATCTTCAAAATGGGAAAACATTAAGTCTAAGAAAACATGCAAGTTCGCTCTGTTACTTTGTTTTTGGACTCTATTACATTGGCAAAGTTTAAAAAGTGTCAGAAACTCTCACTTTTCTATACTCTCACCCTATTACATTTGGCCCATACTGTCTGCTCAGGTTCACCCAAATTCAGCAAAGTTGATTGAACAACATTTCACAGTACAGATGGACAATGACCCAAAACATACTGCAAAAGCAACCCGGGCATATTTTAAGGCAAAGAAGTGGAGTATGCATATGTTCACCTCTTTATCAGCCCCACTGTGCTTAAATCTGGGTGGTGCACTCCTCTAAGCGCTGCCCACACAGCAACTAAGCTGTCACTGACATATAAGCTTACATGCATAGAAATTTAATTTCCACTAAACATTAGCCCCTTGGGTGAAAAATAAATATATCTAAGACAAAATGTATTGTACTAAATTTACACTATTTTTTCTATATTTACTCTGTCGCTTCACACATGTGGCATTAGAAAAAGGGGAGAGCCTGGGAGAGTCAGGGTGGAGCTACAGATTAAGCACAGCCTCATTGGGGCATTAAAGATGATGGCGGTCAGCTCTGCTTCTGTCTCCGTTGTATATACTGTAGGAAACCATTTCACATATTACGCTACTCTACTACAGAAATGGAGCGTTGCTGTGGCTTAAAGGTCCTTTATTAGGTCTGTTAGTTCATAGAAGCCGACATTTGTGTTACATAATGTTAAAACATATACACACTCTTTAAGTAAAAACAATATTAGGAAACTTATACTATTAGACATTGGGTTACCCTATAAAACAGACTTTCCCAAACTTCACCATTACAATCCAGGTTTTAAGGATATCCATGCTTAAGCACAGGTGACTTAATTAGTAGCTCAGTCAATTTGATTTAAAAATCTGGACTCAAGCATGGATATCCTTAAAACCTGGACTGTAATGGAGGAGTTTGGAAAACACTGCTATAAACAATAGAAGTTGTAGAATAAATAAAAAATTAAAATACATTTGAGGAAATCATAGCGGTATTTTTTTGTTCCTATTTTGCTCATTTTCCCTTTTATCCATATATAAATATATTTATCCTACTATGCTACCAAATAAAAATACCACTTTCCAAAAATTAAATTAAATTAATTTGGGTAGTCCATGAAACTGACTTACAGACACAATGAGTGAAATGTAATAGGGTGACAGTTTAGAAAATGTCAGAGTTTTCTCAAACTTTTTAAACTCAGCCAAGGTCACAGAACATGTAAACTCGCCTGTTTTTCAGACTTAAAAAATGATTTAAATTCTAATTTTTTCATTTTGAAAGTACAAATCGACCAATGTAATAGTGTGAGAGATTATTGCTAAACTCTCACATTTTCTAAACTCTCACCCTATTACATTTGGCCCAATGAATGTACACTTTGGCCTTGTCCTGTGAAACAGGGGGGTACAGCATTTTATAAACATTATATTTCATATGTGCCTATTGGCATTCTCAACTCCGTGTTAGTTCAGGCATGGTCTGGTTTTATTATTCTATATGATATTTCATATTTATAATCTGTACATACTCATAGTATAAAATAAAGTACCTGGTAGGCACCTGTCTGTTTGTTCAGGCTAATCTCGAGAACCACTGGAAGGATTTTGATGCAGTTTTCACTACTCTATAGAGCATTTGTCAAAGAAGGTTTAGGTGTATGCAACATTAATGTATGACAAAAGGGAGTCGAGCAGAGATAATTTTAGTGAAGCAAGTCAATGAAAAAATGCATGTCCAAGCACTTTCTTGGCTTACGCTACTTAAACCGTTAAAAATATATCACAACGATGGACTTTATTTTATTCCATGTAGAGATTGATACATATTGTCCACTTTTTCCAGAAAAATTGATGTAAGCCCTGTTTACTGATACAAACTTTTAGTTTTTCCCTTTTTTTATACCGTTCCTATTTCATTTGTGTGAAAAACAATCAAATTCCGGGTAAAAGTCTCCTTTGGTATGACAATAAAGAAAGCACAGGGATAAACAATTAACGTGACTGGAGTTGATCTAAGTGGAGGCTGTTTTGCTCATGGATAACTTTACATTTTTTTAAACGATCTTGCCGTTTTCGACCGAATGGAACGACAAATGGTTTAAGGGGATTCCGATGCCTGTCATTAGACCCTTGCCGGGATTAGACAGTTGGGATGCCGACGGTCAGCATTTAGACTGTTGGCATCCCGACTGCATACCAAATATATGTATATTTCACGTAAGTCGGAGTCTAAATTTGAAAAGGTTTGGTGCAGGTGGCTTCAATCCAGATTTTATGAGGTATCCCAAACTTCTAGATGGAACATGCACCATGCTTGGTTTAATAGGTCATTGAATGCTCTCTTTATTCTTTTTCTTCTTCTTTATCTTAAAGATTTTGTATGTCTATATGTCAAAAGTGCTGATTTATGGTTATGTGTGGTACATTTCATCACCATTAATTGTATTTTATGTGTGTGCATTTTCTTCTTTTTTTGTTTTATTTATTATTTATTTACTTGCTAAAGTGGATATTTTGGACTTATGTACATATTTCTATGTATATTCATGTATTTATTTTGTTACATGATTTGGTCTATGATGGACTGATTTGTATACCTCATGTCTGCTCATACATGTGGAATTCTCTGAATATGTTAAAATGTAAGTAAGATGATTAATAGGGGGTTGTAACTGCGTTTATTTTTTTTCATGTCTGAAAAATGTAATAAAAATTTTAAGCAGTCAAACACTAAGGCTTTATTTACTACAATCCGCATATTGAATGCAGATTGTAGTGTGATATTATCGACTGAATTCGCATTGCGAATTCAGGCAATATCACAGGGATTTACTACAAATCCCTTGCAGGGACAGAGCTTGCGATAAAGCTCTCTCCCTGCGAATCCCCTCCGCACACTAGTCACGATATTTTCGCAAGAAATACTGTGAAAAAGTGCCCGCGCATGCACCGACTGGCCACCGCTGCTACTCCCCCGGTGCTAAGCCCCGCCCCCATCATTAAGCCCTGCCCCCGAGATCGCTGACCCACCCCGCGACCCCCCTATTTTAATAGCACTTACCTGCAGTCATCGGTACTCCGGTGATGTCTTCCATGCCTCCGGTCTGCTGATATCCCATACTGCACTGGGACCTGATCACCTGATGACCGGGCCGCAGTGCACCATGGGAAACTAGCTGACCGGAGGGAGAACATCACCGGAGCCCCGACCACCGGTCCATGGAGTCAGGTAAGTATTTTTTTTTTAATTTTTTTAGCAGAGATCAGCTTGCGGTCTGTTTAGCCCACACAGCTGATCACTGGGACCGGCTTTGGGCTCTGCTCTGCCTTTTAGAGCAGAGTAGGAGGCTGGTAACTGGGGGAGACCCTGGATAACACCACCTCCTGGTGGTGGCGTTATTATCACAGGGCTTTCCCCGATATTTTTTTACAATTTATTTTCAGTAACTTTGGTCGGATCACATTTCCCATTACAATCATGGGAAATGCGATCTGCTTACTAAAAGTAAGTGATAATTAGGGGTTGGAGTAGAATTTTACGAATTCTGCTCCAATTGCCCTGTAATAACTATAGGTGATACTAAAATAATGTGAAAAGGGTGTGAAAACACCCTTTTTCACTTTATTTTAGTAAAAATAATGTTAATAAATATAGCCCTAAGGCCCTTATTCAATTAGAGTCGAAAAGCCACGATCCGCAAAAAGTTTTCACCGATGCGCGTTTTTCACCTGTTTCCAAAGTATCGCCCTATTCAATTCCAGGACGTTTTCGCCTAGGCGAAAACTCCATAGGCAAAAGCAGGCGAAAAAGTTTCTCCACCAAAAAGCAGGAGAAAAGAAGTGCAAAATCCATATTTTGGGCTATAAATGTTGGGACTTGGGCCCTCATTCAGAGCCGCTCGCAATTAGCGCTCGCTCGTTCAGAAAAAGGGGGTGGCTATTCAAATGAACCGTTCGCTCTTTGCGGTCTGTTGCCGCCTCCATGTCTGAACGAGCGAGCAAAACATACGCTCGTTTATTTGATAAAAACGCCTCCTGGCCGCTCGCATCATACGTCATGTCCGCTATTTATTAGATTAATCGAGTACATCGAACAGCGTATGAACTGCTCGTTATTCTTGTGGTTGGTTTTTTCAACCGCTATTTTGTGAGCAGTTCTGAGTTTAAAAAAAACAAGTGACGTGGTCGCTGACGCTGCTTTATTAATTATGCACACCCATAAAACGCCCGTTTTGACCTTTAAGCACGCCTGCGATCGGATCTCCACTCCCCGTTTTCAAGCACCTTCCCCTGTTACCACCCACATACGCCTCATTCTGTCACTCAAAATTGCTGGCCCTCGCTATATAGCGAACAAACGATTTTTGGCCGCACTGACTGGTTCGCGCATGCGTACTAAAAACCGTACGCATGCGCAGATGTGCGAACATCGCTCGGAACGAGCGTACTGCCGCTTACGAGCGGCTCTGAATGAGGGCCTTGGTTCAGATCCCTTTGGACACCCCCCTAATGACTAATTAGGCCAAAAAATATGTATCTTAAGTCACCCCAAAAAAGACATAATTTTTAGGGCGAAAATGTAAAAAGTGTTGGAAAATGGGTCTAAAGCACTGGAACAGGTATTTTGGGGAGCTGTATGGATGGGGCAGGCGGTTGCAGCAGGTGTATTTTAATTTTCTTAAAATCTGCACTTTATAGACACAAAAATATGCTAGTACCCATTTTAATGTACCCCCAATTTAACTACAGCAATTATTTTTCCCTAAAAAAATACTTTCCATCATTTTCCCACACTTATGCAAATATGCTTCTAACAGCTCTTTGACTCAAATGAATTATTTTTATTAGGGTTATTAATACACTTCTATATTGATTCCCCGGGTGGGTTAGGCTTTATTGGGGGGTACAGCCTGATTTTCCCCCAAAATATTGACCTTTTCAACAGTTCCCCTATTCGCTGCATTCACCAATATTCAATTTTGCCTGTTTTACAATTGAGTACGGCGACAATCGGATGCACGCATTGAGTTAGGAGGCGAAAACTTTGCCTCAAACCACAGGAATGAGGCAAAAACATTGCGCTTTTTGCTGATCTCGGCTTGTTGCGACTAATTTAATTTGGCGCTTAATCTATTTATTAAAGAAATTGTTTGCTACAGGATAATAATAAGGGTTACTTAGTACTATTATGCAGATAGCAGAAATGTGCTTTCCACCATAACAACCAGTTTTGATAAGTTCAGTGCAGGAGACTACTGGCACGAATTACGGCCCACATGTGTTACTTTCACCATGTTATTAAAATAACAAACTATAATGAGTACTATGCCCAAGGCAGAGCCGTAACTAGACTTTTTTGTGCCCTGTGCCAGAGAGAGCATTGGCGCCCCCCCCTTTTTTTTTAAATAGTGACATAAGATGAAAAAGGGCCTCATGGGGAAGGGCCTGGGAAGAGATAGGGGAAGGGCCAGGAGATACTGGGGCTAAAAGAGGAGGAATCTACAAGTGAGAATGATAATAAACAGGAAAAATGACAGGCCTAAACAACGCCCCCTGCCCTGCGGTGCCCTGTGCTATGGCACAGGTCGCACCACCCTAGTTACGGCCCTGGCCCAGGGTTTCTCATGCCCACAGGTAACTTAAGGCATTTTGATCTATAAAAACATTAGGCAGCTGCCTTGGGCGCAGGCCACTAGGGGGGCGCCGCTGAGGCCGCCTACCACAAAAGTAAAGGATGTCTCTGAAAGAGACATCCTTCTTCTAGAGTGACATTGCTTGAAACAGTCTTATAAATGCTTCTCCCTGCTCTATGGTCCCTGGCCTTTACTTACATGAGTGATGTGCGGTCAGGTGAGGCAGAGCCTTTCCTGTCATACTTCAGTGTACTCCAGAGTTTTGACTATAAAAATTATAAAAATAAATGTAAAGAAAATTATATAAATATCTTCTTTGTATTATTCTAATCATTTTTATACTGAAAACTCTGGAGTAAAAAGTGTATGGCAGGTGAGGCGCTGCCTCCCCTGTCTACCTTTTCCACACATCCCTGATCAAAACTCACTAAATTTCCAGCACTATATACTGCTGCAAACTGGCTCTGATACTAGCAAGCCATGTACCTCACCGCACGTCACTGACTTACATGTGTGCTGTACAGTGCCAGTGCAGCACTGCAGCTTCTCCTGAGTACCAGCCGTCTCCTCTCCTGCTCTTGCGGCACCTCCTCTTCCCTCCTAGCCAGGCAGGAGCTCCACCTCCCAGACGAGGAGCTGGCAACTGCTGCTAACGCTAAGCGATGGATCACAGAAGGGGGGCTCTGGGGGCATGTGTCCAGGGCCACTCTCCCACAAGGACCCCTTCTCAGTCATTATTTCAGCTAAACTGCCTTGTAGGCAGAAGGATGAGTAGAAGAATGTGGCAATGTCACAGCAGGGGGCGGGGCTACCCAGCAGAGGATACAACATTGACTCCTGTAATGTAACATAGGAGATAGTGGACTGTTACAGCTCCATCTGTCCTATCAGTGACATCTCCCAAGACTAGACAAAGGCTGTATAAGCATGAGACTATATAAGAGTCCTCAGTTTTTTGTGATTGGTAGTTTTAGGGAATCTGTTCCTAGACAGTTTTCTATTTTGTGAGGCCTTTGTTCATTAGTTTGTGGTCAGCCAATTAGGGTTTTTAGGGGCGGGTACATTTTGGTTTTGCTATTTAAGGACAAATTTGAATAGGTTCAGCTTTTTTTTCAGTTGGAAGCCCCTCCCTCCCTACCCAAAACCGTGTGTTTGTCTATGTTTTTGTTTGTCTTTACTAAACATTTTAAACCAGTGGGCGGGAAGGCGCTACTAACCAGCGGCCACATGTGGCGTAAGAGGTCGTTGTGGGGCACTTGCCCCTTTGAAGGAGGGCGAGTGGGTCCTACCTATGCGGATTGGACAAATGGGCGATTTCTGTGCAGAAGCATTCAGACTGTGCCAAAGTACGGGGCAATGAGACTATTTTGGCTGGAGCTGGGTTGTGGTAGCGCCTTCTTTTGCCACCCTCTTTTATTAAAATAAATTTGCAATGAATAAATACATTAATTCTGATTCGAACCAACGCAATTGTTGTCAGTGTCATTATTTCTTTTAGAAGTTAAGCTTAGCATAGGAAGGTTATAATGTTTTTCACAATAAATAAATGGACGCCTTATAAGTATGAGGGCCATTAAATTATATTGTATTGCCCCAGTCTGTATCATTTAGATATGTATCTGTGTAACTTAGAGCAAGAGGAATCTCAACATGATTGGACTGTGTTATCACTATGAGGCTGCAATTCCAGCTTGTTAATCCTGTATTTCTAAAGCAGTAATCATTTAAAAGGCAAAACCAACTTTGATTTGCCATTTAAATTATTGCTGCTTTAAAAATAGGGGCAGACTCACAGGCTATTACAGTGCATTGCCCTTTATGAATTTCCTTCTTCCTACCATCTTTTTGTGAAACAAGCTGCGATAAGAGGAGAAGATAGTCCAGCAATCACCTGGGGGAGGGATGTACTAAGCCTTGAAAAGTGATCAAGTGGAGAGTGATAAAGTACCAACCAATTAGCTCCTGTCACTTTACAGGTTGTGTTTGAAAAATGACAGGAGCTGATTGGTTGGTACTTTATCACTCTCCACTTTATCACTTTTCAAGGTTTAGTACAACTCCCACCCAGGGGCGTATCTACCCCTTGGCCAGGATGGCACTTGCCCGGGGTGCCAGCCGAGGAATGGGTGCCACTCGTCGGTGCCACCCGCGGCCAAGGAATAGAATCACATAGTAGTTCAAACAGAACTACTTTCAGATTTCCTATCTCCTATCAATGTACTGGGGCATCATGGGAGCTGTAGTCTGAACTGGGCGTTCAGCTCGGTACTAGAGCAGCCTGCTCATCGAAGAACTACATTTCCCAGAGGCCTCCGGGCACCGCAGCTCGCTGTTATCTGATACCCAGCTCATAGGGGGATGGCTAAGCATGTCTCCGGCTCCGCTCATCGTACAGGTAGACTGGGGACTGCAGGAGGATACAGCTGGGGCCGCTGAGAAAGAAGGCAGCTTCCAGGTACGGGCCCTGGGCCATGATGTGATGGGATAGCAGGGCTGGGTGTCTGCTGGTGTCTGCGGTAGTGCATCTATCTATCTTGCCAGGGTGTATTGCTCTATTGTTCCCTCTATATGGATTATACCCTCCTCACTGACTGCTACTTTATCCTCCCCCCCCCCACAGACCAACAGACCACTGCTCCCCATTCCTCCCCATGTATGTACTATACTCTCTATCTCCCCCCTTCTCATTGACTACTTCTTCCTCCAGGGGGGGTGGGAGGGGGTTTATCCCTATGTATGTGCTATACCCCCTGCCCTCCTCCTCTATCAACTGCTGCTCCCTCCTGAGGGGCTTTATTTCCCACGATGTAGTTATACACCCCCACCTCCTACCTCCTTACTGATTGCTATTTCTGTCTGAAGGCTTTTTTCCTCCCATGTATATAGTATACCCCTCCTCCTCAATGACTACTGTTTACTCCTAGGGTGATCTATTTCCCTCTCTAGGTGGTATGTACTAATCTGTGATGCCATATAAACTGCCTATTATCGGGTACATACACTGTGTGTAGAATAGCGTGTAAAATGGGTACTATTGTGTAGGGGTACTACTGTGTGTTGTAATGTGAATAAGAGACATTACTGCAGTATGTGGTGTAATGTGTAGAGACACTACTGTGTGGCATAATATAAATAAGGGACACTAGTATGCGGCATAAGGTAAGTAAGAGACACTACTGTGTAGTGTAATTTGAACTTGGGAAACTATTGAATGGCAACGTCCATTCCTCATGAGAACACACCCATTTTTCAGACCGCGCTGTCCATATTTACAATATGAGGGGGCGCTAGTTGCTTCCTTTGCCAGGGGTGCTCGGACCCCTAGATACACCCCTGCTCCCACCCTATCTGTTTCCAACATGCGCTCATGGAGGAGCAGCTTGGGACAACCTATACTGCCTGGAGACACAAAAGAAAATAGACAAGTGGGATGTGCTGACCATACCAGGAAAAATGGCGGCATATATACTAAAGTGCTGTTTATTAGAAGTAGAGTTGTTGTCCATAGCAACTGATCAGATTCTAGCTATTATCTTCTAGAAGCTGCTAGATAAATGATAAGTTGAGTCTGATTGGTTGCTATGGGCAACAACTCCACTTCAAAAATCCTGCAGTAAATATACCCTATAATCTGAATGCAACATGCTATAGACACTCCAGATAAATTGCTGTCATAATATATGAGGGAGCATTGCTGATGCAGTGTGATGGGGATACTACTGACATACAGTAATCAGTGAGGCTACTGGTGTACTTTGCCATCATAGGTCCACCCATGATGGACCTATGATGAGTCTACATGGAAGGCTGGAGGAATTACAACTATATATACTGTGTGAAACTTACACATTTATTATCTTGTAACAATTTTAGTGGCCACTGTGTTTATTATTACTGTCAGTGTGGCACAACAGGTATTGCTCAACTCAGTCACACTGTCAGGTATAAAAAGTTTAGGATGGACTATATCAATAAGCTAGACTCTCTACATCTCACTGCATAGGGGGGTATTTATCAAATCTGGGAGACAGATAACATTGTAAAAAAATAATATTAACCAATCAGCTCCTATCATTTTATAAACAAAGCCTGCAAAATGTAAATTGGAAGCTGATTGGTTAGTATTTTATCTCTCACAATTTTATCTCTCTCCCAGCTTTGATAAATACCCCCCTAAGTCTCTTAGCATTTGTCATTCTTTCCAATAATACTTCAGTAACCCGTACCACATACCATTGAGGCTAGGTCACCTTTCGCTACAGAGAAAAGTGTCAGTTCTACAAACACGCTCTAATTGGTACCATGGCATAAAGGTTTCCTGTTTATCCATAAGAAATGCATTCATTCATAACTCTATATCTTGCCGAGCTCCCACTTCCAGGGAGAACAAGTATAGTTGATTTTTTTTTCTTTTGCAAAATTTCCAGTCTGTCATTTATAATGATTGATAGATTTATTTCAGTGAGATCCTGGTGAATGATTGAACCCCACTGAGTCGCCTGCAGTAATATGCATGAAAAGGCCTTTCGGCTTCCGCAGTCTCAGTATTGGGGAAGACCTTGGTCTGCCTGGGGAGCCAAGACCTAGTCTTCAACTGATTGGATTAATTTGGGACAGACTTTGACAAAGCTGAAGATAAAAAACAGTGAGATGCTGCAGCTTTCAGGCAAGAGGGAGGAATAACAATGTGCAAAAAAAAAAAAAAATCTGATTTCTTCTGAGAATGGCCGCAGCTGAAATAACATGACATAGTTCACAGAGAACATAGTTTACAGACAGGAGAGACACAAATAAAGAGAGGAAGTGGAGATTTGCTGTAAGTGTGATGGCCTCTGAGGTACACACTGAAGCCTAAGAGCAAAGAGCATATGTTATGTCAGGACTATAGCCAGTCAATGGAGCTGGCCGCACTGACACACAGCAACATGACAGCGCTTTGATTGTTGCGTCCATGTGAAGGTCTGACATGCATTCTGGTGCTGACCTGGCTCCTTTAGCAGAATATAAACATTTTACATTTATTATTATCATTATTATAGTTTATTTATATGGCGCCACAAGTGTTCCGCAGCGCCTTTCAAAGTTAATAAACAAATAGGTTGACCAGTCACTTACAGTACAATACAATACAGGATGAGGACAAGGATAATATACATTGCTACATTAGCGACCATAATACCCAGATTAGCGACAGAGCATAAGCAACCAAGTGTTAGGTGCCCTAGTGGGGAGTAAAAAGTAATTGAAAGTAAAGTAAGGAGAGGCACAAGAGGGTAGAGGGCCCTGCTCGTAAGGGGGAGGGGCAGACAAACAGGTGTGACACACATGGGGCAGGCAGGGAGGAAGGAACATGTAGCAGCAGGTTAGAATGAGAGCTAAAAGGCTTTGATGAAGTAGTGGGTCTTGAAAGCCTGTATGAAGGATTGCAGAGAGGTGGAGAGTCTCATGGGAAGAGGGAGAGAGTTCCAAAGGAGGGGAGCAGCATGGGCAAAATCTTGGAGGCGGGAGTGGGAGGAAGTAATCAGTTGGCATGAAAGGCGGCATGCATTTGTTGAATGGAGAGGGCGGACAGGAGAGTGAAGGGAGATGAGGTCACAGATGTAAATGGGAGAGGAATGGGTGAAGGCTTTGTAAGTGAGTGTGAGAACCTTGAATTTGGTTCTGAAGGGAAGGGGAGCCAGTGGAGGGCTTGTAGGAGAGGGGAGGCAGATGTAGAATGTTTGGAGAGGAAGATGAGCCGAGCAGCAGCATTGAGAACAGACTGGAGAGGGGAGAGACATCAACATTTTTCTGCAGAATCTTGCTGACCAAAACAACAAAATATAATTTTTTTACATGAAGTGTTTAACTAATTTGTGCTAGGGGTCAGTCAATATTTACAGGTATATTAATTAATTAATTAATAATAAAAAAAAAAAGTTGCAGCCCCAGATTCAGAGATGTCTGTTGTACAGTACATAATGAAATGCTGAAGAAAGCTTGTTTCAGAAAGAGTTATAGTTACTGGAGAGTTGGGGCAACACTTCTCCTTTGATTTGTATCCAATAATATGGAGTTGCTCTATAAAATACTGTACGCCGAGTGATCAGAGCACCATGGAGGGCCGCACTGGGTATATCAAGGTGTACACCTGCTAACTGCTCGCAAGAGATGTCTCCATAAACTGTAAGTATTCCTGGGTTTGGGAGTATAAAAGGGCACTGTGCAAAATGGTAAATGTCCCTTCAGAAGTCTTCTCTTCTACCACCCAGCTTATTACATATAATATTTTGGTTATTAAAATAATGGTCACTTTAGCCTCATAAATAAATATATCATGAGAGTGATGAAGACATTGGGACGCTCGTTATTACATGAAGCACATTTGTGTGTTCAAAGGTTTTACTTTAGGCAAAGGGCATTTAGGAAAGTTCTTATCTGTCGAGAGTTATGGAATCTCCAGAAAAGGTTTTCCATTGCTCTTCGGTTGTTGAGCGCCTTTTAAATGACCTTCAATAACATTAAGTGAGCAGCAAGGATGGCGTAGTGGTTAGCATTACTATCTCACAGCACTGAGGTCTTGGGTTCAATTCCCACCAAGGCCGTATCTGCATGGAGCGTCTGGGCCTGATTCAGAAATGGACATTGCGTCTGTTGCCGGAGTGGCGGCTGCGATAGTATGCAAATCCTAGTATCAGCCCTTCTTCTGTGTCTGAATGTGCTAGGACTGAGATGCGCACCCTCTCTGCACGCTGTAGTATAGCTAGTGATGCTGCAGATTCTGTAGATGCCACTATTGCTTGCACCATCGACACTTGCACCAGCCATATGGGAGGTGCAGTTTCACAGTATGACTCTGGCCCTCTATGGCTGCGGCTGTGCATCTGAATATGCAGCTGCTTTCGCTAATACGGCCATGAGACTGACGTTTTTTGCATTCACTACTAGCCACCTCCCAGTCATCGCCTATCACTTATCTGCCCCATTTCTGATACCATCTGTCCCGATCGCATGGGCATTTTGTGCGCACACAATGGGGGAGATGTACTAAGCTCTGAAAAGTGATAAAGTACAGAGTGATAAACTGCCAGCCACTCAGCTCCCAGCTGTCATGTCACAGGCTGTGTTTGAAAAATGACAGTTAGCAGATGATTGGCTGGTGGTTTATCACTCTCCACTTTATCACTTTTCAGAGCTTAGTACATCTGGCCCTCTTCTGTTTCCTGCATGTTCTGAGGGGTTTTCAGAGATTTTTGCGCATGTGGATTGCGTACAACTCAGAATCAGATCCTGTATATTCCCTCTGTATTTACGTAGGTGCTCTGGTTAATAAATAAACGTAATAAAAGATAAGCAACGCAGGTTTAACATATCCTACCAAAGAAGCAGCTAAATACTCAACAACTATAGCACACTGTAAAAATAGCCATAACCAAAAGAACATCATGCACATGAGCAATCTATACCATACATCGCAGGCTCATTTGTTCTCCACACAACACTGCAATTACTGTAATGCTGAGCTGCTGTACATGTGAACATAGGATAAGAAACTTGCAACAGCTTCAATTCAAAAAAGGAATTTCATATTTTAACTTTTAGATAGGCTTTACTTGCTCGCTGTAATACAGATACTTTAATATCCTTTCTAAAAGGTACCATGATGGAATATCACGGCCTGGCACAGTTATTCTCTTTTGACGTCAATAAGAGATGTGTGAAAACTATCTGATCTCATTTTAATAATTTATGTGTCCAATTAATTAAATGTTGCAGTAAAGATAGCATCATGGATGTACATCTCTTTTTTTAATTAGAGGGAATGTACCTTTAAATGAATTGCAATGTGTTCTATCAATCACAAGTCATTCTAAAACCTCCTCTCATAAATTAATATTCAGCAGTATAAAGTGCTTTAAAATGGGAAAGCTGTTTGGGAAACAATAAAAGGAAGGAAATTCTCAGTCAGGGCTGCAGTCGGTCACGTGTGCATTATAACACCATGAACATCTTTAACTACCTAGAAATCCCCTGCCGTGCTCAGGTATTGGAACAAAAAGAGCAGGTTTGGGTCTAAAGTTCCTTCCTTTTATTGTTTTCTGGTAAGGCAATCTTTGAAAGTAACAGTTTATATCCATCCTGTTTAGTTGCTACATTTATTTCGCTCACCCAGCGTGTGTCATTGTCAGGAAATGTACAGTTTACGTCTCGACAAAAGCAGGTTCGGTTTTATGTAAATTAAACATTATGCATGCCGCCTCGCCATCTTTGTCTGCTTAATTGACTTTAAAATTAATTAGTTTACATAAGCAATAGTCATAATAGGAGTTTAAAAGTGCAAGCTCTCTTTCTTTCCTAATGGTGTATTTTTTTGAGCACTGGTCCTATTATGGGGAAACAACTGTGGGTCTCTGAGTTTGGAATAACCTGGCTAAAGGGTGCAAACAGAATCTTGTAATGCCACAGTTGCAAATGCATTTTTTATGTTTAGGTTGCATGTAAGGATAATAATGTCTACTTTATCCTGTAGCACACCAATTAGTTTTAACACTGAAAGTTAGTGTTGGATCCCTCACATCAACTCTAATATCCATGTGTACTACACTGTGAGTTGCAGGAATTGATGTGATTCGGCAATGTAGCGACAAATTTAAAGCTGCTATAATTTAAAAATCAAAGCTAGGTTGGTTTTACATTTTAATATATTACCACTTTAAATCTATATGCTAAAATGCCTGAATTGCGACAGTTCCGGCAACTCGCAGGCTATTACATGCGTCAGAACACTTTAAATTTGCCCACTCTGCAAGCCGGAAAACTTTTGCTTTTAGAGGTATGGTTTAGCAATTTGTGGTATAAAAAGGCAACATTCAGAATGCCAACATGGATGGAAGGTCGACATGTCAAATTCACATTCACAATGTCAACGTTGACATTATGTTGACATTACCGGAATGTTCACATTGTGAATATGGACAGTCGGCCATAGGATTTTGCGTAGATAGCTTAACTAACCCTAACATCCCCTAACGCTTCCTCCAGACCTAAGCTCATCTATAACCATTTGTTGACATTATGTCATTGTCACAATTGTGAATTTCAACATGTTGAATGCTGTGCCTTGCTGTATATCGGTATGTGACTGCATATTGATTGGTGGATAGTTCCAACCATTCCAGCCACTCTAATAGGTGGATAGTTCCATCCATTCATCCATATCTGTGGTAAATGACTATTGCCATCCACCAATCAGTGTGCTGCTGGTTATAATACTGTCATAGCCAATAAATGCAGTCACACACTGTATGACTGCACCTGGCATTAGAGAAGCAGTAAGAGGATGCAGCCCAACCACTCATATCAGAATGTTCAGGTAGGATCCCCTGCCTTCCTCTAACCTGCCTGGAACATCTATCTACTTTGACCTGGAACTGCAGATAGCTGGCCCAAAAACATTAAAATAAAATTAGTTGGAGAGCATGGGCCTCTGAACCAGCCTGCCCGTTAAGGATTGTCCCTCACGAACTGCCTCTGTCTTGGCTAGCCAAGGTTCAAAATTGTACATTCTAGATGGATTTTCTATTAACTTCTCATGTGGCCTTACATGTATCTTTGATGACTGAATAAAGCTGAAAATAAATGGGCTTTTAAGTACATTTGGTTTAAAGGGTACCTGGCAGGTTTGTGCAAAAGTCTTACATAGTGCCTTAAGCACTTCATACGTATTACGTTAACTAATACTGCCTCGGCCTCTCCAAACGAGCCTCTGTGCCTGTGAGACATGGGATCTGTGACATCGGCCACTTGGTCCTATGTCACTTGGAATGAGCATGACTCTGGATTGAAGCACTTATTCTCATACTTGCCTATCCTCCTGGAATGTCTGAGAAATTCCAGAGTTTTGCGGAGTTCTCTCAGACTCACCGAACAGCACTCTCCCAGATCTCACCCACTTCCAGTGATTTGGCTGGCTATCTGATTGATGATGCGATTTGCTGTGAATCATGGCTTTTTGCAACACGGATGGGGCCATTATAACATCACAAAGCCTTCTGCACCCTAATGTGACTATTATTTATGCAACCTTTAGTTCCTTTCCTGACATTTACATGTAAACTCTGCATTGGTCTTTGGGGAATGGAGCAAGGAACGACGGGTCAGGGCTTCAAGTCAGATAGGGTAGGGATTGCTTCTCTCTTTTTCTTTGATTGGCTGGCAGAGTACAGATCAGGAAGAAAACATTGCACTTAGCTACAACACTGATAGCTACTCTGAGTGGGATCAAGCTGGAGGAAGCACATATGGGTCTGCATATTGTATTTGACAACAGATATGGACCAGTATATTAGCCTTAACACCAGCTATAGATCTAATAAACTTGGTACTTATATGGCTATTGTATATACTTGACAGTAGATTGCCAGTGTTGGCCCCTCCCAGTGGGTTGCTTGGCTACTTTGAATGCTGTTGATCGGCCATACTACAGTCAAATTTTCTATGGGGCTCTGGCTCCAAGGGGAAGATAGGCTGACTGCCTATACTTTTATAGAGCAAGCAGCTATATTCCTCACTGACCATGATAAGTGTTCTGTATACTCACATTTCCTAGACTTCTGTCTGGACCCTGATCATTCTGTGGATAGTCATGTGCCCTGACCTCAGCCAAGAGCCTGTGTGAAACACTAAATTGCAAAATTTTCGGGGAATAGCAGAAATTCAGACTGCGCACCATTGGCCCCTGCTCTACTTTTCATAGTGAAGGCCTATTTTAGTTTCACTGCTTTCTCCCAAAAGGATAATGGGTGTAGGCAGTGGTGGAACTGTCACCATTGAAAGAGGTGTGGTGGCTACAGGGTTCGTAGGTGAGAGGATCAACTTTGGTAGTTTTGCCACTGGACCCTCTCTGCACAATGGACTGCCACCTGGCTCAGAATATTATACTACTGTAGGTACAGGATATAGTTTGACTTTGCATACCTGGTACCAGATATATCTCAGCATACAGCGGTTTCTAGTTTTTGAAGTTGGTGCCTAGAAATTGCACATATTTCTCATGACCTACTAAAAATGTGAGTACCTCCAAGCCTGCCCTGTTAGCTGTTTCCTGAACTGGTGCTAGCCCGAAGCTGTTGTGTAGTTATATGCAGACTTTCCAGTTCCATGAACATATAGCAGGTAAGGTCAGTGAGGGCAACTTGCAGGTAGATATGTGTAGCTTTTGTAGCACAGCAATGTGGTGTATCCTTCAACATCTGTGCAGAAGCAGGCATGATATAAAAATAACATATAGGAAGAAATGAGTTTGTTATAATTGAGTTTGTGTGGAGTTTACATGTTCTCCTGATATTTGCATAGATTTCCTCCAGCTCCTCTGGTTTCCTTCCACAGTCCTCACACATACTGGTGGGTTTATTAGCTGCTGTTGCTTGTGTGGTGGGGAATTTAGACTATAAACTACATATAGCTTTCCCTGTACTGTGCTACAGACACAGGGCCTGATTTATTACCGATCGCAACTGCGATTGCAATAGCGATTACGCATGCAGTCTAACTGCGATAGAATGTTTATCCACTGTGATCACTATACCGCCACAGCACAACATAAGGACGCCCACTTTACCTTACACACATCCGTAATCCTTAGCAAGACTGCAAACCCATCGGTAACATCGAGTACCATCGCAGCCTCACGCACACTTGCACAAGCTCTGATCTTACTTAGAAATTGCTAACTTCATCGCACCCTATGAGTACTCAGGCTGCATACAGCATCGCAGTGGATAATTTGTGCACGCCAATGCAACGACGTTCAAATGCACTGGCACGCCAGCGGTTCACCGACCACCCCCCCTTCACCTCCCACAAATGGCACCTCCTGTCAATCATTCTGCAATGGGTCTGCGTAGTCACTGCGATCGCAGTCCCAATCACAGTGGCCTGTTCGCACACGTGCACTGCGATGCATGCGCAGTAAGTAACAATCGACCGATTCCGTATGTAATTGCAGTTGTGATTAGTAATGGATTATATAAATAAAATAAATGGGCAGAAAGTGGAGAAAGGGCTGTGGGGTCTATGTATTAAGCCTTGGAGATAAAGAGAGATAAAGCGAACGGGGATAAAGTTCCAACCAATCAGCTCCTAACTGTAATTTTTCCAAAACAGTCTGTAAAGTGACAGTTTGGAGGTGATTGGTTGGTACTTTATGTCTCTTCACTTTATCTCTCTTGGGGCCTATTCTTCATTACTAAATATTCAATGGAGGTAATTAGGTTTAGAACTCGCAAGGAGTTCTACCTAATTCATTATTCCTCCTCCCCATAAGTATCTATTCCGAAAAGCTATCTGCTCTAACTTACCGCAGCTGTAATCAGTGCTGCACATGCGCCGTTACATCCTTAAAAGCAGTGCATGTGCAGCACTGCCTACAGCTGCGACAATTGTGTGTCCACCAACCCCCCCCCCTACCCTCCGCTCACCTCTCTGTCCCCCACTTTCCTGGCCGCTGCAGCCACCTCCACCCCGGGCTGCTGCTCTGACACTGTGTTCTCCCAGCAGAACACAGTAAAGTTTAGGAGGGGGGGGTAAAGCTTTGTATTTTTCTAAACTTTACTGTGTTCTGCTGGGAGAACACAGAGTCAGAGCAGCAGCCAGAGCCGGAAGAGGGACCAGGGAGCGCCGGAGGGAGCAGAGGAGGACCTGCCCAGCTGAAAGCAGGTAAGTATAACCCACTGTACGCCACCTCAGAGTGGCGGATAGTAACACCATCAAAAATCCGAAAATACATAAATTCGGAATTGATGAATAGCCTAATTTCTACATCCCCATACTAATGTACTAATGTATGGGTAGTGTGGAAATTAACGCAGATGGACTTAATCAGGAGATATCAGTGATATCTCCTGTGTTAAGTGTCTTCATGAACACTAAAATGATGGTAATTAAGGAAAATGTCCTTAAAAACATTATTTTAGTGTTGATGAATGGGCCCCTCTTGTGACCTATATATGCATACAAAAGTACTTCTAAGATCAACATATATCCACTGTGTTAGCATACAGTATATATCTCTCACGAGAGTGCTGCTATCATGAGAGTGCTGCTATCAAAAGTAGTTTGTACCTACAGCAAAATATGTAAAGTAATGTTTTAAATCATCTTGTCTAGATTGAAATATAGACTCATGGGTTTGCATCAGGCCATCGGTTCTCACTCACCAGTACTCTCAGGACGACTTGTACAGTGCTGATCAGCCAATGACTGAATACAATCACTGTGGCTCTTCCATCGCGCACCACTACCATGATTACAGGATTAGGTAATAACATATCTGGCAGCTTTGACCAACAAGGATTACAAATGATCTGTAATGTTCTTCATTACATATAACTTGTAAAGGGTGAATTGAGCTAACTCTTCTTATGGGAAGAGTTGTCTGTGAGTGCTCACCCTTCATCTCCCTGCCCATGACATCACCAGGATATGTCCCAGCACATGAAATGGAACAGAACAGGATGTCCATATTTCTAATTTTCCTGGAACAAACATGTCTCCAGTTTATACAATCTGCACAGGTACAGCCCGGGATTCCTGTATAGAGTTATACATATTATGCTACGAATGCATCAGGAGATTCATCCCGTTGGATGCTCCATTGTTAACTCTCAATAGCAGTAAAGTGAGCCAGCCTGATGAAGTGCTACACATTACAGTAAACCAGGAAGGATAGGAGATGGTGATACAAGTTTGAAAACAGTGAGTCATTAGTAAGTGATCCAATGTATAGTATAATGATGATTATGTTATCCATAACATTGCAATGAGCCAAATGGAGTACTGCAGAAAGCAGTTTCTATGCTACATAGTTTTCAATGATTAAATCCACTTATTATAAATAATAAGGTTTATCCTTGGATAGCACATTTCTGGAGATGTTACAGTTATTAATAATTTATTTTATTTATTACCAGTTATTTATACAGTGTACACATATTCCGCAGCACTTTACAGAGAATATTTGGCCATTCACATCAGCCCCTGCCCCAGTGGAGCTTACAATCTAAGGGGTCTATTTACTAAGCAGTGTTAGGAGACAGAGTGAAAAGTGATGTCTGTGATAAGGTGCCAGCCAATCAGCTCCCAACTGTCATTTTTCAAACATAGCATGTGAGATGACAGAAGGGAGCTGATTGGCTGGCACCTTATCACTTTCTTATCACTTTTCACTCTGTCTCATAACACTGCTTAGTAACTAGACCCCTATATTCCCTATCACATACACACACATACCCACTAGGGTTAAGTTTTGTCAAGAGCCAATGAACCTACCAGTATATTTTTGGAGTGTGGGAGGAAACTGGAGTACCCGGAGGAAACCCATGCAAGCACAGGGAGAATATACAAACTCCAAACAGTGCCGTAGTAGGAATCAAACCCACGACCTCATTGCAGTTAAGCAGTAATACTAACCATTACACCATCTGTGCTGCCCAAGTTTGTTTCTACACTGATAACCCCAGTGTGAACCACAATAGACCAGTTTCACTATACAGAACATTTGCATTCAGCCAGCTCATGGGTGCATTGCATTGACTAGCCGGTATTTCTGGACTGTCCTATTGGATTCTTATTCTACTGTAATCATTTCATCGTTTAATATGTCTAACTGGTATGACGTTGAGTGTCGGCAGTTCTTGTTGGTTTACTGCCCCAGACAATTTATATAGCTCTGCCCTGCAGGTATAATGCAGGCCACATACAGGGTATTTAGTTTACTTGTTTTTTTTCTGCTACATTACATATATTTTTCTCCACAGTGTTTCCTTTAAGCTGGATTACTAGTTGTCCATGCATCTTATTCTGACATGGCATTGTTCTTCTTTACAAGAAAGTTTGAGGACTGATGTGATAGCTGTATAACTATTTACTTGCTTATTTTAAACCAATGTTATATACAGTATTACCTATAGCTCACATGGAGGAGTGGGCAGCAATTTGCTATATTTTAAAATGGTAGGCTAAAATTAACTTTAGGGTGTAACTTATATTTTGCCCTAATGTCACTACCACGACATTGCTTTACGAGACCGGTTACATTTTAAGTGATGTATAGATGTGAATTGCAGCTGCGAACATTACTAGGAAATACGACGCAGCAACATTGTTAATTTTTTTGTGCATCTCCATTAGGTTGCAAACTCAGCAATATTGTGGTCATGATGTACTGCCATTATGGGCCTTCTGACTCACTTTCAACAGCATATCACTAACATTGTTCGGAATTGCGTGGAGACAGGGACAGTGTGATGTAGAGACCGGGAAAGAAGGCTAGACAAATGGGAAGTAGGTGAAGGAAGAAAGAAAAACAAACCTTTGCAATGTCGGGCACTACGGCTAGCGACCCGGAGAATGACAATAACTTTTTTTTGTTAATGGGTTATAAATAATTTGTGGGTGCTTACCCATCATTGCACTTAAGACTAGATTGGGTAAAATTATATGAAGCTTGATTTAAAACATATCATTACAATCAAGAGATTTCACAATCTGAAACAGTGGCTGAAAGCTGTACCTAAGGTGCCAAGAAACCTTGCCTAAGCCCCACATTGATGTAATGGGTAGAATCTGAACAAATTTGAATATATGCCCAATACAGTGTTCTTACTATAATTACCCTATACAAGAGTCTAGGGCGTTATATTTACTTATGTTCGGGTTTATAGAAGTGGAGATGTTGCTCATATCAACCAATCAGATTCTACTTATCATTTATCTAGCACCTTCTAAAAGATAATAGCTAGAATCTGATTGGTTGCTATGGGCAACATCTCCACTTCTAAAAACCTGCACTTTAATAAATATACTCCTAGATGAGTGATGTTATCAGATGTGTATGTGAAATATACAGTATCTTCCAGTGACACAGAGAGAATTCAGGGACCAACCATGTATATTTGATGAATCCTGAACACAGACTGAATACAGTAATCCCTTCTGCAGACATCTCCCAGTTATGCAATTGGTAACATATACACAGAAATCTATAAATATATCACATGATCTTTGCATTGATTGAGTCGTTTATCTTCTACATGGTATAGAAAATAAAATGCACATATCCCACATTGAGGAAGGGTGAGGCATTGTCAACATAGAGCTGCATTTAATTTCCATATATTCATTTACTTCATCTGTTATATTAAGGGGGATCAATCTTTACACATGTGTGCCTAATCTATCTTCAATTAAAAGATGAAAATAAGCTGCATTGCCGATGTGTTAAATGTAGTGTAAGGACGCTCAGATCTGTTCCATACTGTTAATGTATGGGTTCTCTGTCTACAGGCGCGCCAACAGAGGGGAATTAGTATTCAACATGCAAAGTTTATCACTTGAACACAACACAAAGTAGCATTCTTGTTTACACAGCAACAATCTACAAGAATGTTGCCATTATGTTTAACTGTTTACATCCTCAGCTGTACTCTGAGTAGTGGGATCTTAAGCATCAAAGGGAACAGATATGTTCTCAATATATCAAAGAATGTGACATACTCTGTAAGGATAACTGTAAAAAAATAGCAGTTAGTAATGTTATCCTACATAATGCTAAACTATTATAATCCCTTAGCCTTCCGTAGCACTACGTGTCCCTACAATTCTTATTACGTATTTATATACACACATACATTGTATATAATCAACAGAATCTGAGCACTTGACATGATCACACAGACACACACACACATACGCACACTGTATATAATAAACAGGATCTGAGCACTGGACATGATCACACACACACATATGCACACACACTCACACTGTATATAATCAACAGGATCTGAGCACTGGACATGATCACACACACACAAACGCACACACACACTGTATAAAATCAACAGGATCTGAGCACTGGTCATGATCAGACACACACACACACACATACGCACACAGATGCACACTGTATATAATCAACAGGATCTGAGCACTGGACATGATCTCACACACACACACACTGTATATAATCAACAGGATCTGAGCACTGGACATGATCTCACACACACACACTGTATATAATCAACAGGATCTGAGCACTGGACATGATCACACACACACACATACGCACACACACGCACACTGTATATAATCAACAGGATCTGAGCACTGGACATGATCACACACACACACATACGCACACACACACTGTATATAATCAACCGGATCTGAGCACTGGACACGATCAGTAAAACATTGGGCCTGGCTAGTGGGATCTTAAGCATCAAAGGGAACAGATATGTTCTCAATATATCAAAGAATGTGACATACTCTGTAAGGATAACTGTAAAAAAATAACAGTTAGTAATGTTATCCTACATAATGCTAAGCTATTATAATCCCTTAGCCTTCCGTAGCACTACGTGTCCCTACAATTCTTATTACGTATTTATATACACACATACATTGTATATAATCAACAGAATCTGAGCACTTGACATGATCACACAGACACACACACACACATACGCACACTGTATATAATCAACAGGATCTGAGCACTGGACATGATCACACACACACATACGCACACACACTCACACTGTATATAATCAACAGGATCTGAGCACTGGACATGATCACACACACACAAACGCACACACACACTGTATAAAATCAACAGGATCTGAGCACTGGTCATGATCAGATACACACACACACACACATACGCACACAGATGCACACTGTATATAATCAACAGGATCTGAGCACTGGACATGATCTCACACACACACACACACACTGTATATAATCAACAGGATCTGAGCACTGGACATGATCTCACACACACACACTGTATATAATCAACAGGATCTGAGCACTGGACATGATCACACACACACATACGCACACACACGCACACTGTATATAATCAACAGGATCTGAGCACTGGACATGATCACACACACACACACATACGCACACACAAACTGTATATAATCAACAGGATCTGAGCACTGGACATGATCACACACACACACATACGCACACACACACTGTATATAATCAACCGGATCTGAGCACTGGACACGATCAGTAAAACATTGGGCCTGGGTAGTGGGATCTTAAGCATCAAAGGGAACAGATATGTTCTCAATATATAAAAAAATGTGACATACTCTGTAAGGATAACTGTAAAAAAATAACAGTTAGTAATGTTATCCTACATAATGCTAAGCTATTATAATCCCTTAGCCTTCCGTAGCACTACGTGTCCCTACAATTCTTATTACGTATTTATATACACACATACATTGTATATAATCAACAGAATCTGAGCACTTGACATGATCACACAGACACACACACACACATACGCACACTGTATATAATCAACAGGATCTGAGCACTGGACATGATCACACACACACATACGCACACACACTCACACTGTATATAATCAACAGGATCTGAGCACTGGACATGATCACACACACACAAACGCACACACACACTGTATAAAATCAACAGGATCTGAGCACTGGTCATGATCAGATACACACACACACACATACGCACACAGATGCACACTGTATATAATCAACAGGATCTGAGCACTGGACATGATCTCACACACACACACACACACTGTATATAATCAACAGGATCTGAGCACTGGACATGATCTCACACACACACACACTGTATATAATCAACAGGATCTGAGCACTGGACATGATCACACACACACATAGGCACACACACGCACACTGTATATAATCAACAGGATCTGAGCACTGGACATGATCACACACACACACATACGCACACACACACTGTATATAATCAACAGGATCTGAGCACTGGACATGATCACACACACACACATACGCACACACACACTGTATATAATCAACCGGATCTGAGCACTGGACACGATCAGTAAAACATTGGGCCTGGGTATATGTACCCATTGCCGATGTTTACGCAGTTGAGTGATTATTTGTAAACTGCACAATCATCTAAGTCACACTGCGTAGGCATCAAGCTACATTACCGTAGTCACTTGCAGCAAAGTTTTAATTGCAGTGTGATGACAGACAGGGAGCATTTTTGGCAGGTAAAGGGGAGTGGCGGCAAAGAACGTAGGTGTATCGCAACAGTTTTCAGGGCACGTCGCAGCCTGATTCTGTGATCCTGTACACAGTGAAAGTGGCTCCAGCATCTCAATTCTCGGCGGCCATACTGAGGAGCCATAGATTACTCAGGACTGTGATAATGAAATGATCTGCAACCAATGCTGCATCTCTGTACACAGGTGTTTGGCTTTGCAAAGCCTCAGGCGGAAGCTTCTATACAATCCTCGGCATCTGCGACATTTGCTCTGAATCAGGCCCAGTATTATCTGACCAGGAGATATGATAATAATGCAATTCTGCTACACCCTATACATGCGTAGGAAAATGCTATATATGTACCATTGACATGACATGACCAGGTTACATGAACAATATTCTCTGACCAGTTGGAAATAATAATAATAATAATAATAATAATAATAATAATAATAATAATAATAATACACTTTTTATAGCCAAAGGACAATTTCATATAAATACCCCCAACATGACATGACCATTAGTACAATTATAATACAACTAGGATATTGGATCCAGTGAATGTCAAGGGGTTTCTCCTCTTCCCTCCCCTACACTTACCCCATGTACTGCACTGTCCCTTAGTCCCAACTCTCTTCTCTTTGTCCCCCACAATGAGAGCCATTAGCTCCAACTGCATATGTTGATCTCAGGACATGCCATAGCCAATTATTATATACATTCTATTTTACACTATAAGGCATAGGACACCACCACTAAACCTCCCCCACCTCCATGACCTGATGGACATTATCATGTAGAACAATGCATTCCATCCAACATTCTTTAATAAACTACAATAGGTTACCAACGGCCACACTGCTAGTCTTCCCATAGCCCATCCATGACCAGTTATGCCTCAATCCTCAGGGCCCATGCCCCGATGTGGTATGTGACATCATGTTGTCCTGCTCAATATATGTAACTGCTGTGGGGATCCCCCAGCAACAGGACATGGCCAGCTAGACCAAGAGTGGACTGTGGTCATATGTCCCTGGGTGTCCATGTATTAAACTTGTTGATTGAAGATTTATGACGTCCATTCTATGTTTTCCACATTAAGTAGAAAAAAAAACATGGACTTTTCTCTGTCATGGATCCTGTATGCAGATTCATAGCCCTGACGATTTCTCATAGTGTAATTGTGATGCAGGTATAATTGCCCTCTGCTCTAGCAACCAGATTGATGTAAATCTGATGTTATATATAGATGATGTGATCATGAATACATCCATTGGATATTCATAACAGCCTGAGGACTCTACAGTGCACGGCATAGTAATGTACTGCAGTCACCTCTATTGTTGATATAAACAACACACCACAGCTTGTGATCATAAAAGAGTATGACAAATAAGACACTCCTTGTGATTCTCCCTAAAAATTCCCACACTCTTCCCAAGTATGCAGAATGAAGACTGCGAGAATCCAAAGCAAATATTGATTCCCATTTTTTAATGATTTAACCAAGCCAATAATTTCCTCATTTTCCTAAGACCACCCACAAAGAAATAATGTGTTTTATTTTCACTTGGAAACATTCACACAGCAGAATCAATTAAAAGAGCTCTACACACCAGGCTTAATTAAGTTAAAAACCCGCAGACTAAATGAAATAGAGAGTTAACTACAGCGTCTTAATATTCATTATCCATCTTACTGTCTGTCTATCTGTCCACTTATCTATCACTGGGTACTTTTGCATGACACATTTTTCTTGAGAGTATGATGAAGGGGGGTGGGTGGGGGGCTGCTATATTCAGTGATGTACAGATTATATATTTTAGAGTTTCCTACAGTACTTAGCAGCAGAAGCTCTCCTCTAAATATTGTGCACTCTTGTCTACAATTTAAAAGCTCATTTTAACAATTGTAAAAGATTATTTAAAAATCAATTAATTTTTACCCCAAAGATTTGGTACACAGATAAGTATTAACATTGGGGTCAGTAGTAACATATTCACCTGGTGTGCAAACGTGAAACAGTTTGGTCTTCTAGTACTACAATGTCCCCTGGGGTGCAGAGCTGTGCGTGTGTGTGTGTGTGTGTATGTGTGTGAGAGAGAGAAAGCGAGAGAGAGTGAGAGAGGGGGTCTTGGTGTGGGGTAATAATTACCTGGCTCTGGGCCCGAGCTATGCATGGAGGCAGAGCTCGCACCCAATTTGGACGCTTTTGGCGACGCACACAATGGTCACAGTGCATTTTTCCTCATACAGTCAGATAACATTTTAGTCTGAAATGACCAAGTTACTATTTCATTTGTATCTGCTTCATGTAGTAAGTCAAATAACTTCAATAGTCATAAACATTAAGGATTAAGGTATATTGTATGAGCACAGAGGGACTCATTTCCGAAATGCAAAATGGCGAAGCACAAAATCCTCTTTTGATAGTGCTAAGTACAAGTTCTTATAGAATTGCAAGTACACAAACCACAAAAATAAGATGGTGACACTTGCAATTGCTCAGAAGATTGCTATGGCCAATTGGAGGAGATGTACAAAATGAAAGCGTTCTTTATAACGTACAGACTAAGTGTACTGGCACATCTAGCATTGCAGAGCAGTGCAAAAATGGGGTTCCATCTTCTGAAATGAGATAAAGGGGGGAGTTTATTAACATGCTGTGCAGGGAGTGTATGGCCAATTCAAACCAGAGAAAGTACTTCATGTTTGCAGAGTTGGCAGAGACTGGGATCTCGTCTTTTACTTCTAATGGAATGGGAGGCATCTTGTGTTTCCCAGTTGCACTTCTTTTGGAAAACACATTTGTAGGCCCTCTGTGCAATTTAACTCAAAGCTCCAAATACAAAAAATGAAAGGCTGTCCCGCTATCCTCTCAGTTGCATGATTTACTAAAGTCAGTGGTTCCCAAACTTTATTGAATCATGGCACCCTAGAGTGTCAGCATTTTTTCACAGCACCACTAGGCCTAAAGTTTCCTATTGAGAAATTCAGCAAAAATTATTAAATTAAAAAAATTGTGCTTACCTGTCATCCTTATATTAAGTTTTGTTAGGTGGTGAACAGGGTTGTGCTTCACATTGACCATAAATTATTAGATTTGGTCCTGCACCACCAACCCGTGGCACTCCTGCAAGTATCCTTTGGCACCCCAGGGTGCCATGTCAATCATGCTAAACAGAGATTTATTTTGCAGATCACAGAGTGGGCTTTGTAAACCTACAGAAGTATTTAGGACCATATTTAACAGCTGAGTGTTTCAATAAAGAGACTGGCAGCTAAAAACACTCTTAAGCTGGCCACACAATTGCCATTCTTGTCGGCAGATGCAGCCTTTCCAATCAGATTGCTCTTTAGTTGCACAATGTGCCTCCCTCCCTTTAAATGATCATTCTAAGCAATCAATATATTGCTGAATCAGGTATGGTTGGGCAGAATAGAACATTAGGTAGCAGACAACCCTCATTAGGTCCTAAATTGATTTAGATTTCATTATATTTATTATCTTTCATTTATATGGCGCCTTACATAGTACATAGAACTAGGAAGTGAACAAAAAACAAGTAACTTACAGTACATTACAGTGCAGGACAAGGACACGATTTATATACATTGCTGCAATAGCGATTAGACACTCACAATAAGCAGCAGGGAGTTGGCAGTCATGTGTTAGGTGCCCTTATGGGGAGTAAAGAGTCAAAGAAAATGTAAAGAGAAGCACATGAGGGAAGAGGTCCCTGCTCGTGAGAGCTTAGGGGGAGATGTATCATCGGCGAAAATGCGGTAAAACCCCCGAAAATGCAGTTTTCGGGGGTTTTACCACATTCCCCGTATGTATTAAGCAGCAGAATGCTTCGCGTTGCTAGGTAATGCCACCTTCAGGTGGCGTTACCCAATAGAAGCCTATGGACTTCTTAGCACGACGCTCGGGGCTGGGAGGGATCCGAACTGATCCCTCCCATGAGCCCCCGTGGGCCGCAGGCCTTCTGCGCATGTGCAGAAGGACTTCTGGGTGTTAAACCTAATTAACCACGGTATGTACGCGAAGTCGGGGGGGATGTACCGCATCGGCGATGTCGCCGATGATACATCTCCCCCTACATTCTAAAGGAGAGGGGCAGACAGACAGGCGTGAAACAGGAGGGGAAGATAGGGAGGAAAGAGCATGAAGTGAGTTAGGATGAGAGCTGGAAGGCCTTGATGAAGTAGTGGGTCTTGAGAGCTTGTTTGAATATTTGTAGAGAGGTGGATAGTCTGATGGGGAGAGGGAGAGCATTCCAAAGGTAGGGAGCAGCACGGGCAAAATTTTGGAAGTGGGAGTGGGAGGAAGTAATAAGTTGGCAAGAGAGACGGCATGCATTTGTTGTGCGAAGTGGATGGGCGGGAGTGTGAGGGGAGAGAAGGTCAGAAATGTATGTGGGAGAGGATTTGGTGAGGGCTTTGTAGACGAGTGTAAGAACCTTGAATTGGCATCTGAAGGGAAAGGGGAGCCATTGTAGGGCTTGAAGGAGAGGGGAAGCAGATGTAGAACGTCTGGAGAGGAAGATGAGCCGAGCAGCAGCATTGAGGACCGATTGTAGTGGAGAAAGGTGAGAGACTGGGAGGCCAGCTAGGAGAAGGTTACAGTAGTCCAATCTGGAGAGGATGAGGGTTTTAGTGGCATCCTGGGTGAGGAAGGGTCTAATCCTGGAGATATTTTTTAGGTGGAAATTAGATGATCCTTTAACTTTGAGATCTAATTGATTAGGTAACATAAGCAAATTTCATCCTGTTTGCAGTTTATTCAAAACCAAGTATTAGCTATTAGCGAAACTTTTCTGCCTTTGTTATGGGAGTACAATCATTAGATAGCAAGTTGGCAAACTGACAGATTCTGTATATGACATTTGTCTATAAACTGTAAATGCTAGTCATCCTTACCCATGTCAAGAGCAAACCGTTAATGAAGAAGTGCAGTCACATATATTTAACCACACTCCCTTTGATATACTGTAACTACTAGAACATTAAAACATGTTTAACCCTGTGTTTCCCTAGTTGGAGCCTTATGGCTCCTCCGCTGATATAGATTTGCTGCAGAAACGGCAAATCTATTCCTTTGGCATTTTAAAATGGCAGTGGAGGGGGATCCAGCTTGAGAGTTTACAAAGTTAGTAAAGTGTATATACTCCATAGTATAATTTGTCCAGAGATAGTAGGCGGTAGTGCATTTGTGTATCATTCATATTCCAAATCTTCCAGGCAGTTGAAAAATACAGAGAAGAGTAATACCCCTTTTACACCAGAGCTAAAACCCGGGTTATTGCAGGGATAACCCGTGTAGCTCCTTGGTGTAAAAGGGGACAGGGTTGGATTGTCGGGTCGAGTTACCCGGCAATCCAACCCAGGTAACTGGCAGAGTTTAATACAGGAACAATTCGTGAAACCCTGCAGTGTAAACAGCGTGATCAGGGTCACGGTGACCTGGATCGTGCCGCATGCCTGCCGATTGGCCGGCTTCAGTGGCGCTTGGAGATGACGTCATCTCCAAGCGTCCACTTCAACGCCAGAAAAGCCGAGTCTCTGCAGACCCAGTCCGTTGTGAACGGCGCCAACTCAGGAATATGCTGGGTCAGCACCGGGGAAATTCTGGGTCTTATCCGGATTGGAACCCTGCTCCAACCTCTGTGTCAGACCTGGAATTTTGGTATAAAAGCGGTATTATTAGGTTTGTTGCTAAAGGAAAAAGGACCTTAGCAGCCATGCCAGTTGTTGGGATGCGCTTTTTCTGTAATAAAACAAATATTATTTTAACTAGATTTGTCCTTTAATCCAGCAGCATCATACTTCCAGTACATCCTGTTATTGCACTCTCTGTCTTCCCTATAGAGAAAGTGCATTATTATCTGTAGCCTGCATAGTAAAATACAATTCTGTTAGATCCTATTAAATTTGTCTTACTGTCTTTGATTGGTGTAGTGGTATGTGTCACTCCTGCATAATTACATGATATTAGTATACTAGCACAGGACAGTTCTCTCGGATCAACAACACACATGCTCTCTGATCCAGTATGTAAAATTGGCATGTTTGCTTCATTTAGTTTTGTTTTGACATCCTCCAATCCAGCACATTTATACATACATAGAACAAGCCAGTGTCTGATTGGCTCTTTAAATGCATCATTTTTACATTTAGATAACTGTTGCGGCAGCAGCTGCTTTGGAGCTTGGAAACGGGATAGTTTAACAAAATAAAGACTGGGTAAAATATCCATAAATAGCTTATCCAAACTTTGAATGTTTTCCCTTCTGTAAATAGATACGGTACACAGATATGATTATCTTGCACAAGCAGTAATGTCTGTGTCAGTTTAACATCAAACTGCTATAACTGATCTAATCAGGATTCTTTTCTGTCAGCTGCATGGTTTAACCTGAAAGCTTCATCCCAGTTGCTTATGAGATAGTCACTATCGAATGCCTTAGAGACAGTTATGCTGGTGGATTGCTCCCCCTGGTGGTTTATGGATATAACAACGAACTGAATTAAAAAAAGAAAAAATATTTGTTTTCAAATTAATCAACTTTTTGGAACGATCTTACACAATATCAAGATATTTTCAGCCCTTTTATTCAGTATACCTTTCCATTTTACTTTAATAATTACCATTAATGCTTTCATAATGCTCAGTTAGCAGCACGTGATAGATGTATTTTTAAGTACACCTAGATTAAATGATTTTACGTTTCCACATAATGTAATCATATAACCATAATACTTTCCTTAAAAGGGTGTAGCATTTGCAGTTAGCGCTCCCTTACCAGTCCGCCTGCCTCCTGACGTCATTTTATTCACTGCCCATTTTTCCAATATTTGTTAAAAATTTTGAAAGTTGGAAAAATAGAAATTACAGGGCTGTTAGGCCTTTTAATGAAACACCTTTTCTGCTTGCGCTTTACCTAATGCTTTATTTTTTTTTCTTTACTTATACATGGGAAGGTTACAGGCTACCTATAACAATCACCTTTTTATATAATTTTGAAATGCATTGTAGATTTTTTTGCACATGCACTTTTTGGGTAGCTGTGGTATAAGCTTTGGAAATAATGCAGGAAAAGCATTTCTACCGTGGTTGCAGCTCCTGTGGGGTCAACTTCCCCTGTAATAGCCACATCTGTATATATTTTTCTCACCCTTGGTTTGTACATGGGGGCTAATCTTGTTATAGGGCCCACAAATGTCTAGCTACATTCCTGAATGCAGGCATCATTTCTATGCACAAAAGCTGTTAAGGTAAACAAGTAATTCACAGATGTAGTCTCACACATATTTTGTCAGATTGTTGGACAGGTTTGTGCACTGTGGTTTCCAAACTTTATCTTAATAAGACCTGATATTCCAACTTGTAACTTGTAGTATAAATAGTCAACTCCCATGTTTAGGACACTGTTATCTTTTTTCCAGAACATGCAAATTTCTTCTTAGAATGACTGCATATATCACTGATAATAAAATGTGTTTGTGTTAAAACAGTAACTAATAATTCCTAATCCAGAGATTTCTGTAGAGTTTATATACCCATTATGCTCCAACACTGCGAAAGCATTCTATCATGTAACCAGCTGATTCCAATCATCATTTTTTATTCTAATTAGAATTAATATATTGGAACAAGCCCAGCATTCTGTTTATTTTAAAAAGAAATAAAGTTATTTTTAAATTTTTACATTTAAGGTCAACAGGTCTTGTGACTATGTGTTAAACAGTAGTCTCCCTACTCTTTGTCGGAATATACATTGTTTTACTAATGTAGCCATTTACCAAGTATCTCCTTGGCTTGATAAATTAATCTTTCAAATTCTTTTCATGATGTAGCTCTCCTGAGGTAGTTGTTGATAAATGCATATCTAATAAATATGCAGTCTCGTAACCACTTTGCAAAATAACTGCTGCTTCCTTCCTTAGAATTAATGGGGAGGAGGCCTGTGATTAATTCCTTGCTTTGTGAATTCTAAAGAGGACAGAGAAGGGAATAAAAAATAACAAGAAGGATAATACATTTTTAAAACCCTCTAGTTAGCAGCGCAGTTTGTCTGAAGAAAAAAAAAAAAAGATAATTCGAGTGACAGCACAGTTATAGTGATAAACAATGCTCAGTAGTGGCTTTCCAGCATACAATTCTCGCTGCTTAAAGAAGACAGCAGTAGTTTCATACATAGAAAGTTCTCTCCAGTCCTTTAAGAGTTAAAGCTGCAATACGCATTAAGATATGTCTGCTGGTAGGGAATTCTCTGAAGGTAAGCCAACTCCTGCAGTGTCTAACTGCCAATAAAACCACATGTCCTATTACAAAAGCATATAAAAGCCCAGGGATGTATTGTAATTAAACAAATTGTCTGGGCTAATCCTGCCGAATCTTTTTACTTCCCACAAAAATTTAAAAAAAAAAAAAAAATACAAAATCCCTTAAACCTTCAACTGGTTATTATATAAGGAAATAGACCAGAAACTAATATTTTTGGGGATTGTATCTGCAGCTCCATAAGATGCCTTTCTGCTAAGCACATTATTGCCTTCATAGCTTACCCAGAATATATGAACATCTGTGGTGCTCGCATTTCCAACTTGTTATTCAGGTTTTTTACAAACGTCCTGATTATTAGCACCAGGCATAAAAGGATGTTTTCAAAGTGAAAATGTGTATTACGTGAGTAATAGGGCCTCTCTTATTATGGAACATATGCTATATTGTTCTAGGAAGGACTGATCTTCCTGCAAAATAGCACTTGTGACAAGGGGGCAGCTAGAGCACGCAGGTTCTATATAGAACATCTCACGTTATATATTACTATTAGAGATGTGAACCTACCCCGTGATTTCGTTTTGTATCCGGATTAATCTTCGTGTTTTGGTTTTGGATCTGTATATTTAAATATATATATATATATATATATATATATATATATATATATATAAAAAACGGCTAAAATTATGTAATTTTGACCTGTTAGCATACAATCCAAAACCCGAGTTTAGTTTTTAAATCCAACTTTCGAACCGCAGGAAGATCCGCAGCATATAAACGATAAATTGGACGATTTGAACAATAACAATATCGTTATCGTTCATCGTCCGCAATATTGTCCAGCGGATATGCCATCAACGACCAGCATTGCGCGCTTCCACTGGTCAGTGACGACATCTATCATCGCCCGTACTTGGAGAGCAAGCTGACGATATCGTCAGGTTCTACAAGTACGGGGATGAGGAAGGGTGACGTCACTGAACGATATATCGTTCAGTGTGGGTGCTCAATATCGTTAAGGACATTGAGCACATCACTGTAGGGGAAACACTAAACGATATCGCTCAAGGAGTATATCGTCTAGTGGATTCCCGCCTTTAGTTCGACTCGGTTCAATTTGGAACCTCTAAATGCAGTTGTTGTCAGTTTTCTGAGAACTGGACCCGCACATCTCTAATTACTATATTACATACATACAGTATGCTCCCCCTACACACACACACACAACACAAAGGACAAAAACATTCCATTGCTTAGTACACACAATTATTTTTTTATTTTTTTTAACTGATAGATAGAGCCTCATTTTGGTAGAAGAGAAGAATAATAATTTGTTGTTACATTTTGGGCATTATATTGTAGAAAAAGGCCAAAATAGGGGATGCATCCACACTACTTCTTCTTGTTACTTTTGCACAATTAATTATTTGCAAAATATCTATATGTGTCGTTAATGCAAGATTTTACACCATTATAAGTAACAGGGACAAAGGTCTGGATTTAATATACAGAACATGGGCTGCATGCACAAACCTTATGTTAGACGTAAGATGGGATAGGGTAGGGCAGGTGTCCATAGGACAAATGTCGGGGTGATGTTACCATTTGGAAACTTTGACGGTGATCATCATTCCGTGGGTCTTTCACATAGTTTTGCATGAACCTGTGGCACTCATGCTAAATGTATTCTTTGTCACACACAATGACTGTAGTATTTTATCACACTAGGGAGTTTTAAGGTACAAACCCATTTGTTAGATTAATTTCTGCAGTGTTATCATATTTTTATTTTCTTATTTTATTAAGTGTAGGGGGGGTCATTGCATCTCAGAACTCTATCAGTTAACCTAAATGTACATCAATAATGATACAGTTATAGGTATAAAACTACTTTTAAGTTGAATAAATGTAATAAATGTATACATCCAACGTTATCCCTTTTTAATGTACATTTTGGAAAACTGAGTGTTGGTATTGTTTATATTTTGTTTTTACATGTTTATATTTTCCCAGTATTTATTATTTTGTTCTTGAGCATAATAAAGGGGAAATGTTTATTTGTCTGATTGATCACCCCTACACACTACCACTTTTGGCTCTACTATTATGTTATCTACATGTCCACATGTAATCTGCTATAAGATTATGCTTCCAATTGATGTGATAGTGACATGAGATCTGAACCTCAACTGCATTATGGCAGATTTCACATCTAAGAGAATACTGGTGCCATCATAGTGACATTGAATGTCCTAGCAATACTCAGTCAAATCATTGGAAGTTCATGAACCAAGCAATATGTTCTTGCCTATTTACCAAACCCTTGGTTTGTAAATTAGACTTTGTTTCTATCTTGTACCTTAATTTGCACAAATAAGCCTAGATTTCCCCTATGTGGATAAATACAGATTATGATGTCTGCATTTTCATTTTATGCCTTCATGTCTCACTCAAATGGTACATGTAATAAAACAGCGCTGATGTCCCCTCACTCTCATGTTTAATGTAATCCATATTAGAAGCAAAACTGAACAATATTTTAATTATTTGATGCAGTTGAGCCCTTTTCTATCTCTTCACAGACTAAAAATATATTGAGAAGCATTTTTGACCAGTTAAGGTGCAGACACAGTATGTACTGAGGATGCTTATGCATGTGTGCAGCAAGGACAGCTGTAGGGTACAGTACGTAGAGAGAATTTCTCTGACTCTCTGCTCAAGGCTGACCCCCTAATAACAGTAAGTGTATTACAGCTATGTTTCAGACATCATTTACTATTGTCTTGTACTGTGCACTGCATAGTGTTTTTATAATTTGCTCCATGTTTTGTTCATGTATTTTACATTGTTCAAACATTTCTGCAACATTGCAAACCTTATTGTTTCATATAAATATTTATTATTATTTTTATTATTATTATTATTATTATTATTATTATTATTATTTTTAGTCATATGGCACTCCCAGTGCCTGTAGCGTCGTACAGGGAAACTTACAGAAAGACACACAATCAGTTCAATATAACAAAGTTGAAAAATCTGATTATTAACAGATCAAATGAAGACATTTCAACTGTTCATAAAATGTGTTGAGTTCCTTCCTTTGCATGTCTTTGCAGTGGGCAGTTAGCACCAGTGAGCACACTTTACTGACTGGCCGAACCCCAGTAAAAAATCAATTGTTCCTACTAATGACATTTCTGCTGTTTTCAGTTTCACAACACCTACAAAGTGATGGACTTGAAAAAACCTAAACAAGTCTACACCATTATATGTTTATTGCAGTGTGAAAGTTCTTCATCTTCCAATAGACACTTAGCCCCTGCTAGCATATACTCATGCAAAGTTTTATTTACATAAATAAATTAGAATGCAAGCTATTTTATTTATTATTATTTTAGCACCTAGATATTCCCCCAGGGCACCTCTGTTATGCCTCCTCTCCCAGTCCCACTCTTTCCCACCACAGAATTTTATGGACCAACACTAACACATCCCATATACTGTACCATGTGAATGAAATAAGTGGACATTTTCTAACAGTATTTAAAAAACATGATGCTGGCACACAACTATAATGTAGAAAACAAGGGGCCTCCCATCCAACTTTTCATACCACCCTAGACCATATGTCCCTTCCAAAAGTCTATACAATATATTGTCCAATCTTGAAATCCATGATGGATCGCAATGACCATCATATAGTGTGTACCCCAATTAATCGTCTGGTGAATTGTGTAGTCGCATATTCCCATCTGATGTGCTACACATCAGATGGGAAGAAGCAAATATACAATGCAGTAACATTATTCCTGTAACAATATATATTGTGCAATCGTACGACAGATCATGTAGTGTACACGGATACGATATATGATTACATCATATTGGACCGTAGTAAGATCATCCAGGTGTGTACGCAGCTTAAGCCTGATTCCAAGATACTAACTTGGCCTAGCTGACCTAGGGTTACATTGGCATAGATTAAAATTATCCCAATAAAGGTCAAGATCAACATAAAAGCATTTGCAGAATTTAATGTAGAATGTAGAGTTGTGGCTTATTATGATAGAGTTACATCACTGTTCAAATGACACAAATCTCCAGCTCATAAGTGAATAGGTTAAATATGTATGGTTACCTTTTCAGCAGTGGACAACAGAACGCTTAATAACAATGAATTGCTAATCATCTTAATATCAATTGGAGATGGGTAAGACTTTAATTCTAAATTAACTCAGGTTAATTGCATTGGAAAATAAATGAGACAATCAGAAGAAAAGCAATGTCTTGTCATAAAAGGAGTTAGATTGGAAAGGAAGTTTATCTAAAAATTTCTATGTGCCTACATGCCTAACCAACCTCGTGGGAGGCGCAAGATTCTTGGGGTAACCCCCCGCACTCCCGGAAGGGTAGGCACTTCACACACATTCTGCCCACTTCCTAGTAAAGTGGGCAGAATAAGGCGAATTTCCTTGCGGACCGGCAGGTCCGCGAGTAGGGAGCATGAGCTAATGACGCAATTCTATGAGAATTGCGTCATTTTGGTCCCGTCCCTTATTTAAATATGTGGCGTTCGCGGGAAATATCAGCGAGGGGGCGGGGCTTAGTGATGCGACCCATCCGGCCCTGCCCCCAACACCTCCCACCAGCTTCTCCTCCCCAGGCTTCTCCCCTGGAGGAAAACAACAATGTCGGCAAGTATGATGTAACCTAGTTAATACTGCATAAAGAACGGATGTGAATGAGTAAATATTCCCTGTAAAGTGATACGGAAAATGTAGGCACTATATAAAAAAAACTTGGACCAATTATGCTGTAACACTTCTGGTGGTATGTAATTATTAAAAATACCTTGCTTCCTTGTTCCACATAGTATATATATATATGTATTGTGCATTACTCACACACCTCAACTCCTGTACACAGTTAAAACAAATTGCAAGCTTGTCGAAATGATCCTAGTTCTTTTGATAGTTTGAGAAGGAGCGGTTCTGTAATTGTGAGCCCCTGTTATTCTTGGCAGGTACACATGTTTTGTGATCAGATAAACACACAGTTTAGAGCAATGAATATTAAAAAATAGCACACTCCTTTTTCTCTTGCATTCCTGCTATGTGTGTGGTTAGACCGTTAGAGCCATCCCTTCATCGGTAATTTTTTGCAGCCCTGTGCACTGCAGGAGTTTGGTTACCCTGAGATAACCTTACAACCACAGTGCCCAGTTGTGAGGGATGCATAAATTAAACCATAAGATGCGTAGTGTTACAGAGCAGTTTCATAGCTGGAACAGATGTGAAGCAATGTACATAAAATTAATTTCTTCAGACGCCCCAGGCTAAATTAACTCTTTATCATGAAAAGGAACTCTCCTACAAATTAGTTAAATAAGTTAATTAAATGCCTGTTAAAATTTAGATTGTGATGGGATCTGACCACGAGAGAATTGTCTAAGGGCAACAGAAGACAAATAAAGCTACATGTAATAGTAAATGACGCGGTACATTCCTGTTATAGGGTAAAGTCTATTCAAGAACGAATTGGAATTAGGTACACTAAACAAAAACAATATTCCATATCAGATTATAATTAAAGATAAAGGGCTTAATTCTGAGTCCAAATGCAGCCGCATGTAACGATTTCTCCCATACTGCGAAAGTGTCGCGGGCAGCATACGCATTTTTGCCGATTTTGGGTGCAATTCAGAGTCCTATGCATCCCAGCTATTGCTCTGCGGCCATTTCTGGTTGGCAATTGGGTAGCAACAATGTAATTGAACCATTTTGTGGGTGTGACGTGGGAATGTAGCCAGTGTTACAATCTATTCATTGTGAATATGCATTTATTAGTCACTTTAACTCTCCGTTTCCATTCTGTTTGCAGTGCGCATCCGGAATTGCATTCGAATTACGTGCAACTCAGGCTCAAATGTTTTTAGTCTGAATTTAAGATTAAAAAACTGTATTTTGTTCATTCTCTAGAACTGAAAAAAGTAAAACCATGTAATTAAAAGTAATAAATAATTTTAATTATTATGTTGAAGTAAAGGTTTAGGAAAATCTTGTATTGGCAGATCATATACTGTAGTTGATACCAGTGACAACGGTGTGTGATGGAAGTTAGTCCACACGGTAGATAACAATCTCAAAAAAATAATTAATAGATTCTGTGATTTTTTTTTCCCCTGATTTAATGATTAACCAATCCAGCAATCTGCGCCCATATATTACAGATAGTTTTCAGGGATTTGCAGATCATTTTCAGCAAATCACAGATCTGCCAATCTGTGAAAGGCTCATCATCTTACCAGTAATGGTCAGCAAATCGGCTGATCCTTACAATACAACCCGATATAGCGATTCTGATCACTGCAAAATGGCAAATTACCCCAATTAATCGCAGATATATGATGGCCTTTAGTTTTATTATAAAGGCAGAACAGGTTTACAGGATGACACAGGGTTACTGCAGCCAGGACATAGCTAGAACTTTGTGGGCCCCATAGCAAAAATTTGAAGCGCCCTCCATAGGTTCTAAAGACAGCTCTCTCGGCAGCAGTTCACCCGAGTGGGCTTGCCTAGTGCTGCCCAGGGGGCGTACTTACTGCCACCAATCATTTTTTCTTTTCTTTAAATTATGATTTTATGCAAGCACTGGTCCTTCAGTTTCACTAGACAGTGACTGAAAGCACAGCTCACCTTTAGTCAGTTGTCTGTCCACCTGTCCGCCCGTCCATCCGTCTGTTCTCTATACTTCTTTGCTGACTTTTGAGTCCAGATCCTCCATCCACAGTGTCTCATTGATGCGCAGGGAATGTTGGGAGGTGTGATATCATCGCCCCTCCCAGCTGGCAGGGAATACTGCTCTGCAGCATTTGGTGACAGGATAGATGGCCATACGCAGGCAATGCTGGGAGGTATGACATGATTGTCCCTCCCAGCAGGCAGGGAATCTGCTCTGCAGAGCTTGGTGAGCGCTGGGTGCAAAGAGGGTCGGAACTGGGGCGAGACTTGGGCCCCTTAGCAGCCTCACCAACTACAGTAGCTACGCCTGTGGCAGCAGGTATGTATAACAGGTGTACAGCGCTCATACACTGTATGTACCAGATCCAGCCAGGAACGTCTAGGGGAGCGCATGTGGTGTCCAACAGGTGATGCACATACAAGTGTCAGTACATACAGGGGTGGTAGTGGAGTATGGCTCTAAACATGCAACAGTATAGTAACAGTATAGTAGTTGTGGTGCCGTGAAACTGTCAGGGGTCACTGGCCTTTGTAAAGCCTTCTCTATATGAGTATCACTGGAGCCTCTCAGAAGCACGTCCTACTAGCATGGAGGACAGATCTGAAGTCTTGCAGACATGCCACATTTGCGCAGTATCGCACAAGGTCGGACGTTGCTCCTCTTACAGTCTTGGGTCCAATGGCCAGACAGAGAGATAGGACATCTTGATCATACAAGTGACTTGTTTCCCTCATTATTATTTATATATATCCAAGATATTTTTTTCCTATGTTTCCCCAGCAGTCCACATGTGCTAGAGGAGAAGGGCATCTGGCACGTGTAATTAAGATTAAGCCCCTCTTTGACCCCCTTTTTCAGCAGTAGCCAGGCTTACAGTATGTTTTCTATAAGTTTGAAATATAATCTGTTATTGTTTCACTGTTACTTACTATATAAATATTCCCTAAAAGAGCAATAGCTGCCTTGGGGTGGTAAGAGATGTAGTTATGAGACCAGCGGCTGCGATGCCGCCGGTCTCAATACCAACAAGGAAATCCCAACAAGGGACTTAAAATAGCCATCAAAATACAGACGCTGGAATGCCGAAGGACGCCAGCCCGAACGAGTTATGTCCGGGGCGCACTTAGCGTTAGCCTGGGGGGGAGGGTTAGATTTAGGGAGCGTAGTAGGGTTAGGTTTTGGGGGGAGTGGTTAAGTTTAGGCACCCCTAGGGGGGAGGGTTAGGCACCCCCAGAGGGAGGTTAGGCACCCCCAGAGGGAGGTTAGGGTTAGGCACCTCACCAGGGAGGGTTAGGTTTAGGGTGCGATAAAAGGGGGTTAGGCACTCCCTGGGGGAGGTTAGGGATAGGCACCCCACCAGGGAGGGTTAGGTTTAGTGTGCAATAAAAGGAGGTTAGGCACTTCCGGTGGGAGTTAGGGATAGGCACTAGGAGGATGGTTAGGGTTAGGCACCGCTAAGGGAGGGTTATATAATCTGCTATTGTTTCACTGTTACTTACTATGTAAATGTTCCCTAAAAGAGCAATAGCTGCCTTGGGGTGGTAAGAGGGGATGTAGTTATGAGACCAGCGGCCGCGATGCCACCGGTCTCAGGGCCTGATTCTGACCCGCTCGCGAGCGTTGAGCGCTCGCAAGCGGGTCGATGCTGCCCAAGTGCGCATGCACACGACGGAGGTGGCTCCATCGTGTGCATGCGCGAGACCCGAATAACGACAGCCAAGCCGTCGTTATGGGTCTCGTACCAAAGGGTGCGTGCAGTCAATCGTGATTGACAGCACGCCCCCTTTGGTGGGCATGCTGGGGGAGTGGCTGCCCAGACGGAGGCGTTCCCATGGGAACGCCTACCGTCTGGCGCCGGCCCCACTGACATCACTAGTGATGTCAGTGGGAGTGCTTTTGGCTCTGATAGAGCCAAAAGCACTCCTGGGCTTGCGGCAGCGAGACCTACCGCAAGGTCTCGTCGCAAGCCCGATGGTCACCCACAGCTATGCGAGCGGCCAGGAGGCCGCTCCAAAAAGGAGCAGGGAGTGCCCTGATTCAGAGCAAGCGCTCTGTCAGAGCGTCCGGCTCTGAATCAGGGCCACAATACCAACAAGGAAATCCTGACAAGGGACTTAAGATAGGCATCAAAAGCTGAATTTAAGACTGTAGATCATGGAGACTTCGAGACAGAATTGACTTTGCATCAAATCTCCTGCCACATCTCTACTTCCCCATGGACAGTGACTAGGATACCACATGCATTGGCTTGTAGTTTACCTTGGAAATGCAATGTAATGTTTCCCTTTGTGTTGTAGTATTACACTTAGATTGTTTAAATGTTATTGAATGGTCTTTAGTAGGACTATAATGCTGTTGGAGACCATTTGGGTTAAATAAACTGCATTTTTTTTTTATTGAGATATTTGCCTAGATGTAAAATACTTTTCCATGTTCACAGTATTTGGACGAGTAATAAAGGAGAAAGATCTGACTTGGGGCTAGGTTTTGCAATTGCAGATGCTCTGTGGTTATGACACTAAACTTTAAAACGGCACTAATATTTGCTACCAAACAAGGCATGTTTTGCATTTAATATGTTAACATTTCTAAATGTTGGGTTCAAAACCAGAGAGAATTGGCAGCTGGCATAAGCCATCGCTTAGTAAATCCAGTCCTTGGTGCCAAAGTCATTAACTCCGGGAACACTCTCCTCTGGTTAGTGTGGGTAAGTAGCCTGTACATTATTCCCCAGTACTGGGACAATTAGCAATAAAATCAAGGAAAGTACTGGCATTGGCTTTGTACTGGCACCGGCTTTGTACTGGCACTGGCTTTGTACTAGCACTGGCTTTGTTTTCCTCACAGTCTGTTAATGCGATGTAGAATCAAGGTCAGACAGTTACCCCAGGTCTTTTGCTATAAAGAGTTTGCAAGTTACTTCTAGAGTCTCCATTCTCACATCAATAGGTTGGTTACTAAGATGGTCCTCCTAATACAATAGTATAGAGAAACACAGTATAGGGAAATGTACAGTCATTCATTGTGTGTATGGAAGAGGCTGCATGTGTACATTTAACAGTTCGGGGGGATATTGTGTTGCATGATAATCCATTTTGCGGATCTTGCACTTTTTCGCACTGCACAGGCTCCATAGCCGAACATACGCAGCTTTGAGCAACTACGTGTGATTTAGTGTCATACTTATCTTATCTGGATTAGGGATGAGCGGGTTCGGTTCCCTGAGAATCGAACCCACCCGAACTTCGGGGATCCGGGGCGATCCGAGCCCAAGCTCGGATCTCCCTGTCTGCCCCGGATCCCTCTCCCAAGGCAAAACCTCGAGATCTGCTGTCGGATCTCGAGGTTTTGCCTCGAGCAGCCATTTAAAAAAAATGCCTTTGCCTGTAATGGGCAAAGTGCTGATTGGCTGACAGAGCCGTCTGTCACGGCTCTCAGCCAATCAGCATTATGGTGCTCATTTGCATGTAGCGCGGACTTGGGAGATCAATACTACATGCATCTGTGTGATTGACACAGAGCACAGATGGGTCAGTGAGACCCGTCTGTGCTGCTGTGTATTTCAATGACACAGATGCACGCACGGACCAGGAGATCCATGTTACTTGCATCTGTGTTATTGACACAGAGCACTGACGGGTCCGTGAGACCCGTCTGTGCTGCTGTGGTAAAAAAAATTAAATAATAAATTGTGTAAAAAAAATGAAAAAAATGGCGTGCCCTCCCCCCAAAAAAGCCCAACCAGCCCCGGGCATTAGTGACCCAGTGCTGGGTGTGCTTAAATACAGGGGACAAACGATGTAGGGGTCCCCTGTACTTAAGCACAACCAGCACCGGGCTAGTCAGAACCAGCGCTGGTTGCCAAAATACGGGGGACAAACGACGTAGGGGTCCCCCGTACTCTGCGCAACCAGCTTTGAGCTCTGAGCCGGTCCTGGTTCTAGAAATACAGGGGAAAAAAATGAGTAGGGTTCCCCTGTATGTTCCAGAACCAGCACTGGACTTTTTCTAGCGGGGGGCTGATGCCACAGCCAGGGGAGCCCTTTCACCAGGCCCCCCAGCCACAGCATCAGCCCTGACCGCTAGTCAGCCTAGGCCGGGGATCCCTGGAGAGCTGGGGACCCCCCTAATAAAGGGGTCACCCTCTCCAGGGCACCCCAGGCCCAGGCTGATAGCCCGGGGCTATCCCCGCCACCCCTAGTGGCGGTGGGTGGCGGGTTGATAGTGTGGTGTGGTGTAAATAAAGAATATGAAACATTGTCTTTACAAGTAGAACTGCAAGTCCCAGCAAGCCTGCCCCGCATGCTGGTACTTGGAGAACCACAAGTACCAGCCTGCAGGGCATTAAGGGCCCACTAGTACCTGTAGTTCACCTGTAAAAAATGTTTAAAATAAAACACAGGACACACACCGTGACAGTATATTTATTAAACATACATACACACACACACACACATGGACACATACTCACCTATATAACCCTGTACCATCGGTCCACTTGTCCGGTAAAGTATCCATAGGGGACCTGTGAAAAAAAAACATACTCACCATCTCCTATGCGAGGTTCTGTCCTCTTCGTTCCAAAGTAGGCATCCCTGGACTTGGCAAAAAAAAAACACGAAAACCCGATCCACGAACTTAGTACCGTTCTATAGAACGGTACTTCCCGAATGAGAGCTTAGTGGCGGGGTATCACCATGGAAACCCCGCTGCTAAGCATTCATTGGCTGAGATAGGTCATCCCCCGTCTCTCAGCCAATGAACGGCTCCCTCCATTGTAGTCAATGGTGGGAGCCGCAGGGTTATTAAAGTTTACCCTGCGGTTCCCACCATTGACTACAATGGAGGGAGCCGTTCATTGGCTGAGAGATGGGGGATGACCTCTCTCAGCCAATGAACGCTTATCAGCGGGGTTTCCATGGTGATATGGGTTTAACATATTGGGTCTGGTTTTTGGGGGGGCGGTATGGATGCGTCAAGTGTTTTAAACATAGCACGTGGCCGCAGCAGGCGTTTTTTTGTGCTTTTACGACATGAAATGTATACTTGTACCCATTTTAACATACCCCCAATTTACGTGGAACAGTTTTTTCCTGGAAAAAAATTGCTATAGTTTTTTTTAAAATTTTTCCGTATACGCAAATTACTGCCAGCCGACACAATTTAAGTACCCAAAATAGTTTTATAACGGCCAATAGTACCCTTATAAAATAATTTCCAATGTACGTCAGCCATTTTTTGGGGTATAGGCGCAATTTCCAGAGTTCTTCACCTATTTTCTGCCTTTTTTCTTCGCCCCTCCCGGTTTTGCAGTTTTTTGTCGAAAATCGTCCAAAAAAATGGCAGTTTTTGCCGCTAATTGAATACGGGCCTTAGTTTCACTATAACTTGTAAATATATATATATTAAGGTTACATAGATATACTGTACATAATCATAATGTAGATATAGGTATTAATGTGCCAAGTAAGACATTATTATTATTATTATTATTATTATTATTATTATTAACAAATAACACTACAAATCTAAATAAACACAGCCACTGATGCAAGAGGTGAAATGGATTTATACAGCACAAGCTGAAACCTGTAGCTACTGTATTAGCGTGGGCACAGATAACGGGTCTAGGTCATCTGAAGAAGCAAAACAGGGGGGTGGAGGACCCTGCTTTCTCTCTCTTGGAAGGGGTTACATTTGGACTTTCTAAATAGTGTCATCTCCCTTTTGGGGGGTTTCTGCCAGTTACTCTAAAGATCACCAGGCAATTACCCAATCTTTATAGCAGGTTAGTCCATGGCTGGTTGGTATTGTCTCTTCCTCCATTTCACAATGCAGCCAGAGGTATTAATTCTATCATTATGAAATGAAAAACCCATGACACTCATGTGACCTTACAGTTTACAGAGACCTATTACCATGTAAGGTCTGCAATTGGATGCATAATAATTCTGAATTGCTGGAAGAGAAGTAATTTTCACTTACTGTAGGTGGGGAAAGAGGTTCTGTCCCGGAACCCTAGCAACTACTTGGGCTGCAGGAATGCTTAATGCAGGAGCTCTCATCATCCCATACAGTAGTGTTGTCTTTGGTTGTCCACAAAGATATTCGGCACCTCATTAATGGGATTAAAGAGAGGCCTCTGAAACGCATCATGATTTCCATCACTGCACATAAGCACAGGACTACAACAAAAAGTATTACCAGTAAGTCATTTTCTCCAATACTGTTTTTATTATAAAAAGAGAAAGATGCTTCTTGGTGAATTCAGCACATTATATTAGCATTTATTCCCATTTCATGCAGGAACCAAAACAGAAAAGAAGATTTTAATGAGACAACATAGCCAAATGTTTATAGTTGGTGGAGAATTGAATGAATCCCTTTTACCAGTGGCTGGTTTTACAAGATGGAAAATATTCCAGATGTTGCTGCTGAGACATCTGGTCCAATCGCGTCTCCTGCGAGCCCATTCTCCTTACACTGATTGAATCTTACTTTTACTTTCTGCTGCAGATGTTGAGCTTCAGAATGGGAAATTTAGCTGTATTTATGCTTTTAGTTGGAATTACATGGGTAATGTATACACACTGTGGATGCGTCCAAATCTGTCCTGTGTCAGCAGACTGTGCAGTCTCTCGCAGCCTTTAGCATGAAGGAATTAAATAGCAGGATCTGGGTAGTGACAGGCCAGGTTATAGAGGCAACACTTTCCTAAACATATCACTGGATCACACATGCAGCAGAGCTAATAAGCTGATTACATGTTAATTAGAGAAAGGCTGAAAAAAAAAAAAACCTGAAAGGTGGCCCAGTCGGACAGTCTTCTTAAGCCACATGTGTGATTTAGCTATGAATAGTGGGTATGGAGTCAGTTCCAAGCTGGATGTCAGCCAAATGTCATTGGCCGACATCCCACGAAGGCTCCAGTGATTGGTTACTCTGAACAAAATCACAGTAAACTGTTTTGGTAACCGAATGTTCTACTGTGACGGATATTTCCAATAAGTGGCAGATATGAGGGTTCGTGATGTCTAATTACTGTTAAAACATATTATTTATTTCCTATATGGAAATTAATTTTGTTAGCATAATCCATATAGTGTAGGGTTTATGCTTTAACTCAAAGTAAATCTGTTATTTCTTAGGGCATATTTCTTTCTACATGCCTGTTAGAGCAGCTTATTGTGGTGTCTTATACAGCCTCTTTCTTGAAAGCTCTCTTCAACCATAAAGTAGTAACACATTTATAAAACTGCAGTTCTGTTGAGAACATTCAGTTTAAAACAATGATATAGATGCAATATGAATGAGATATATTTGAAATAAGAAAGAACTCATTACATTATTATTACAGACCATCTATAACAGTTATAAGCTAAAAAGTATCTACAGCAGATTCAAAAAGGGAATTACAGTATATGTTATTTTATTCCTCATCCGAGTTGGAATAATATACATAATGTATATAAAATATAGGTATATAGATAAATATATAAATATGTTGTACAATTTATGGCAGCATGTCTCTAAGAAATACTGTCTAGCCTGTGATATTCACATGTGTGCAGTACCTAGGCAATTAGTTTGTAGCATAGCTAGACAGAGGCCTATCATCATATAGGTCCTGACCTGTAGTGCATGAACCTGCATGTAATATGACTCACGCCAGGTGTGTGCCTGCAGGTCACTGGGCTGACATAGCAGTCTGTGTGTGCAGACCTTTATCCAAGCTCCACTATTATTTTAACTGTTTCAGGTTGCGTTTTGTTATTTTTTTATTAAGATGAACTGATATCTGAGCGTTTAAAAGAATCCATTCTACATGCATACATACTATTACAAATATATTCATATACATCTTGTAATAGAAACACAGAACCCTGTTATCACCACAGACAACTACTAAGTGGCTTCAGGAGTCTTCCAGAGTGGAGATATACTACAGGGTGGGTCAAAGGGCACATCTAAAACCCGTCCTGATTTGGGCGGGACAGTCCTGCTTTTGAGCACTATCCCACCCATAAGCTGCAATAAAAGGAAGGTTGTAAGGGCACTCTCTCTATGGGAAGAATGAATGGCATGCATGTGCATGCACCATTCAAGCACTGGAGAGAGATTAGAGGCAGCCCAGCAGCTCGAGAAGCGCTATGCACACCCTCTGCGTAATGAGCAATAGGAGTGTGATGTGCGGCCATGCCCCCTGTTTAACGTGCAACAGTAGTGACCGATAAACAGAGAAAGCCATCGCTATAGTAGATTAGTAAATTAAGATGTTCTAAATTGTTATTTAACAAGAATTGTAATGTAATGTAAATTGGATAATTTCTCTCTTTAATTTACACCAAACGTGGTTATCTTATCTGTGATCTGTAATTCAACAACATTACAATTTACTTTTTAGAATATATGTAACATATATGACACAAACCAATATCAGTGCAAAATGTAAGCTTGTTTTTTCAATTTGCACTGAATGTCAGTTTTTATAGAATTAGCATTTTGTTCACTTTATTAAGCAACTAGCTGGGATACCTGGTGTTGCCCGGGTTGAAGACTGGACCCTGTATTACACCTGCAGCCTTTATTTATTTACATTGTCCTCGCTTATATCCCCATTCCATTGATCCTGAAAAGGACCCCACTGTTTGCTACCATGCTTGCAAACAGTGTTGTAACTACAGTGGGTGCAAGAGTAGCGGCTGAAATGGTGCCCGAGCTGCCTCTGTGGCCTGCCGCTCCCCCTGCACCCAGCCAACGCACACAAAGTGGGCCTTTCCAGTCAGGGCCCATGAGGGGGGCCCAAGTGTCTGCGATGTTGATTTGGTGCCAGCCTGCTATCTGATTACAGCTGGCGCACTGGCAGGCAGAGATGGAGAGACAGCACCGCCGGTCTCGAGACAATCAGAGCTCACGGACCTGCAGCCAATCAACTTGATTGGCTGCCAGTGCACAAGCACCATTTGGCTCGTGACCAGTGTCAGATCCAATTGCGACAGTGCTGTTTGTCCAAGTCTACTGCTGCCTGCCACTGTGCCAGCTGTAATTGGCTGGTGGCCCGGCCCCAAATCCACATCTGCTGGCTGCTGATGGCACACAGGAGAAGGCAAGAGGCTGCAGGAGAGACATGGGGAAGTGGGGGGTATAATGTGTAAGGGGCACTACTATTGTGTGAATTAATGTGTCATATGGGGCACTACTACTATGTGGCATAATCTGTAAAATGCATTACCGTGTGGTATCATGTGTATGGGGCATTACTGTGTAATGTAAGGGGCATTACTGTGTGGCATAATGTATAAGGGACACTACTACTGCACAGCATAATGTGTATAAGGGATACTACTGTGTGGCATAAACTGAATGGTCTCTGTGTGACATAACTTGAATGGTGTCTGTGTGGCACAACATGAATGGGGTATATGTGGGGGCAAATGTATGTGTTTTTTACCTCGGGGTGGGGTGGGGGGTCATTAAGATCTTGCTATTTGGCCCACAAACACAGATAATCTTGATTTAAAATGAACTTGCATGTGTCATCAAGTTTGCCCAGACTATAAAAAGATACTTATTTAGCTTTCTCACAGGTTTTTGGCAGACTGACAATTTCTACTGGAGCCAGCCCCGGAACCTGTGTAATTTAAAAGTGGCCATTCTTTTTAGGGATTGTGTGACATTGTGTGGCCCTGACAAAGTTCAAATCTGGGCAAAAACCTAATCCTGGTCAAACTATACCGCCCTGCCAAATTTGGTGGAGCTAGGTCAAACACTCTGCATAAAGGGCAAATAGTTGGACAGACAGACACGCTTTCTCGCTTATTATATAGATATAGCATAAAGACTTAAAAGAGGCTTGTGATAGTGAAGCTTTGAGAAATAATCTTTTATCCTGTATAATGTGAATAACATATCATTTTACTTCTTCAGAAGCAGTATTTTCTATTTATGAATTGTATTTGTATTTATTATGGTTCTATCATTTGTTATGTATTTATTGCATGCAAAGAAATGTTTCAATTTCCTTCTGTCAGGTTCATCTACTTACATATTAGAATGATGCAGTCCTTTTGAATGGGTTGGGTATGAAACACTGACAGCTTAAAAGCCGTCCGACTCTGGAAGCCCAACACATTAAAATCCTGATGCCGACTCATAAGTATATCTAACCCTCACCTCCTCCCTAACCCTCCCCTGGGGGTGCCTAACCCTAAGACACTGGGGGTGGTGCCTAACCCTAAGTCCCCCCCATGGTACCTAACCCTAACCCCCCCTCCCCCTCCCCTAAATCTAACCCTCCCGGGGGGGTTCCTAACCCAAACCTGCCCCGGTGGTGCCTAACCCTAACCCCCCTTCCCCTAGCCTGAACCTAACCCTCCCGGCAGGGTGCCTATCCCTAAGTCTACCCGGGGGTGCCTAAACCTAACCCTTTTCGCCCGCAGCTAACAGCTCAAGACGCCCGGCTAACCCACGTTCGGTATGCCGGGCATCAGGATTTTGGAGTGGGACTAATGATACGCGTCGGTGTTTAGACGCCTATCTTTAGTCCCATGCCGGCTTTCAGTGTAGGGATTCTGGCGGTCTGCTGGCATCCTGACTACATCCCCTCTTGAATATACAATTGCAGCACTAGTGCCATGGGTATATAAAACATTTGTGTCTACCTAGGCATACTGTAGAGAGTAAAGGTGTTAAAATCATGAATTTAAATTGACTAACCATGTACAGTGGTGCTTGAAAGTTTGTGAACCCTTCAGAACTGTCTATATTTCTGCTGAAATTTGGCCTAAAACTACCTCAGATTTTCACACAAGTCCTAAAAGTAGTCCTAAAAGTCCATATGTTTGTGGAAGTGTATCATCTCATGAACAATGTAGATTTCTGAGGACCTCAGAAGAAGAGTTTTTGATGCTCATCAGGCTGGAAGAGGTTACAATACCATCTCTAAAGAGTTTGGACTCCACCAATCACAGTCAGACAGCATGTCCAAAACTACAGGTATTGTGGGCTGATCCTGGTATGTACTGGTTGGTACCTACCAAAAGTTGTCTAATGAAGGACAATTGGTGAACTGGTGACAGGGTCAAGGGTGCCCAAGGCTCACTGATGCTGCGGGGTGTGAAGGCACTGATGCTGCGGGGTGCAGTGGCAAACGCAGGATTTCCAGAGGGGGGTTTCCAAAGGCTTAATTTTTGAGCGAGTGTGGCCTGTCAATGAAGAGGGAAGAATTAATACTTAACCAGCTTTAATAAGCATTATACAAAGTGTATTGTGTGTATTAATTCCAGCATATACAGGACCAGTGATCACAGTTAGCCATTAGATGCTTCAGTAGGCCATCCTGCCTGAGGTGAACGTATTTATTTTAGATTTGGGCACCATTCCAGACTATTGGAGTCTGGGAGCCTGGAGGAGCAGCAGAAGAACCTAGCACTGCCCTGGACATACTGTATATGTATATATTGGGCTCTATAGCAGTGCATCTCTAACAGTGCATGTTTTCAAGATCTTCTAGTTGGTGCACAGGTTATTTATTACTGGCTGATACATGTTAAAAGATCCACAGGTGGTGCTAATTATTTTGTTTGTAATACTGAGAAGAACATGCAGCACTAGGAACAATCTATTATATTACTATGTCTATTGTGGTCATGGTGTGGGCTGGGGAGGGGGGTTTCCAGGCAGATGGAAACCCCCCCTGCGTTTGCCTATGGGGATGTGAAGGCTAGCCCACTAGATCCAATCACACAGAAGAGCTGATGTAGCACAAATTACTGAAAATGTTAGTGCTGGCTGTGATAGAAAGGTGTCAGAAAGGTGACAGAACTCACAGTGCTGCAACTTGAAAAAAACAGTTTCAGTGCTGTCCCTTAAACATTGCTGCCCTCGGGCATGATTCTGAATCTTGCGTCTTTATGCTACAGATGGGGGGTTGGTCGGGCAAACGCAGGCGTGCTAGTGCGTTAGGACGGCAGTGCAGGGTCGTGCATAAATTAGCCACTTCGATACCATACGCAGCCTGAGGTCTCATAGCGTGCGCTGAAGAAAGCAATTCCTGAGTGAGGTCTGACCTGCCTTAACTGTGGGTATGGGTCCGATGTTACTCGATGTTACCGATTATTTCGTTATGTCGCCATAGTATACGGATGTGAGTAAGGGAAGTGGGCGTCCTTTTGTCAGGCTGTGATCGCAACGCAAATGCACACATTTACATATCACCGCTGATATTAGCAACTGCATTGCGTTCGTATAAGCAGAATAGTGATCCTTGCTGAATCAGGCCCTCTGTATGGTAATAATCAGGACAGGTGCAGTGCACACTACATAAAACATCAGCCAACTGCGCTCGTATCTCTTCTGAACCAGGCCCTTATGTGTCTGCCTTTGTCCTATGTACGAGCCTATGTATGAGAAGAAACTTCAGCCCTCCTTGCCCTGAGAGCCACATTATGAAAAAGAGCACATTTGAGTGAGATAATGAATGAGTAAAATCTGCTGGAAGACTTTATTAGCTGTCAGGAGACTGCGCCATTAGTTTGTTGTTTATGCCTCGTTTTGGTAAACTAAGAGGATTACAATTAGAGCAGAGAGTTAATTGCTCCGTGTGTAGATTTCTGGCAATAAAACAAATAACTGTATCGCCAAGAGGCCAGTTAGTCCATCTCTCTCCTACCTTTCCTGCACAAAACAGTTTACAAACACTGGAAGTATAAAGTGTGTGTACCGACAACTAATAAAATGATAGATAAATGCTCTTAGAGACGTACTTTGGTGCTTTGACACACAGATCCTCATTCTGAACAAGATGTTGTTTTTATTCCCTTAAGACACACTACGGCTTTTAGAGAGCGAGTCTTTTAATGTGTGATAGCTAGCAGAGGATATTCTAAATATAGGAGCTGTTGGAATTACAGAACAGCTGTCCGGTTAACCTCTGCAAATTCATCTTTTCCTCCCTCAGAACAGTTGTGGAATGCAGCTGTACATTGATTTTTCATCTCTTCCCTACATCTGGCTCCGTTCATATTCGCTATTGAAATATTAAGGTTTTTAACGTATCCTTTTCCTTATACTAGTGCAGGGGATTTAAAAGCTTTGGGCATGGACCCAAATGCCAGCAAAGAAATCTGTGTTTGCCACTCTCCAAAAACCACTGCATATCCTCTTTATACCACATCAGTTCGGGAACTAAATCTCTTTCATGTAGAGGCTACAGACAAGCTGCTGCGGTTTAAATTCAGCTGTTTCTGCTTTCAGTAATGTGAAGGGCTAAACTGATGTTATCAGACAGCAGGAAACAACACTGTTATGTGTTCACGGTCAGAGCAGACAAACAGCCATTGATGCCATGCGCTGGGGCATTGGGTTTGCAGCTAATAACATTCTGGAACTAATAACTTAGGGATTCGCGGGATTTGAAGGTCAGTTTGTATTGTAGAGTGCAAGGCCTTTCATACGAGATGGGCGAGCAGTGCAGGATTCACTTCTGGCAGCTAACATCAGTCAGGCAAGAATGGGATTCAAAACTAACATGTTATTGGCTGACAATTGCCACTTATACACATGAATAGAAGACATCCTACCCAGATAGGAGAAAAAGAAAGAGAGCCGGGAAGTGTGTGGCTGGTGACCCTGGAAGCTTCCGCCCTGTGCGGAGGCACTGGCCGCACCACCCTCCCTATGGCTCTGATTCCTTCTCCTTATTGCCCAGCTTCTCAGTATGATGCATTGTCTTGAAGGGGACACTGCACTCTGAATATTATGATATTAGTATTAATAGGAAGCAGTTGGGAAACCGACGGATGATATCCCGACCGCCGGCTTCCCGACTGTCTAATCCCGGCAAGTGTCTAATGACAGGCGTTGAAATCCTGACACCTGTCATTAGACCTACGCCAGGAGCTGGCAGAAAATCATACCGATCCTGTATTTAGCACATACTTATAAAATAACAAGTCAGGGCAGAGAGGTAGGAGGCAGGAACAAATTACATGGTCCTGGGTCGCTATGGGGAGACTGGGCATAACGGGGAGGTGTAACCTACTTACATAACAAGTTTTATAGTGTCTACAATAAAATTCATTGCATAAATGCAGGAAAGGCAGGTAGCATCCAATCATTTAGGCCAACCTCTTCTGCTGAGAATCCAAGTATGATGTTGGGGGAGCTTGGCAATGGCATTAAGGTTATCTGGGCACTACACCCCTCTGCACAATGCATTGCAGGGCATGGGGACAATACGGCACAATTAGCTCAGAAATGCACCATCAAAGCTTTTTACAGCACACTTCCCAAGTTCAGGAGGCTGGTCCACTCTCCTGGAACTGTGGGGAAACAATCATCGCTTATTACAGTTCCAAACAAATAAAAAATACATAAAAACAGATGAAAATTATATTGCAGAATTTTCAGTAAGAATATGTTTTATTTAAATAAATAAATAATGTTTTTCACTCAGTATTTTCTGCTCTTGTCATCCTGAGATGATGACAGTGAAAGGCGTTATGAGGTGTTACCACCACTATCTTACCTTCTACCTTCATCCACTTGGGTCCTTGGATGAACCTCTACCAGAGATACTGCCTTTCATGAGCACTTCATTTCCTTATGGCCAGACTACTGCATCTTGAAGGGGTCATTTATATAACCAAGACCCTTTGGCACCCCAGCACCATTGCTGTGACATACTGTATATGACTATACACATTACTAATTAACTTCATACAGGCCATTCCCAATGGTGGGCAATACTTGTCCCCTTACAAAATATAATCTAAGAACTATTACCATACCCCCCAATATATGCTATTATACATTAGACTTTTGCTATGCTAACACTTTTAACCTTGTTTACTGTTAGTCATGAATTTCATCCACAAATCTTCACTTGCTCTGGGGTCACTGTCTACCTTATGGATTTACAGTGTAAGTAGGAAAAATACACCAGAAATACAAAAGAAATCATTGGATAATATTTAAGGGCAACTTCACGATTACCTGGCCAGGATCCACACCATTAGCTGATTGCAGCTGTCCATGACTAGACCTCGCACTTATTATATAGATATGTTTATATATATATATATATATATATATATATATATATATATACAGTCAGGTCCATAAATATTGGGACATTGACAGAATTTTCAGATTTTGGCCTCTATTCACCACCACAATTGTTTTGAAATGAAACAAACAAGATGTGCTTTAACTGCAGACTTTCAGATTTAATTTGAGGGTAACTACATCCAAATCGGGTGAACGGTGTAGGAATTACAACAGTTTCAATATGTGCCTCCCACTTTTTAAGGGGCCAAAAGTAATGGGACTATCAACTCAAAAGCTATTTCATTGACAGGCGTGGGCTATTCCCTCATTATTCCATTATCAATTAAGCAGGTAAAAGGTCTGGAGTTGATTCTAGGTGTGACATTTGCATTTGGAATCAGTTGCTGTCGACTCTCAATATGAGATCCAAAGAGCAGTCACTATCAGTGAAGCAAGCCATCATTAGGCTGAAAAATCAAAACAAACCCATCAGAGAGATAGCAAAAACATTAGGTGTGGCCAAATCAACTGTTTGGAACATTCTTGAAAAGAAAGAACGCACCGGAGAGCTCAGCAACACCAAAAGACCCAGAAGACCACGGAAAACAACTGTGGTGGATGACAGAAGAATTATTTCCCTGGTGAAGAAAAACCCCTTCACAACAGTTGGCCAAATCAAGAACACTCTCCAGGAGGTAGATGTATATGTGTCAAAGTAAACAGTCAAGAGAAGACTTCACAAGAGTGAATATAGAGGTTTCACCACAAGATGCAAACCATTGTTGAGCCACAAAAACAGGAAGACCAGATTAGAGTTTGCCAAACAACATCTAAAAAAGCCATTACAGTTCTGGAACATCATCCTATGGACAGAGGAGACAAAGATCAACTTGTACCAGAATGATGGGAAGAGAAGAGAAGGAAAGGAACTGCTCATGATCCAAAACATACCACCTCATCAGTGAAGCATGGTGGTGGTAGTGTCATGGCGTGGGCATGTATGGCTGCCAATGGAACTGGTTCCCTTGTATTTATTGATGATGTGACTGCTGACAAAAGCAGCAGAATGAATTCTGAAGTGTTTCGGGCAATATTATATGCTCATATTCAGTCAAATGCTTCAGAACTCATTGAACGGCGCTTCACAGTGCAGATGGACAATGACCCGAAGCATACTGCAAAAGCAACCAAAGAGTTTTTTAAGGCTAAAAAGTGGAATGTTATGCAATGGCCAAGTCAATCCCCTGACCTGAATCTGATTGAGCATGCATTTCACTTGATGAAAACAAAACTGAAGGGAAAATGCCCCAAGAACAATCAGGAACTGAAGACATTTGCAGTAGAGGCCTGGCAGAGCATCATCAGGGATGAAACCCAGCGTCTGGTGATGTCTATGCGTTCCAGACTTCAGGCTGTAATTGCCTGCAAAGGATTTGCAACAAAGTATTAAAAAGTGAAAGTTAGATTAAGGATTGTTTAGTTTGTCAAATTACTTTTGGCCCCTTAAAAAGTGGGAGGCACATATAGAAACCGTTGTAATTTCTACACCGTTCACCTGATTTGGATGTAATTACCCTCAAATTAAATCTGAAAGTCTACAGTTAAAGCACATATTGTTTGTTTCATTTCAAAGCCATTGTGGTGGTGAATAGTGGCCAAAATATGAAAATTCTGTCAATGTCGCAATATTTATGGACCTGACTATATATATATATATATATATATATATATATATATATATATATATATATATATAGAACAGAAACTGTGGCATATTCAAACAGGGACTATGTGTAATTCAAACCCTGTCCCAGATGTTTGCACAGTCTTCTAGCACTAGTAGATCTCCTCTCCGAGCTGCTAATGCTGTATGACCCTGTTACATCTGCAGTCCAGTAATAATGGCAGGCTGAGATGATCCCACTGAAGGACTAAATGGGATTGCTAAATAGTGGCAGTTGTCTACAGGTGGATGATTCATATAACTTACTCTGGAAATATTGAAATTCATGTGAAGTCAGTATCTACCACAGAAATCTTATTTTACTAACCTTGTCCGTAACAGAATATACAATTGCATTAAGCCATATTGCAAGTAGAAATGCAATACCAGTTCTGTTATTCCCACCACGGCCTGCATTTTGTAAATTGTAAAAAAAAAATTATATTTCGGTTCTTAATATTTTTTATCTAGTTTTCCTCATTTTTAAATTTTTTGCTTTGTACATACAATGCAGTATGATTTCTCATTCCCTCTGAGCAATACACAAGTGCAGGGACTGACCTAGTGAAGCGGTATATTAGAACTGACGATTCTTTCCAGACACACATCACCAACGCAGGGGAGTATTGCTTAGCTGTCCAAGGATAGGGTTTTTGGTAAAAGGGTCCTTTACTACCAGCTAGGTTGTAATTTCTAGGTTATGTAAATAATGACATATTTAAGTCAGACAATAGTGCTCAAGTTTATTAACTTGGACATACAGAAAAGAACATTTGTAAATTTACCTACTGTACTGTGACCCCAAAAAATTTTGCTAGATCACGTCATAATTATTGAAACAAGATAACTGCCATACTAACAAGATGCATCTATTAAAATGAATTATTGTTTTTTTTCTATTTTAGCAATAGTTTGGCAACAATGTGGTACACTACTGTTTGGAGCTATGTAATCTATTTTTTTTAATCTACTGTATGTAGATCAAGTACACAGTAGCTGTCATAGATATTTAAAATACATTTACTAACATAGAAGGCCATCAACAAATCAACACCACCATACATCTCCTAACTTGTCTCTAAATATCTCCCAACTCAGTCCCACTACTCTGCACAAGATCTGCGTCTCCCATCAACAATTATTACCTGCTCCCATTCATGGTTACATGACTTTTTCAGGCTGAACCCCCTCTGTGGAATGCCCTACCCCTCATAACAAGACTTTCTTCTGGCCTTTACATTTTCAAATGTTCCCTGAAAATTCCCCTCTTCAGGGAAATTCCAGAACCACCAACATAACATCCCTAAGATTGTCTACCCAATTACCTCCCCTCTACACAGTTCACACAAAATGTACATGTGTTCTCTTTCTATACGGAAATATTTTTTTACATAAAGTATTGCAACATTAGATAGAATAATAAGGTAATAGTTTATGGGGCTCCTGCATGAGGTTTGATAGGCGTTATTTGTTAGAATAGAAAAGGCAGATATGAAGATTAGAGATGTGTGAAATATACAGTATGTATTAGGTCATCATGTCTATAAAAATAAATGTGCAAAAGATGAGAGATGTATAAACACATGACAAATTGCAGAATCAGTGCATAATTTTGCATGTATCAAATTGCATTGGCTCACTTAAATGTACGATTCCATAAAAACAGCTACAACAAAGTAGTCATCCTTGTTACTTTTTGACTGACTTTTATGGATAGCCTTTTCAAATCTCATTGCTACCATATTGGTCTGGATAAATTAGCTAAGGGGTAGAGGGGTTTAAGTAAGTCTTACTGGTTTGGAAATATAACTCCTTTAGTCTCATCTCCTGTCTGGTTTTCATTATCCTCATAGTGATTCCTTGTCCATGTGCGTTAGTAAAGTAGTCTTGGCACAGGCACCTTTTGCACTATGTCACTGTATCATGTTCCTGTGAATATGAGATAAGATGAATAACTTCTAGAATGACCTGTATCAAATCTCTAATAAGACATTTGCAGAAGCCAATAGTACTGTGAGAGCCCTTAACTTTAATTATAAAAAACACAATATTGTTATGCAAACAGCAGCATAAAGCTTTGTGGGCACAAATAATAACCTGTATTATTAATAGTATTAATGCATATTCATGCTTGCCAACTTTGTAAACCTGCCATCTGGGAGAAACAGAAAGAAGGTCAGCAAGGTCAGAATGGGCGACTCAGGCTGACGTAAGTCACATCAACGTGGTGACCCATTGTTGTCTCTTGTTCTGTACTCTGATACAAGATGACGGCATCATCACATAACGATGGGCAGACTGTGATATAGGTAATAAAGTCATTGTGCTCTTGTCCCACTACCTCTATCTATTGCCCTCTAGGAAACTGCAGACCCTCCCTGGAGAAATTCGGGAGTTGGCGTGAATGGCTATATTATACATTGTTAGTTAAAAAGAAGTTATTTAAGGATGTGCTATTTGTTGACCGTCAAAATGATCTGTATTCCATTAAATTGAGTACATATAAACTAGTATACCTGGTAACGTATCAAAATGGTGTGATCACCAGTTATCAATAAGATATTCAAAGGGAATTCGCTATATTTTCGCTGAACCCGATAATATTTAATACGATTTTAATTAAAATAAATGTTTTGATGTACCCCACTTGTGAAATTATATATATTTAGGGGTAATTATCTATTAAAAGTTATGTTTTATTACAATTATTATTCAATGTATTAAGTGTGCCCCAAAAAGCAAGTTTTTGTCTTTTGTTTTTTTTTGCTTCTCTCTGCAAAAAAAGAAATAGAGTTTGAATACTTAATATTTGGGAGCACCGCCAACCCAAGGCTGTGTAAGATTTATCTAATTGAAAACAGTTATAATGTTGGTATATTTATGATTAATATATGGACCGTTGTTTTGTCTAGTGCAGATTCATCCCTTACCTTTTGATACCTGGTAACGTGTCTTAAGAATTAATAATAACATAAATGAAAATAACTTTTTCCATAATCCAATAAAACAAGAAACAATTTGAAAAAAAAAAACTTTAATAACAACAAAGAAATGTTCACACAAAACGTATGATCTTTGCTCACTGCCCAAAACTGCATTTCAATTGTTCCTGGGTATTGTTAAGGAGGACGTCAGTTCTGAAAGTCCATGGTATAAGCACACCGAGCTGCCTAAAATGAAACATTCACTTTATGCTTCACATCTGCTAAAAACTCTTCATTAGTCATATGATACCCTCTGAGCATTAATATTTGTCAAAATAATGACACTGTTACATGATTAGAACTCCATGTATCTCAGTGTTCTGTGTAGAAGAAAGAAATAAACACACGTGAAACTTATAAGAATAAATAATAGGTCACAGAGGGATATACAACTCACAGACACAAGTGAAAGGTTAGATGTTTATCTGCCACGTGTGGCTTCATCATTTATAAATTGAAGATCTATTACTCGCACTTGGGAATATGCATTGTTTATTTGAAACTCATTATGCTTTCCCTCTGCAGACATGGAGAGTGCTATTTCTGTTTGTACGTGCATATTTATACAAGGTGATGAATGGAAGTTAGATCTGTTCCACTCCTGTCCAGGGATATAGGGCCAGTGATGATTTGTACAGCGTTTCTAAGGAAGTTAGCGTTAGTCTATAAATATAAAACTTGCTGCAAATAGGAGGGTTAAAAGCACCTTTCTTGGCAGTCTGCTACCAATATAAACCTGCAGATCTGATGTCTCTCATGCAGCCTTTACGGGTTACACCACTGGGGCCATGGGGTTCGTTTCGACAAGGACACTTAATTTATTATAATTATATGTATAGCGCCTTTGGGATGTAGTTACCATCCTGCCGGTTGGGATGCCGGGGCTCAGAATACCAGCGCCGGAATCCCGACAGCAGTCGGAAACCTGGTGCCAGGATCCAGACCGTCAGCATCCCGATGGTAGGTATTAGGGTGAAGGGGAGGGTATATTAGGGTTAGGTACTAGGGAGATGAATAGGGTTAGGCTGTGGGGAGGAGAGTTATGGTTAGGTTGTGGGGGGAAGGGTTAGGGTTAGGCTGCAGAAAAGGAGGGTTATGGTTAGGGGGAGTGTTAGGGATTAGGGCTAGGCTACTAACCTTAAGGCGTCGGTATTCTGACCGTCGGCATCCCGACTGCCGGGATCCCGTACCCAACTAGTGCCTAGTTATTATGCAGCACTTTACAGAAAATATTGGATCATTCACATCAGTCCCTGCCACAGCGGTGCTTATAAGGAATCAGTATGTAATGTCGGCGGCTGTTTAGCCGTCGGATCAAATATTGACAGCGGCAGCCCGACGGGTCGGAATCCCTACTGCAGCAGGTAAGTACTCTAACCCTCCCCTCTCCCTACCCTAACCCTCCCTTAATGGTGCTTAACCCTAACCTCCCCCCTAGTGTCTAACCCTAGCCTCCCCCCGTTAGTGCCTAAACCTAACCTCCCCCGTTAGTGCCTAAACCTAACCCCCCTTCCCACACCCTAAACTATAACTCTCCCAGGGGGGTGCCTAACCCTAACCCCCCCTAATGCTGCCTAACCCTAACCCTCCCTTTCCCTACCCTAACCAGCCCGGGGGGGGTGCCTAACACTTAGCCCCCCGGGGGTCCCTAAAGCTAACCTTCATTCGGTAAGCCGGGTGTTGGGATTTAGTAGTGGGGCTAATAATAGGCGTCGGGATTTCGACGCCTATCTTTAGTCCTATGTCGGAATGTGGGTGTCGGGATATAGGTGGGTGGGATAGCTAATTGAATTGACTTCCATGTGTTTGGAGTGCTGGATGAAACTGGAGCACCAAGAGAAAACCCATGCAAACATGGGGAGAACATATAAACTCCATTTGTCAAAACTGATACTCTACAAATCATTTGGGCTTAATTTCTAGTTGGATGATTACATAATTTCTAGATTTTATAAACAGCTGTTTCACTTACCATTTTTTTTTCCTTAGCTACAGTAGAATGCACCCTGGACTTGGCATGAACTAAGTTTTTCTCCAAACACTCCTCCAGCTCTTGAGTAGTCAACACCATAAAAAGTACCGTGAGTTATTGCCTTGAAGCCTAGGTTCACACAATTTCAGCTGCAAACTTTTATTACGTTGTTCAGTAGTGAGGGGATGTTCCACAGAGGGCACACAACTCATACACTCAGCTGTCCTTTCCAGATAACTGCTTGTAACCATGATCCTTGAAATTCAAACAGAGCATCAGTTCACATTGCGCTGTACCACTGATTCAGTGTTGTAGCTTAGAAGCGCATACAAAAAAGAAAGCTTTGTTCAGTTTTTTCTAGTGGGGCAATAAAATATCCCCTCAATTATTCTACTGTAGTGAGTAATCATATACCGTAATTCTCCGGGTAGTTATTCAGTGGTTTGACCTATAAACATACATGGATAGTGTTGTGTATTCAACACTTTGCAAGAACCACATTCTTATCCTACCTTTACATCCCATAAGCCAATACTGAATACTTTACAAACTAGCGGTTGAATATAATCTTAAACTGCTACTGCTGCACATACTGACTCGTCAACCAACAGATGTGTCCTCATTATCTGTCCTTCTGGCTGGACAGACACTTTATCATGAGTTGTAATACATTATTAATAGATGGTTAGCATAAACATGCTTAGGGATCAATTCAATTAGGGGCAGGGAGGCATGCCTCACGAGTAAGTGCTCGTATATATAGCACATACGGTTAGCCCCGGACTCACAGACTGAAATGGGCGAGATCAGGTGCCGTTGCTGATGTTTCAAAGGCATTTGGCCCCGCTCGTGACTGATTGAATTGACTCTTTTGAGACATATTTACCAGTATTCAGAATTTTGCCTGTTAAATATCATGTCTTATTGCTGTATATAGAAGCAATATAAGATGCTTATAATATTTAATTTATCAAATATCTCTTGCTGGGACATGGGTTACAATAAGAGCCTATCCCGGCAAAGCATTAGAAGCAAAGTGATAGCCTATGTGATCACTATACTTCCAGGAATGGACCCGTCGGGCTAACTTTAGCTACCAGGGCCAAGCTCCAGAAAGTTTTGCCTTCCAAAGGTTGGTACTGTACATTTTACAATTCAGCATCTATCATAGAAACTTATGGGGGCTGCTTTTGTGATTGAAAATGGAAAACTGCAGAAGATATGCCCAATAGACATTCTGGGTATACTAATGCTAATATTTGCAGGTATCCCCTTAAGGACACATCTGTTTGTCCATGTCCATTTATATCTTAATTTCTCATGAAGTTTCTCAAAATCTCCACATCACTTGTGCCGTTCTTCTGTTCATAACTTCATGCATTCTCTTTTGCTCAAGTCTACTGTATATCTCATAGCTTGAGTCCCGAGCTTTACCCTATTTTTAGTTCTTCTCCCTCCTGGCATGTCTCCATTTTTATGCATGCACTGGGCATTCCACCAAAAGCTCACCATCCATGCCTCCTTGGGAAGTAGATGAAATCACGGCTGTTGGGATGCTAGTGCTCAGAATGCCGGCACAGGAATCCCAACATCAGTCAGAATCTTGGCGGGCATCCCGACATGAAGTAATGGGGTTAGGGGGAGGGTTAGGGTTAGTGGTTAGTGTTATGCACTAGGGCAGTGATTCCCAACCACGGTCTTCAAGGCACACTAACAGTTGTGGTTTTAGTGGTAACCATGCTTGAGCACAGATGGTTAAATCAAAATAACTACTAATTAAGTCAACTGTGCTCAAGTATGGTTGTCCTTAAAACCTGGACTGTTAGTGTGGCTTGAGGACTGTGGTTGGGAATCCTTGCACTAGGGGGAGGGTTAGGACAAGGCACTAGGGCGGGAAGGTTCAGGTTAGGCACTAGGGGGGAGAGTTAGGTATAGGCACTAGGGAGGGAGGGTTATATTAGAGGTAAGGTTAGGGGTAGGGCTAGGACAAGGCACTAGGGCGGGAAGGTTCAGGTTAGGCACTAGGGGGGAGAGTTAGGTATAGGCACTAGGGAGGGAGGGTTATATTAGAGGTAAGGTTAGGGGGAGGGTTAGGACAAGGCACTAGGGCGGGAAGGTTCAGGTTAGGCACTAGGGGGGAGAGTTAGGTATAGGCACTAGGGAGAGAGGGTTATATTAGAGGTAAGGTTAGGGGTAGGGTTAGGATACTTACCGACAGGTATCGACATCCTAACTCTGTTGGGATGCCGGCATCAGGAATCTGACCGCTGGGATCCCAAGCACCAGCATCCTGTTCCCAACCCGCCTCCTTTTCCCTGTCTAACCTCCACAGAGTTTCCAATCATTATAACTATTATTTTTGTCTTTTGGAATTTCTTACAATACTTTTTTTCCAGACTAAACAATTTCTTCAGCTGTCTTGATTACTTGGACACTTTATAATATGTTTTTTTTATCTACTGTAACATATTATAGTATTATTAATAATATTAATTATTAATATTAACAATATTTATGTTGGAATGTGTTCAGGACTGAGAAAGCTTCAGCAGTAAAAGGGTTAAAGGGTAAAACTAAAAATGTCAAACAAAAAAAAATTCTGCACAGACAAGCTTTTTTTTTTTTAAACATTTGAATGAGGATTATTGTTATATTTTTTTATAATGTAACAAAACCTATGAATGTTAGCAATGCATACATGAGAACCACTCATCTAGTGCAAAATATTTACTGAAATCAAGACCTCCTGAGAAATGACATGAGAGCCAGAATAATAATAGAAAGAAAAAAACTTGCTGCAGAAAAGTCCTCAAATTAAATGTAAATGTGAAATAATGCATAAAAATGTTTTTTTTCTTCCTGAGATCCTGCATTTTAAACATTATTTAACATTTATTGGCAGTGCATATACATGACTTGGCAAATAAGTAGATTAAGACATGTTTATTATACATTATGCATACAAATAGCAGATATCCATAGTGTGCTTGTTGCCGATTGGGGAATGTGAGAACAAACTTTACACAGATTTGTCCTAAACAGCTTTCAACTTAGACTCATTTTTGTTGAGTCCTCATAATAACGTCTCCTCCAAATAATAAACATTACTATACATTGTGTTGATTTAAAAGGACTTTATCTAGTAAAATAGTGCATTAAAACATGTTGCCAATCATTAGTCTTTGCAATAAAGGAAAAAGAAATAGAGGCCAGGGGTGTCACCAGGTTTGGTGACACTCGATGCGCACTCTGGATGTCCCCCGCACGCCGGAGGCATGTCCGGCTCAAAAGGGTGTGTGGCCTAAATAAAGGGACGTGACCTCATGGGGGATCCTGATAACATCACTCCGAAGGGCAGCCTAGCATCACCGGAGATGTCTACGATGTCGGCGTCTCTTCAATGACAGGAGCTGGATGCTGCACAGCAATGTCACACTGCAGCATTCAGCTCCTATCACTGTGGACTTCCCACTTTAGTGATATTCCTTTAGATAATCATACACTATGCAGCACAAACAACACATGAACAATGGTAAGCAATAGCTACTGTAGTAGGGTAAAAGTTGGCGGAGGGAGATGAACCAAGAATTTTTGCACTTGAAAATAATTTTGATGGCGGCGTATTTAAAAATAAGGTGCTGTCCTCTAACAAGAGATCTGCACCATTCATGGATAATGTGGAGTTATGATGTGGAAAAAAGACCACCAGTTTGGTTGAGTGCTTCATTCAATCAACAATATATTGAAAATACAAACACTGAATATGGTCTTCTTCCTATTCATAGCGCTAAAGTGACTCCCCGGAAGGAATTAATTTCTGAGTGAGTGCTGGCAGAATGGTCGGACAGAGGATATCTGCAAAAAACCTCTTTGCTCATTTTTCCTTTCACCGAAAGGAGGTACGAAGGAAAATTAAGATCTCCCACTGTATTTAACGCCAATGTGCGCAGTCGGACATCATGGTTATGTCTGACGGCACATCACTCAGAATTGATTTCCACTCTCTTGGGTATATTTACAAAAGTGCAATTTTTTTTAGAAATTAAGTTTTTGCCCATAGCCACAAATCACTTTATAGCTATTAATCTGGAACAGTGGTCTCAAACACGGTCCTCAGGACCACACATAGGTTGTGTTTTACAGGTCACTCAGCAGGTGCACAGACGTATTCATTACTCACTGACACATTTCAAAAGATCCACAGGTGGGTATAATTAGGGATGTGCGCCAATTCCTGTGTTTTGGATCATTATTTCCTTTGAGTTTTGGATCTGGATTTGGTTTTGCCAAAACCGCCCTTGCGTGTTTCGGTTTTGGATCTGTATTTTTTCTAAAACATCAGAAAAACAGCTCAAATCACATAATTTGATCCTGTTTTTGTTCATATGGTATTACTAACATCAATAACATTTATGTACAGTCATTTCCTGTAATTTTTGATCACCTCAAAGCTCACAATATTGATTTCATCCAGTTTAGGCCAAAAGGTTGCATCGAGCTAGTTGGCTGACTAAGATAAGCGACAGCAGTGAGCATCACTAACATGTGGCAGTTCAGCTTCCAACATGGCACATCAGGAAACAAATGTTTTTTATTAATCAAGACTGATGCCTGTGGGAGTTGGAGTATGTATGAAGTTGAAGGCAGGAAACAAAAGGGTTGATTCATATTAAATTTAATTTAAGTTTTGGACTCCGAAGCAAATTTATGAGGGAGGAAGGAGGGGAGTCATTTACAAAGAAATTTGACTCATTTACTTCAGTCCTTGCCCCAGTTGATCTCTTTGGTGGTTCCACATAATTTTTTTAAATGATAGGGGTATGCAGGAAATGCTTTATGTGGCCATAAAAATTTGTGGACATTTTCAGAATTCAGCAACCGCATGTTGAAGTCTTCAGCGGCTGTGGCAGTTCAATTACCAACATGGCACATTTAACATCTAATTAATAAGCTATAAAACAAAAATGTCAGACAGCAATGCCCCAAACAGCACATAATGCAAAGAAGAGAGGTGCAAGATGGAATTGTTCTTGGGCCTCCCACCCACCCTTATGTTGTATATATGAAACAGGACATTCACAGTTTAACAAACCAATCACTTTAGCGACATGGACTGCCACTTGTGGCTGAAATGATTGGTTTCCTCATGGAATTTGTAATTCATTTTAATGAACATCATCTTTTACACATTTTGGGGAGTGACCTCCTACAACGATAGCTGAAAATTTTCCCGGCTGCGCTGAAAACGTTTTCAGAGTATACACTGGAGGGTGGGCAACTTAAGTAAAGCAAAGCCAGTTTGTGTAAGGGACTCCAAATTGTCTCTTTTTCCTGCCAGTAGTTAAACGGACTGTCTGACATGCCTATTTGGATGCTATCCCTAAAATAATCATCAACCATTCTCTGAATGGTAACTGTATCAGACGAAGTCACGGTAGACATATCACTAATTCTAGGCAGTTCTTCAGACCCGACCAGATGTCATAAAGTTTTGCTGACTGATCTGCATTACCAGCAGTGGGTCTCTTAGGAAAACTTCTTGGCAGCTGCAGAAACTGAAGGAGGAGATGCTGCCATGTCACGTGCCGCTTGAGCTGACAATATTTTTACCAACAGCTCTTTGCATCCCTTCAGATTTGTGTCTGTCGCAAAGAAAGACACAACGTATGACTTAAACCTAGGATCAAGTATGGTCGCCAAAATATAGTGATCTGATTTGAAGAGATTGGCGACCCTTGGATCCTGGTGAAGCGAATGAAGGGCTTGATCTACAAGTCTGACATACTTAGCAGAATCACTCAGTTTTAGCTTCTCCTTCAGTTTGATTAGGGGAATCACCTGACTCGAGCTGACAGAGTCTGCACTAACTTCACATGTGGCAAGTTCAAAGAGTTTGAGAACTTTGCACAACACAGAAATTATTCTCCACTGCGCTTGACTAAGGTGCATTCCCTCTCCTTTCCCTATGTCATAGGCCATTGTGTAGCCTTTTACTGCTCCTCCATCTGCTGAAGCATATAGATGGTAGAATTCCACCTACAGTAGTTACTACCTCTTGCTTCAGCTAATGGCAGGGAAAATTCAACAGTATTTGCTGGTGCTGCAATCTTCAATACACAGTTGCTGAATGTCGAAAATGTCCCAAAATGTTTTGGGCTACCAAGAGTATCTCCTGCACGCCCCTGTCATTTATAAAAAAATGTTGCACCGCCAAATTAATTGTGTGAACAAAACAGGGGATGTGTTCGAATTCACTCAGATGTAATGCTGGCATTGTCAGAAATCCAAAATCCGAGGAGAGGCCAAGTGGGGTAAGCCATTTAGAAATGATTTCCCTGAGTTTTTCTAAGAGGTTCTCAGTGGTATGCCTCTTAGTGAAACCGGTGATACACAGAGTAGCCTGCGTCTGAATGATCTGGCATTTGTTAGATGCTGCCTCTGCTGTTTGCACTGTTGGAGGTTGTACACCTACCCAGTGGGCTGTCACAGTCATGTAATCTTTAGTTTTCCCTTTCCCACTTGTCCACATATCTGTGGTTAAGTGTACAGTGTGTACAATGGCATTTACGGAGGACACTAATAAGGTGGTTTTTCTTTCTTGCACAGACTGGGAATTGCTGTTCTAGTGAAGTGGAATCTAGAAGGGACATGGTAATGGAGACACAGGACCTCAATTAACTGTGTAAAACCCAATGCATTAATGGCGGATACTGGACGCACATCTAATACCAGCATAGCTGTTATGGCATCAGTAATCCGCTGTGCAACTGAGTGACTGCTGTCATACTTGTTCCCCATTGCAAAGGATTGTTTAACAGTCAATTGTTTTGTTAAACTACTAAAAGTAGTCTTCCTCCTGGTCTCCTTCTGGGATTAAGATCCACTCACAGCAGCAGTATTAGGTGTAGCACTCAAGGATCCTTCTGAGGAATCATTGATTGGAGAGGAGCCAGTTATTGTTATGAAATTGGATGCAGGACTACTTCCGATCATAACTGAGGATGTTGATGATGCAGGTGTTGGTGGTGGAGAATGCAGGCGCTTTGATTTAACAGAGAGAAGAGACCAGCAAGGTGATGCTGGACTGATTGTTAAATTTTTAGCTAAAGTTTCTGAATTTTGCAAACACTTTTGATGAATGCGCTGCAAGTGATGTAACAGGGTGGAGGTTCCTAGATGGTTATGGTCCTTACCTTTACTCATTCTTGCTTTGCAAAGGGTATAGATCGCTTGACAATTGTCCGGATTTAGGTGGAAATAATTCCACACATGAAAGGTGGATTTATTTTTGTCTTTAGCCCTGGCATGACAATGGGCTTTTTCATACCATGAGCAACAACTGTTGCCTGATTTACACAAACAACATCCTCGGCATCAACATCCTCTTCATCCTTATTAGTGCCAACTACAGAAATATCCTCCTCATCCTCCTGGTGCACTGCCTCAGAAGCATCCTCGATTTCTATGTCAGCATGTTGACTTGAGCTGCTCATCACCACATTTGCAGAGGGCACACAAATGGTGGAAGGAGGATCCTCTTCAAGTACAGTATTGGAAAGGTCAGGCTCACACATGGAAACCATAGATACACTTAAACTCTCCTCGGTGATCTGTGACTTTTCTGAGCACACAGTTGGTTCCTGTGCCTTAACGATTTTCCTTATTTTGACACTTCTACATGGAAAATGGCTTACATCATTATAAGAGGAAGGAACACGAGTCATAAATAAAGGCCAAGGCCTTATCATTTCTTTGCCACTTGTTGTCACAAGCCATGGCAGCGACTTGTCTCCTTCTGGCTCTGGGCTTCCTCTCACTGGTAATGCACTGGATTCTGCTCCATTGGTTGTTAGGCACTCTGGACGCCACAGGGAGTGATGTATGGTCTCAGATGCTGCTGATTGGCTCCCTCATCTACTTGTATTGTCTGGACTTTTGCCGCCTTGCCAGTTATAGCGTTTCATGTGTTCCGGTAGTGTTTAGTCTCCTGTTGTTCTTCCAGTTGAGTATCAGTGTTCCTGTCAGCCAATTTCCTGTCTGCCACTTGTACCATCAAGACAGCACTGTCTACAAATCTACCACCTGTCGCTTGTGTCATCTTGGCAACAAGGCCGCATCTCATCTTTCTGGCCCACAGGCCACAGCCAGTCAGGGTTGCTACCGGCCCAAAGGCCGCATCTCATCTTACTGACCCTCAGGCCACAGCAAGCCAAGGCGGTTACTGGCCTAATGGCCGCATCTCATCTTACTGGCCCACAGGCCACAGCCAGCCAAGTCACTTCCAGCCCTCAAGGCTGCGGCATGGCCACATCTTGCCAAGGTATACCAGCCCTCAAGGCTGTTGCGGGACTAATCCCTTATTGTCATGCCTGAGCTCTACCATTATAACCAGCCACATATAAAGGGAATTTTTCTTTTGTTTTGGTATTTTCTGTGACTGTGGATATGGAGCAGCACCGTAGTACTTCCCAAGTCTTAGCGGTGCAGATCCAGGTGCTCACCCAAAGAGTTCAGGAGCTCACCTTACATGTGGAGGACGTTCGGGCTTCTGCCACAGGTGCAGTTTCTAAGGAGCCCAAGATGAATCTCCCTGATAGATTTTCTGGAGATCGCACCCGTTGGAGAGTTGTAAACTCTATTTCCATCTCAGACCTTTATTCTCTGGATCCGAGACTCAGAGAGTGGGTTTAGTGATCTTGCTCTTACAAGGGGATCCACAGATATGGGCATTCAGTCTGCCTCTGGCACAGTCTGCACTTAAATCTGTTGATGCCTTATTCACAGCCCTAGGATTATTGTATGCAGACCCAGACAGTAACGCTCAGGACAAATCTAAGACCCGCAGAAGATTCGTCATCAGAATTTCAGAGATGGGTGGTAGAGTCAGGATGGAATGATCCGGCCTTGCGAAGCCAATTTTGCCTGGGTCTCTCGGATGCCATCAAAGACATTTTGGTTCAACATCCGCCACCTGAGTCTCTAGATGACTTAATTTCTTCTGCTATCCATATTGACCGATGCCTTAGAGTACGCAGGAGGGAACGCAGTCTCTCGATGGAATCACCTCAGTCACTTATGTGGCATCTGACTGAAGATTCGGAGGAAGCCATGCAATTGGGAGCATCTCGGCTATCACCCGAGGAGGGACAAAGAAGATGGTCTCAGGGCCTCTGTTTATATTGTGGTAATGGAGGTCATTCTGTTAAGTCCTGTCCTCACAGACCAGTAAAAGGTCAGGTCTAAGTGTAAATGAGGAGTTACACTTAGGCCTAGCACCTATTTCCTCAAAAAATTCTATTCTGGTTCTTGCGGTGGTGCATCTTTCTCAGTTTGCCCATTCCATCTCAGCATTCGTGGATAGTGGAGCTCCTGGGAACTTCATGGATTTTTGCTTCTTCCATTCCTTCGGTCTATCAGCAGTCCCTTTGCCCCAAGAAGTTTCTATCTGTGGCCTGGATGGTGGTTTGGTGGCATTAAGTTCAAGACACCACCTCTTCATTTGTCCGTGGGGATTATGCATTCTGAGATGATCTCCTTTATGTTGCTCCAGTGTTCTCTTGCTCCCATCATCTTGGGTCTCCCTTGGCTCAAAACCCACAATCCCATCATAGATTGGATCTCAGGGGATACCATCAAATGGAGTCCAGCATGACACGCTCGTTGTAAATCAACACCTATCCGGACAATCCTTTCCTCAATCTCTGAATATATTCCTGGTCTTCCAGCTCAATACCATCAATTTGCTGACATATTCTAAGTTCAAGTTCAATTCTCTACCACCTCATCATCCATACGATTGCATCATACATCTGTCACCAGGAGCCAGGTTACCCAAGGGTCGCCTCTGTTCTCTTTAAATTCCCGAGAATAAAGCCATGGAGGAGTATATTGAGGATGCCTTGGTCAAAGGATTCATCTGTCCTTCCAAATCTCCAGTGGGGGTGGGTTTTTCCTTCATCCAAAAGAAGGATGGGTCTTTACGCCCTTGTATTGACTATCGAGTGCTCAATCAGATTACCATCCAAAACTCATATCCATTGCCCCTCATCTCCGTGTTTTTTAACCACCTCCGGCAGGCCACCACCTTTTCTAAAATTGACCATCGAGGAGCTTATAATTTGATCCGGATTTAAGTCGGAGATGAATGGAAGACAGCATTCAGCACGCATACGGGGCATTACAAATATTTAGTTATGCCGTTTGGGTTGGCCAATGCCCCAGCAGTGTTCCAAGATCAGATTAACGATGTTCTCCTGAGAGTTCCTTGGCAAGTTTGTGGTCGTTTACCTGGATGACATTCTCATTTACTCTCAATCCATGCACCAGCATGCCTAGCATGTTAATCAGGTCTTGCATAGACTAAGAGAAAATTTGTTGTTTGCCAAATTGGAGAAGTGTGAGTTTCATGTGGAGGAAGTATCTTTCCTTGGATATGTCATTTCTCCTCGTGGTTTCTCCATGGATCCTGGGAAAGTGAAAGCAGTGAGGGAGTGGGTCCAGCCAACCACTTTAAAAGGCATCTAGTGATTCCTTGGTTTTTCCAATTACTATTGGAGATTTATTGGCTCTTTTTCTACCATTTTTGCCCCCATAGTGGAATTAACCAGGAAAGGTGCGGACACCTCCAAATAGCCTTGTCAGGCTGTCAGGCATTTGAACTTCTTAAACTTGTTTTCACCAGTGCTCCAGTCCTTAGACATCCAGATCCAGGTCAGCCTTTTGTTATTGAGGTGAACGCCTCTGAGGTTGGAGCTGGAGCTATACTCTCTCAGAAGGATCCGTTGGATGGCAAACTTCATCCGTGTGCGTTTTTGTCACGCAAATTTTCCTCAGCCGAATGTAATTATGACGTTGACAACAGGGAGCTGCTTGCCATCAAGTTGGCTTTTGAAGATTGGAGACATTGGATTGAGGGAGCCAAACATCAGGTCTCCGTCCTCACAGACCACAAAAATTTGGTGCACATCAAGTCTGCCAAGAGTCTCAACTCCAGGCAACCACATTGGGCATTACTTTTTACCAGGATTAACTTTCTCATCTATTTTTGCCCTGGATCTAGGAACATCAAGGCTGACGCACTGTCCAGGATCTTCTCCCCAGTCCAGCAGGATACTGTGGTTAAATAATCCATCATTCTCAGTTCATGTATTCACATGGCTTTGTGTTGGAATTATCTGAGGATCTATCTGGAGTTCAAGTAGATTATCCTCTCGGTAGACCGTCCAATTGCTTCTTTGTTCCTGAGAGTTTGAGGATGGCTATCTTGTAGGACTTCCATGTGAAGCGGGCTTTCGGACATCCAGGCATCAATAAGACCACTGAGTTAGTTTCTTGTGCTGTCTGGTGGCCGCCTTGTCTTTGGACTTTCGGAAGTTAATATTGGCATGTGAGATTTGTGCTCGTAATAAGACCCCTCGGACTCCGTCCTCACTCATCATCTTCAGTCTCTCTGTTCTTTTGTGTGACTTGGCAACTCAAGCCAATTCATTTGACTTCAGTTTCTCCAGGTCCTCTGATTCATCAGTAGTTTCCAGACTGCATGGAATTTGGGCCAAGGTGCATCGTAATCTCCTCAAGATCTTTCTCCATTCTAGGAACTTGGTGGATAGACACTGGAGGTCTTGAACCTTCAGGAAGGGTGACTTGGTCTGGTTGTCTACTAGGAATATCAAACTCTGGCAGCCTGCTCATAAGTTGGGCCCTCGGTTTATTAGTTCATTCCGGATCATTTCCAAAGTTAATTCAGTGGCGTTTAAATTCCAATTGAAGAACTCATTGAGGATCAACAACACTTTTCATGCCTCTTTATTGAAACCAGTGCATATGTCGGTAAAATTTTGGGACAGCGTTTCTTCCATGCCTGCTCTTGTGGTGATCCATGGTCAACAGGAGTTTGTGGTGGAGAAGATTCTTGACTCTAGAGTCTCTAGTGGACGGCTGCAGTTTCTGGTCCATTGGAAGGCCTATGGTACAGGAGAACATTCATGGATTCAGGAAGATGCCTTACATGCTCCCATGCTGAAGAAGATGTTTTTTCAGGAGTTTCCCTTTATACCAGGCTCTAGGGGATCTTCAACCCCATGTCAATGGGGGGATACTGTCACAAGCCATGGCAGCAACTTGTCTCCTTCTGGCTCTGGGCTTCCTTGCACTGGCAAGGCACTGGATTCTACCCTGTTGGTTGCTATCTGCTCTGGACACCACAGGGAGTGACGTATGGTCTCAGATGCTGCTGATTGGCTCCCTCACCTATTTGTATCATCTGGACTTTTGCCACCTCACCACTTATAGCGTTTCACATATTCCAGTAGTGTTTAGTCTCCTGTTGTTCTTCCAGTCGAGTACCAGTGTTCCTGTCAGCCTATTTCCTGCCTGCCTCTTGTACCATCAATGCGGCATGGTCCGCAAATCTGCCACCTGCCGCTTGTGTCATCTTGGTGACACGGTGTGCATTGCTGCCTTCTGCCGTTTGTGTCAGCCATGTGGCATAGACTACACTCAGTGTCCAGAGTACGCAACCCAGCATCCTGTGTACACAATCCTATGTACTGCCGCTAGTGTCATCCCGGCGGCAGTAAGCGCACCTCAGCGTCCTGTGTACACAATCCTGTGTACTGCTGCTAGTGTCATCCCGGCGGCACTAAGCACACCTCAGCGTCCTGAGTACGCAATCCTGTGTACTGCCGCTAGTGTCATCCAGGTGGCATTTAGCTACCTCAGTGCCCTCTGTATGCAATTTTGTGTACTACCGCTAGTGTCGTCCCGGCGGCACCAAGCGCATCTTAGTGGCATCAAGCAAAGGTTATCCAGCCCTCAAGGCTGCTAATCAGTCCAGAGGCTGCTACCGGCCCAAAGGCTGCATCTCATCTTACTGGCCCACAGGCCACAGCCAGTCAAGTCACTTCCAGCCCTCAAGGCTGCTGCACGGCCACATCTTGCCAAGGTACACTATACCAGCCCTCAAGGCTGTTGTGGGACTAATCCCTTATTGTCATGCCCGAACTCTAACATTCATGTAGTGAATGGCATATTGCCAATTTTTTGTTTCTCTGCAGCTAACTTAGCATTTGATTTTTTTTCTTTAAAACTGTAAAGATATTTTGATTTTTTGTGGAATGCTAATTTTATTTAAGTTTTATTTTTTTTACACTGGGGAAGAGCAGCCCTGGATGAGGCAGCAGCCCCTTATGGACAACAAAGGACCCTGCGGAGTGCGGATGGACCCCCTGCAGAGTCACAAATATGTGAATGATAAACTGTGATCTGGCCGGCAGTGTCACCAAACAATATTAGCGTAACTACTAGCTACAGTAGCACATACACACAAAAAAAAATCAAAACAGATCTTTTTTTTTGTGGAATGATAATTTTTTTTCCTTTTTTTTTTTTGCACTGGGGAAGAGCACCCCTGGATTGACAGAGCACCCCTGGACGGACAACACAGCACCCCTTTATGTACTGCAACCCCAGCCCCTTGATGGACAGTACAAAACAGCAGCACATCCTTATGTACTGCAGCCCCCTTTATGTACTGCAGCCCCAGCCCCAGCCACTGCACCCTTGAACAAAAGCAGCACAGACCCCCAGTCCGACAACATTGCACCCTTGAACAACATCATCACAGACCCCCAGCCCGACAACAGTGCATCCTTGAACAACTGCAGCACAGACCCCCAGCCCGACAACACTGCATCCTTGAACAACAGCAGCACAGACCCCCAACCCGACAACACTGCACCCTTGAACAACATCAGCACAGTCCCCCAGCCCGACAACACTGCACCCTTGAACAACATCAGCACAGACCCCCAGCCCGACAACACTGCATCCTTGAACAACAGCAGCACAGATCCCCAGCCTGATAACACTGCACCCTTGAACAACGTCAGCACAGTTCTGCACACTCTCCACAGCCGGAGTGAAAATGGCACAGATCACGGGACCTTTATAGAGTCCAAAACCCGCGAGAATCCAATAGCGGGAGGTTGATGTTTTGTCTCGTTTTCAGATCGGATTGCGAAGTTCGGGCGGGTCCGGTTCTCTGAGAACCAGACCCACTCATCTCTAGTTCTAATTATTTCACTTTTTATTCTGTGAAGAGTCATGGAAAACATGCACTATGTGGGGTCCTGAGGACCGAGTTTGAGAACCTATGATCTAGACGATGTTAGATAAATGTTATGTAGAATCTGATTGGTTAGTATGGGCAACACCTCCACTTGTAAAAACCCGCACTTTAGTAAATATACTCCACTGTATTTTGTGCTCTATGTTTAAAAGTGCTAAACATTCACCAAATGTTTTTGTGTTCAGAACACATCATCTGGTTGTCAATTCGCTTTCACCAATAGCCTGAAATAGTTAAAATTTAACTTGGAGACAAACAGTTCACTAAAAATAAATCCACAAGAAGCGAGATATTCAGAGTTATCCGGCCTTGCCCTTTATTCTACTCTGACTGTCTATATGCAATTTTTTTCTTACCGCCTGGAAAAATGATAGAAAAATGTGATGCTGGGAAGACCTGCCTGTGCAACCTATAACCTCTGCTTCTGAGCTGACAAAAGTCTCAAGATATCTGACAGTAAAATATGCGAACAACAACTCGACAAACAAGAACACAGGGCTGACTGCTTCAATCATATTACCATCCGCGTCTAGAACAATATTGTTTCTAACTGTGCTCGCCTTTGTAGCAGGAGAAAATTGAGAGTCAGAATGCAGCAGTGTTATCGGAATTAAAGTGGAGCAAGCAACAGTCTGTCCAGGAAAAATAGAATTAGATATATCTAAGGCAAAGCCAAACTCTCACCGGTAATCGGATCACAAGAAATGCATACAGGACAAATGGTTCCTACTTTTATACTCTGTGCTCCTGTTTTCTATTAACAGTGGGTGGACCCATATTATTGATAATGCTTCTTAACATTATAACCCCTATTAACGAGAGCTGCCATGCTGGTTATTTGTTCAGGCTTATTTATGCATCATTCAGAAATGCTTATATTATCCCCAGTGGTTCAAGAAGATGAAATTGGCGTTCATGGACACCAATACAGTAGTTTTTACTAATGGTACAAATAGATTTATTTGTATAAATGAAATCCAAGTTGTCCCGGTAAATTATTTGCTCTAGTAGAAATATAATTCATTGGGCTAAATGTAATAGCCTGAGAGCCGGGGCCGCAGCGGGAATACATTGGAGTATGCCCGTATGTTTAAAGCAACAAACATGTTAAAGGATAAACCAGCTTTTAACACTCTTGCTGCTTTAATAATACAGGCATACTGGCACCGGCTCGCAGGTTATTACATTTAGCCCATAGACTCCAATTACTGTGTTACCCGTGGCCAAACAATTGTGGAAGTAGTTGAATGTGTGCCTACTTTACTAAGCTACACACTTCCTATAGGTATCTTATACTCTGGATTATCTGATTGTTACAGTACTCAACGAACAGATCCTTTGGTTTAAAACATAGTTTATTATAGTATAATATGAAAAGAGAGATTACACAATCAACACAATAGATAAGGAACGAGTTTCAAAGGATAAAATTACATATTTATTGCATACAAACAAAACAAGTAAAAGTTACAATGTGTTAAATTGGCTTATACACAAGCAATATAGATTACTACCTACTGTAAAATAAGTGTATATTAAATGGGACCTGCAAACGCTGGTCCCATCTATGCCACATTGCAAGTCTTAGAGGCATAGATGGGACCAGCATTTGGAGGGCATGTTGGTTCCTGTAGTGTCATTAGGAGGACCTAGGGGTGACTCCAAGGTAAGCTGGCTCTCATTTCTAGATACTGTATGTTTATGTATGTGCCATTATCATGTGGCCTTATATTGGGCTATTATATGCCCTAGATTGTATGTTATTTTTGGGGATGAGTTTGTGGCGCGGTGCTCCCTGGGTTGGTATGGCTGGACTGCTTTGGGGTGGCACACTAGAACACTCTATTTAGCACTTTATTAATACTTATTTTCTACTAGTACTACTTTATTTAACATTTTAATTACACCCTTCACCTTTGTATCACCCCCTAACACATAGCTTTTGATTTATTAATATTATTATTAACACTTACTAACACTTTTAGTCTTTCACTGGTGTGCTGCCCTGGGGTGGCTGGCCTTTGCTGGCTTTCTGGGGTTCCACACTCCAGACTTTGACTTAGAATTAGAAACCTCCATTATCAGAGATGCCGTGACGTGGCCTGGAGGCTTACACATATTTTTGCAAATGTATGCAACTAAGATCACTGAATTATCTACCACTATGTAGTTTTTCAAATATTATTGCTGATATCATTCTGAGTGCTGGGGGATACCTTTTGTTGTTTCTTGTATAGACTAACCCCTCCCTTACATGCACCTGAGTGGTATTACTAAGGTGATTGAGCAACTACCAATATGCATTATATGCAAAGAGGGAATATATAGAATGAGGACAGAAATTTTATTAATTAATGAATCTCCTTGTTCAGATTGTATTATACTGTACATCAGATATCATGGAGCATCATAAGCTGTAATTGATCACACAGAACAGTGGGAAGTGCATCCTAGGTAAATCCAGAGGAAGTCCGCTGTTCAGGCAGTAGATATGCCCTTGTGTAGGTCATCGAATGTAGATATTCAATGTTAGCAGTATAGTAATGTCTGATTTCATGGGTGTACAGAAGACCACAGCAGCAGGTTAGAGAGGTTTCAACGCGTTTCAGTGCCCTGCCAGAGCCTTAATCATTTTAGTATAATGTCCTTACAACATGTCCAACTACAGAGAGTATAATTTTATATTTCTTGAAATACATTGGTATGTGCAAGTGTTTTCCTATTTATTGCAATATAAATATTCACCAGAGATATGCAAATTAACAATTAAAATAAATCAGCATTATACTTGTTTAACTGAACATACATGTTGAGCTGTAGGCACCAACTGGTGTTCGAAAAACACAAGTTCAGACGTCAGTGACGCCACACGCCAAAACGTAAACGCGTTTCAGATGCCAAATGGAACTTGTACAGAACGCAAATAAAAGAAAAGGCAGTATCTGATAAAAAAACATACCACAATGCCCTGTAAATGCAACACTACTGAATATAAGTAAAAACACAATTGGATACATGTTTTTTCCATTGATACACAAGAAATGATAGTGTACTCATGAAATTTGAGGTTAGTGGGTATGAGTGCTAAATTTCGAATTCACAATTGTTTTAAATAATGTTTCTAGGATTATAATTGTGTTTGCTATCCCTGATTCTGTAATGTGTTTCACCAGCGGTTCCCAAACTTCCTTGAATCACAGCATCTTTTTTACACACCACTCCAAGACCAAAGGTTTCTATTGAGAAATGTAGAAAATATATTAAATTAAGTCAATTTTGCTTACCTGTCTTCCTTAGGTTCAGTTGTGTGTTGGTGGACAGGGTTGAGCTTCTGTTTGTGACATATTTTATGATTGGCAGCCACCAGGACTGGTTTTGTCTATCACGTTGACCATAAAAAATTTGAGTTGGTCCTGGACCACCAACCCATGGCACCCAGTGTGGAATCCACTGTATTACACTATGGAGTTTTCAGTGTTATCACTTAGATCCTGATCCTGGATCTAAAGCTGGCCACACACATGGCGATGTGCACACGATCAGCTGATGTGTACGATTTCCCTTGAAACTCTCCCCGGCAGCTCTGCACACGATCTCCACACGATCTGTACACAATTTGGTGCCCAATCTTCATACGATCTCTACTGCAGTCAGACTTTCACAGTGCATCGTGTCCTAGATTGTCAGATCTACTCTACTGCACGGCAGATCTGACGATGCGATGTGCGACCAGTGGGGATGCGCATCGCATTGTGATCATGAGTGGGGACTCACGATTTACTCAGGATTTGGCCATATTTTACATGATCTGTCATTCCAATGTGTCGGAATCAGCCAGATTGGGTAAAATATCGCTATGTGTGTGGCCAGCATTAGTGTCCTGGTCCTGGACACAATAGCTGGCTTAAAGCTGGGTACACACCTTAAGATGGTGCGACCCAGCGATGCGGCAAGAACTGTAACTATACATTGCATGCGTCGTACACACTGCACGATATGCCATACGATGGTGCAATGTATCGGTATATGCTGCACATAACTACACTGCGCCATTCATTAAATCATCCCATCGGACTTGCAGCACATCCAATGGGGCAGTTCAATGAACAACAGCCAGTAACAGAAGATCAAGCGAACACACCATATGGTGTGTACGATATATCATTCCGATCTGCGCGGGACGATATATCAGACGATATATTGTATGGTGTGTACCCAGCTTAAAAATAAAATATATATTAAACTATTAACAGGACTATATCAGTATAAGCTTTTTTATATCAGTAGAAAAGAAGTTGTAATATGTCAGTAGAAGCCATGCTATTGGTGGCACAATAAGTAGGAACTAGGCATTGACATAAGTTATTGCTACTTGTCTTAGTAGAATTCCTATTTATACATACATAACTAAAATGTCTGCATTCTTCATTATTTTTATTTTTACCTCATAGTCACCGCACTGACAGACGTTTCCTAGAATTCACTACTAGTTATGTATAAAAGTATATCCCCACGCTCCCTTGGAGGATGCCACAATCGAAGACCTCTACCACAATCAACGCGGTTTCTTAATGCCCTTCTCACCTATGCTGTATGCTTGCGAACCACATGTGAACCTCTGCTGTCAGAGATCTTCCACTTTAGGGCTGCTTTCCTGCCCTTGGAACACATTGACTATTTTTCTTGATGAGCAGTGTAAATGGGATGGAATTTATGAGCATAGAAAGAATGAAGAAAGAAAAAAATATTAGAAAATGTTAATAAAGATACCATGTATCACTGGTAACTTTGAATATATGATATCTGCACATAAATAGTATATGCTATTGATCCTGTTACTGATACATCATACAAAGACAACACAGCACTACGGACAAATACAAATGGACATGTGTCATTTTTGCAATAGTATTGGGATTATTTTTATGTGATCAATTACAGTAAAAGGGATGCAGTCAGGAAGTCGATGCCTTCCCGACTGTCTAATCTCGGCAGTGGTCTAATGACAGGAAGCGAAATCCCGATGCCTGTCCTTTTACCTATGGCGGGAGCCCGACGCCCGGCATACCGATTGAAGGTAAGCCAGGCGCTGGGCGCAGATAGCCGCGGGGGAGGAGGGTTAGGTTAGGGGCTCCCGGGGGGGACTTAGGGTTAGGCACCCCCCCGGGAAGGTTAGGTTTAGGCCAGGGGAATGGGGGGTTAGGGTTAGGCACCCCCAGGCGGGGGTTAGGGTTAGGCACCCTCGCGGGAGACAGGTTTAGGCTACGGGAAGGGGGGGAATAGGTTTAGGCACTTATTGGCGGGGTTAGGGTTAGACACTTGGGGGGGAGGTTAATGTTAGGCGCCCCTAAGGGAGGGTTAGGGTTGGGGGGTGGTTAGGTTAGTAATAGTTTAAATACTTACCTGTCGGGATCTTCACTGTCGGTCTTCCGCCGTCGGTATTGGAACATGTGTCCGGCTGTATTTCATATCGATCCCCAGTAAACATAGGATGTCAGAACTTAAAAAAACATAAATAATAGAAGTGTTGTGTGAGAATTTCGAACAATAAGTAAAGGGCATCAATTCAAGAGAAGGTCACGTACAATAGTGTAGTGTTACGACTACGCTGTGCAGGTAACCAGTCAGGAGACTGTCATCTTTGTTTTTAAAATAAATGTTGAGGAGGCATATATCTGTGTCCCTGAAAGATCCTTATTTACAGACGAAAGGCCATTAGATATGACTAAACTAAAGTGTGCATTTACAACAGTAAAAGTTTTGTTCATAGCAGCCAATCTGGTTCTGTTTATCACGTATCTGGTCAATTCTAGAAAATTATAGCTAGAATTTGATTGGTTGCTATGGGAAACAACAAACTTTTGTAAACCTGCATTTTAGTAAAGTGAATTCCCAAACTAGTGCAAATTAAATCTTTCATTACATCAACATCTTTTCTCAACCCCTTCAAAAACAGACTTTTTGCACATCAGTTACCACAGTCATTTTCACATTGTGAAATGACAGCTTCTCCAGGAACAACTCTTTTTGTTTGGTGAAGGAGTAGGTGAACTGCTAGCGTTACACTGCAGTATTGCCAGGGTATTTAAGTAACGCTCAGTAGCCAGTGATATTTTTTTTGTTAAAGTGCAAGGATGAGATATTTTTATATCACAGTGATACTGTATGTGGGGATGAAAAATAATCTTAACCACAGTATTTTGATATACCGTAGAATCCACTTTTGAAAAGACACAAAGCTAGAAAAACCCTGCTGTGATTTACAGAAGCCTCAGCAAAGTTTACTTCTGGGTCAAACTAAAAAATGAAGACATATTTAATGGGGAAATATTAGCATTATTTTAGTTTTGTAGTCAGAGATGCTAATGGGTCACCTCTATTTGTAGGATTAGTAGATTCAGGGGCCTATTCATTAAAGGTAAAAATTCAATGGAGATAATTAGCTTTAGAACTCTCAAGGAGTTCTAGCTAATTATAGGTGGAATTCATCATTCCACCTCTCCATAAGTATCTATTCCGAAAAGCTGTCATTTTTGCGATGACAGCTTTTCGGGAAATAGATACTTTTCCCTCTCTACACTACCTTATCGCGTCTGGAAACAGTGCTGCGCATGCGCTGTTACATCTGTAAAACCAGCGCATGCGCAGCACTGCCTACAGATGCGGTAAGTTTGTGTACCCCCCCCCGACCCCCCCCACCCCCCTCTCCCCTCCGCTCACCTTCCCCCCCCCGACTTACCTGTCCGTGCAGCAGCCTCCGGCTCCGTCCTGCTGGTCTGTCATGTGGTTTCCCTGCAGACCACATGACAGATTAGAAAAAAATAAAAAAATTTTTTTTTTCTTTTTCTAAACTTTCTTGTGCTCTGCTGGGGAGCACACATGACAGACCAGCCTCCGGAGCCTGAGGACGGAGCAGAGCGCCGGAGGGACTCGTCGGGGGACCTGCACACGCTGATACAGGTTAGTGGATTCTGCTATTCGCCACCTCACAGTGGCGAATAGTAACTGCATCAAATTCCGAAAATGTATAATTTTCGGAATTTGATGAATACCATAATTTCCACATCCCCATACTAATGTAGGGGGAGTGTGTAAATTAACGCAGGGGGACTTAGCAAGGAGATATCTGTGATATCTCCTGTGTTAAGTCTGTTCATGAATACCAAAATAACGTTATTTAAGCAAAATGTCCTTAAAAACGTTATTTTAGTGTTGATGAATAGGCCCCTCAGTGTAATGATATCAAATGTCCCACCTGTTATTAGATGACCCCTGCACCTACTGTACATACCTTTCATCAGCCATAGATATTTCCTCTAAAGAATGCAGAAGTTACAGCCGATCACACATTCAGCACTGATTTCTTGAATAAAAACTAGAGAGGTGCATTTAAATCTGAGTTCCAAACCACGTGGGAGTTCCGAAACAGGACCTGGTTTGACTTCGTATACCAAAGCGATTCTGTACTTGGACACGTTTCGACTCGGAACCCCTATATTCGTTTTTTTTCAGTTCTCTGAGAACCGGACCCTCACATCTCTAATAAAAACCAAATGAGCTGGTCCTTTGCCACAAAACTGACACCCATACACTTTGGCAGCCTAATCTGTGATTGTAGTTCTAGTTACTATCAGTAATCACATCTTTACAAATTCTCTGTACCAGCCATCAGTTATCAGTAGTGCCGGCTTATATTTCATAAATCCATTTATAGACACTTTTTTGCAAACGTAAATGGGTGTGGTATGTTAGTTCGACAGTTATCATGACCACATGCATCAGGTTGACATGAGAATGCCGACATGGTCGAAATGTTGGCATGCAGCAAGCATTTAAACATTCATCACGTCTACACGGATGATATTTCAACATGAACATGATGGGCCAACGGTCACTTACCTGGTCCCAAAGGCTGCAGTGGCTCCAGCATGGCTTATGAATCCTTTTGGTCATGTGACCGTCGCTTTCAGCGCAGACACCTGATGGAGCGGCTGTTTGGGTGAATATTTTCCCCTTATCAGTAACCCCTAGTCCCTAAGCCTAACCACCCCCCTTGCAGTCTATCCATAACCTTGCCCTGCAGCCTTATGTTTACCTGGGGAAGAGATGGCATCATGGCACCAGGATGCACTATGAGAAGAATGAGACAGTGTGATGCACTCGGCAATCTGAGAAACCTTGCTTCCTGTCATTCATATGGACGTTACTTTGACACATACCACCTACCTAAACATTGTTGCAGACCAAGTACACCCCTTCATGGACCTGAAATTCTCTGATGGCAGTGGCCTCTCTCAGCAGTATAATGCACCCTGCCACACTGCAGTAATTGTTCAGGACTGGTTTGAGGAACATTACAAAGAGTTCAATCTGATTGATAATCTTTGGGATGTGCTGAAAAAACAAGTCCGAGACATGGAGGCCCCACCTCTCAACTTACAGGACTTAAAGGATCTGCTGCTAACATCTTGGAGCAAGATACCACAGGACACCTTTAGAGGTCCATGCTTTGACGGGTCAGAGCTTGAGAGGGACCTACGCAATATTAGCTGGTTTTAATGTTATAGCTGAGGTTTTTTTAAGTATATACTTTATTATGGTCTATGGAAGTAGATGAAACCTCTGTATAAAGAACTAATTTGTTATTCGATATAGTCAGATTATTAAGGTATAATTGCTCTGGTTATTAACTGGTTAATAACATGGAGTATAATAAATTATAATATGCTACAACCCACAGCAACCAGACATCTGCATTCATTTTCTAATCTAGAAACATTACTTTAGTTAAATTTGATTGGTCACAATGGGTTACCGTACATTTCTATACATTGATCGCAGCACATGATTGAGAGGTAGTACCAGTGGCTTATCTATAATGGGTGCAGGTTGTGCTGTGCCTACGGGCCCCTGGGCCAAAGGGAGCCCACACCACACACCTTGTTCCCATACAGAATACTCACCTCTTCAGAGTCCCGCGTTGGTGCTTATTAAATCACCACAAATGGTACTGCGGCCATTTTCCCAGAAATTTGCATTTGCACAGTAGAAAAATCTCAGAGAACATGGCAATCGCACCAAGTTCCCAGAGACCTGTGCATGCACAGTAGACTGGCACAGTGCCACAGAGAGAGGAAGGGACTCACACAGAGACTGCACACGGAACTCTTCATCTCTTAAAATGCCCCTGAGTGATTCAGGAAAGAACAATGAACGTGAAGTGTTTTTTTTATTACAATTGTCAAAACAGACCTCTCTATCCTATGACTGACTTAATAAGAAAGCACAATCAGTCTGATCAGTGACCAGATCTCAATGCATTATTGCCAGCTTTGAAAAGGAGGCAAAGAACAATCAAATAGTAGTCAGACTACCAGGCACTATGAAGTCTGCAGGTCCCTTCTCTCCAAATATGTTTTGTGAAGCAGTGACCTGATGATACCACAATAAAACAGGTGAGCACAATAAAATGGTATATCCTGCCACCTGAGTGCTGACTCTCATATCCACTGCGGAGAAAACAATTCCAGCAAGCACTAGGGAGGTGGAAGATTCACTGCTTATCTGAGACTAGCATGGGAGGAAGCCGCCCAGTGTTCCAAACTGCTGCTGTTAGATTACTGACCACAAATCATAGGGGAAAAGGTCAGCCGCTTCTATGACAAAAAGAGTGAGCTCAGGAGAGCCCAGGAGTAATTATGCCAGGCTGGATAAAACCAGACTACATTTGCAGTGTTACTGACGAGATGAGAGTATCCTGAAAGACTTAGGTCCTTACAATGCCTAATTTGCTGAAAACCTGCCTGCCTTAATTAAAAAGTGCAGCTTTCTCTTGTCTGCTAGAATTATGCTACTCCAGAATTATCTAATCAAGTCCAGACTCATTTGTCACTACTAGATAAAAGTCAGCAATGGAATGCTAAGAACTCTAATGGTGTAATGGTTGTACCTAACAGATTGCATTATTGTCATAATCCATTGTGGTCCCTACACTGATGATGTAGTTAGGATGGTAAGAGATCGTTACTGTACACTGAGATATAAATATTTTACAGACAGTGTACAGTACATGTATGTTTATGATCTGGGGTGACTTTCATGAGCGGGCATTTAGAGCTGACAACCTGACACTACTGTACAAAAAAACTCAAAAGACAATTGAAAGTCACCTTATAGTTTATATGTGTAATTATTTGGACAGAGGTTTTATACAATTTCATATATGTCCCCACATACACACACACACACACACACACACATACACAAGGATACTATCACATATTATAAAGTCTTGTAATTCTGTCATTATTATTCGGTACTGTAATTATGATTTTTTATTTTACCCAGTAGTGATAATAACATGGTAGCTCCTACTGCCCTCATAATAATGTCATCCAACTGTGTGTTTAATATCTAATAGTGACCAGACCAGAGGTTCTCAAACTCCGTCATTACAGTCTAGGTTTTAAGGATAGCCATGCTTTGGCACAGGTGACTTAATTAGTACCTCAGGCAATTTGATTTAACCATCGGGACTCAAGAATGGTTATGCTCAAAATCTGGACTGTAATAGCGGAGTTTGGGAAACTCTGCCCTAGAATATTACAGCCTGAATACTGCTCAATGCAGCAACAGAAGCAGAATTTTTGAATGACTTTTTTGGTCTGTCCATGGACTACATTGCAGTCACAATTAAATGGAATTATATAATCATCTATTACTGTAAGATCATAGACGAAACTAGACATTTGGTAATGGGTGGTCCCTGTTCCAACCCCTCACCATAACTTATGTTACCTTCAGTGGTGCAAGTAGAAAAAAAATATATTATATGTAGTATATGCGCGCGCCCAAAAAATAGTCATGAGGGGCATGGTCACTGGAAATGGAGGCGTGTCATCATGACACTCCACCTCGCAGCTGCAGGGTTTTGCTATTCAATTAGGTGACTGAAAATGGGACGCAGTGATTTCTATAGAAAGAGTCTTTTTTCTCGCACCTCCAGAGCAAGTCTTGTTTTTCCTAAAATCATTCATTTTAGGAAAAATCAGCAGGACTTGCTTTGGGACCTCAGCAGCACCCCCTGAGGGCTAATTAAGCAATTGGAAGTTTCCAAATATCTTAATTAGTCCTTAATTACTCTCTGAAGTGGTGTCTTCTGCATCCAGCGTTGGGAGCCAGGTCTTCTACAGTAGGGTGAGCATGTGAGTGTGTGTGATTGTTTGTAAGAGTGTTTGAGTGAGTGTGTGTGTGCATGAGTGTGTGTGAGTGACCCCCGGTGTGTGTGACCCCACCCCTGAATCAGTGTATCCCCCCTGTAGCCGGAGCTGGTAAAACTACACCTCCCAGCAGCCTTTGCGCCTCCCAGCAGCCCCCGGGACTCCCAATAGCTGCCTCCTCTGTGCCAAGATGGAAGGGAGACCACCGGGAACCATGGGGACCACCTGAGACCCCCAGAGAGGTGAGTATAATTTTTTTTTTATGTGACGCAGGGTTTTCTGTGCTGAAAACCCAGCGACCACTTTTTTTAAATTAGATACCACGGGTATGGTAGCATGCATACCCGCTGTAATCCAAAATTTGGCTCGAGAGGCGCAAGGCTAATTACCTCGTGCCCATTTAAATCACACTTTTCATTCAACAAACCTAGAGACTTTCTAAGCTGTGGGAATCAAAGGGGAGCTGTGTTTTGTCCAATCAGAAATGTCTAACTAAACACAGTCCACCTCTATTAGAGTACAGGTAGTAAGCTTCTAAATCTGCATTGTAGAGACATAAATGCTTGGGTTTCATTGTAGTTCCTATTATAATTTATTATCCTCTAAATCACAGGTTCTCAAATTTGGTCCTCAGGACCCCAAACAGTGCATGTTTTCCAGGTCTCCCCACAGAATAAAAGTGATATAATAATCTCCACTTGTAGATCTTTTAAAATGTGTCAGTGAGTAATGACTGCACCTGTGCTTCTGCTTGGTGACCCAGGTAGAACCTGTGAAACCCTGCAGTGCAAACGGCGTGATCTGGGTCACGATGACCTGGATCGTGCAGCATGCCTGCCAATAGGCCGGCTTCAGTGGCGCTTGGAGATGACGTCATCTCCTAGCATCCACTTTAACGCTGGAAAGGTCGGGTCACTGCAGACCCGGCTCCGGTGTGAATGGCGCCAACACAGGAATGTCCTGGGTCGGCGCCAGGGAAATTCCGGGTCTGATCCGGATTGGAACCCTGTTCCAACCTCCGGGTCAGACCCGGAATTTAGGTATAAAAGCAGTATTAGGGTGTGGTCCCAATGTCGGCAGGGGAGGACCACAAGAGGAAAGAGGGCCCTGCTTGTGACGATTTACGGCCTAGAGGGGTCAAAAGAGATTATTTGGTTTATGTAGTGGACCAATGGAGAAGTGGAGCAGTGGATAGCAACTAATCAGCTTTGAAATAGCATTTCACTGCTAGATACGTAGTATTCTAAATATTTTGTATATAGTAATCCTTATAATGTATATGCAATGAGCAGACATGCTTTAATTTGGATCATATAAAATGTCAAGATTACATATTTACAGCATTCAAGCAATAATCTCAGTGTGAGAAAGAAAAATAGACAGAGAGAGACAGAGAATGTACTTTGTAACAGCATGGTGGTAAAAAATTCAAGATGCCAATTTAAGGGTTTAAAGGGATGTTAAAATGGTGCTACATAATCAATACCCTTATTAAATAATACTGACGTCATATAATGAGTTGCAGGACTCTGCTGTGTCTAAATGGTAAAGCGCACTTAAAGTGGGAGTCAGTTTCTAAAAGATCAGACTTAACATCAGTAGGAAACAATGGTGCAATTATCCAGGCTGATTTGACAGCTAATTATCATGTCAGCCTTTACAAAGAACAGATGATTAATGGTGAGTAATCAATATTGTTGCACAGACTCTGCTGTGAACTTAGACGCAGCCTGAGTAATGCTTTAATAAACTCTTGGCAATGCTTCTTTCTAGCCTTGTGAGAGCTAAACAGCCAGGGAAGGTGATAGCTTTTTATAGCAGGACCTTTTGAACTTTGGGCATTTAAAACTCCCTTTTCTTCTTGAAATGTGGCTTGCTAATAGTAGGGATAGTTTGGCTCGATTAGTGTTTTGAAAGTTTGTGTATAGTATTTTTAAATTTAAAAACAGGCAATAAAAAAGCTCACCTTTGACCGACAGTTTTATGTGTTTTTTAATGTAGCTTGTGCCGATAAAAGCATGCTTCATTTGAGAGTAAAAAGGTCACCGGCAAGTTGATCGGAGATGCTTTAAAAACGTTTTATTGACCTTAAATTAGTGAAGCTCTACACTGTGCTCCATGAAATTAGTAAAGGTAACGTGCAGTAAAGGTTGCAAAAATTCTGGTTGGTCCAAAATATATGAAAGCTCTATATATATGTATATATATATGGCTGCATACATGCATAATGATTTTGTTACCAACGATTTTTTGAACGATTGTATGAAACATTTTCGGTCAGATTATCTGTCAGATTTTTTAGAGTGTAATGAACGATTCTTTTGAACTACAAACAATTTTTGCATATTCCTTTAATGAAAATCGTTCAGTTGGTTAGTCTGACTGAACTACAAACTACAAACATGAACGCACATGAACGATAATCGTTCATCGTTTTAACTCAGAAAGTGAACGATTTTTTGAACGATAAACGATATCGTTAACGATAATCGTTCAAAAAATCATTGTGTGTGTGTGTGTATGCACCTTTAATATTGAAATTTTATAAAGCAGCTTTAGGGGGTATATTTATTTACTAACTTGTGGGTTTTCCAGTTGCCTGCCATATTTAAAAGGACAATAATAGTAGGTGCAAAATCAGGCTAGATTTGCATTAAATAGTGTTATCGTTTTCAATCTGACAGGCAAAATCTGAAAAACAAATGGGGGGTTTGCTAGTCTATAAAGGCTAACTTCCGTATATATGTTGTGTTTTCTTTGCAAGACTATTGATCATTACATTTCCATGTAGTTTTATGTATCCTTTTAATTGATACAGGTGCTTAGAACTTTGAACATTCACAAAGGAAACAAAATTTAAAATGTGTTTTCACGGATTCAAAGTACGAATGTTTAAGCATAGTAAAATATTCAATACTCACATTGGTTTAAGAAACATATTCATTTAGTCGGTGGTCAGCAAACACATCTGCTCAGGTTAAGAAAAGGGGCAAAGTCTCAGTGACATAGGTACAGATAGGTGAGCTTCATATCTCTTTGTTTTAGAGCAGGGAACACACAGCAGATGCTACTGAAAAATATGCAAGAGAACCTAGGGATACTAAAAGTAGCCCAGTAAGTTAAACAGCATGACATGATTGGCTGCTTTAAAACATTGATGGGTCTGGGCAAAGATCATGTTAGTGGGCCCCCGTACCATTTGGAAAACATGAGGAGTAACATACAACTGTGTCAAGACAAATCACTTTTATAATTGATGCTGTGTGAGGGATTTCTAACATCATTTTATAATTTAGGCAACCAAAATAAGATATTACTTGTTGGGGTACTTTTATAGCTTGAGCTTGGTCTATGGTCAGGGTGTATGTTAGGGTAAGGGCTTGCACTTAAGTTGTGTGTATGGTTAACAGTTATAGGGGATGATTCTGAATTGGGAGCAAAGCAAAAAAAAAGCAAGTAACTTTACACCTGGACAAACCAAGTTGTAATGCAAAGGACAAATACACACAATTTTTTTGCATTCAGGGTAAATACTGACTGCTTTTGCATGTAGCCCACAAATACTGGACAGCTTTTATTTTTACATTGCAATTTAGATTTGCATTTGGACACACCCACACCCATACCAAATCTAAAGGCACACATTCACTAGCAGATGACGTAATCATACCGTCGTTCCCCATCCCTTGCAGTGCCTACACTGAACGATTAGTGTAGGCACCCTCCATCATTCCTGAACATGGCCAATCTGTCATTATCGGCAGATTGACCAGCTTGTTCAGCCGATGATTAATGTCGGAAATGGCCAGCGGGAGCGCGCATCACTGGTCGTTTCCGACATTATAGTGCACGATTTGTGCACAATTAATGAGCGATTGCACGTCGTAGTTGTGTAATCGCTCATTAATATCTGCTAAAGGATTAGCGCCTTAAGGGGTATAAATACTAAAGTGCAGGTTTTTAGAAGTGGAGATGTTACCCATAACAACCAATCAGATTCTACTTAACATTTGTCTAGCACCTTTTAGAGGATAATAGCTAGAATCTGATTGGTTGCTATGGGCAACATCTCCACTTCTAAAAGTCGCACAAAAAAGTAAATATACACCTAAATCTCTCTGCACATATTAAATCTGTCCCATCTGCAGTGCACCATGGTTTTACCAGGGTGCATAGTTGCTCCCAATTCAGATTCAGACCCATAATATTTAGGGGTATTTAGGACCCTGCAGTATCGGCAAATTATGTATTACTGCGAGCATTGCTGCATAGTACAGCAATACATAATGATGTACTGCTGTAATTTATCTAGAGATGAGCGGGTTCGGATCTCAGAGATCCGAATTCAGCCTGCCGGCCCCGGATCTCAAGCCGAGGCAAGACCATAGACACGAAATCTTGCGGCTCGCGAGCTTTCGTCTCTATGATCAATGTAGTACATAGGGACCACGTGGCGGACCCCATTTCACTCCGGCTGTGGAGACTGAACAGGGAGGGTGGGTAGTGGAGGACTGGGAGAGGTGCTGGTGCTGCTGCTGTGCTGTGCTGTCTGCTGTGTCCATCTGGGCTGGTGCTAATGCATCTAGGCTGGTGCTGTGCTGTCTGGTGTTGTGCTGTCAGCTGTGTCCCGGGCTGGTGCTGATCCATTCTGGGTTGGTGTTGTGCTGTCTGCTGTGTCGTTATGGGCCCAAGTTCAGGACGCTCAAAAAAATAATATATATATATATATATATATATATATGTATATAAGGGGTGAGGGCGATTCGGATTTCTGAAATCCGAACCCCCCCGAGCCCCCCCGATCCGAGGCCAATCCAAGTCAGGCTCGACTTTTCCCACCTGACTCGGATCTGAAATCGAGGCAAAACGTCATCATCCCGCCTTCCGGGTCTCGCGGGTTTTGGATCCTATATAAGGTACCCGCGTCAGCGCCATTTTCTCACTCGGCTGTGGACAGTGAAGAGGGAGGGTGGGAGTTAGGGCTGGCTGGGCTGTGTAGTGTAGTGTTGTAGTGCAGTGTAGTGTTGTGCTGTGCTGTGCTGCGCAGTGCTGCTGTTGTCCATAGGGGCTGTGTCCACTACTTCAAAGTCCATAGGGGCTGGCTGGACTGTGTTGTGCAGTCAGTTGTCCATAGGGGCTGTGTCCACTCCAAAGTCCTGTGCAGTGTCCCAGTCCTAAAGGGGTGCTGTAGTGTTGTACAGGGGGTGCTCTGTCCGTCAGGGGTGCTCCCCCCAAGTGCTAAAAAAAAAATATTATTTCTGTGTTTGTGAATTGTGTGCACTGTGGCTGCACGTGCAGCAACAAAGGAGCAGTGCCAAGCGTGTGCCTGTGTCCCATAAGTAAAAGGCCGGCTGGCTTGTCCGTTAAAGGGTGCTGTATCCCCCAAAGGGCACTCCAAACAAAACAAAAAAAATATATTTTTTTGTGTTTGTGAATTGTGTGCGCAGTAGCCGCACATGCATCAACAAAGTAGTGCCAAGCGTGCGCCTGTGTCCCATAAGTAAAAGGCCGGCTGGCTAGTCCGTTAATGGGTGCTGTAAACCCCAAAGGGCACTCCAAACAAAATAAAAAAAAATATTTTTTTGTGTTTGTGAATTGTGTGCGCAGTAGCCGCACGTGCATCTACAAAGTAGTGCCAAGCGTGCGCCTGTGTCCCATAAGTAAAAGGCCAGCTGGCTTGACCGCTAAAGGGTGCTGTAACCCCCAAAGGGCACTCCAAACAAAATAAAAAAAAAATTTCTGTGTTTGTGAATTGTGTGCACTGTGGCTGTACGTGCATCAACAAAGGAGCAGCGCCAAGCGTGTGCCTGTGTCCCATAAGTAAAAGGTCGGGTTGCTTGTCCGTTAAAGGGTGCTGTATCCCCCAAAGGGCACTCCAAACAAAATAAAAAAATATATTTTTTTGTGTTTGTGAATTGTGTGCGCAGTAGCCGCACATGCATCAACAAAGTAGTCCCAAGCGTGCGCCTGTGTCCCATAAGTAAAAGGCCGGCTGGCTAGTCCGTTAATGGGTGCTGTAAACCCCAAAGGGCACTCCAAACAAAATAAAAAAAAATATTTTTTTGTGTTTGTGAATTGTGTGCGCAGTAGCCGCACGTGCATCTACAAAGTAGTGCCAAGCATGCGCCTGTGTCCCATAAGTAAAAGGCCAGCTGGCTTGACCGCTAAAGGGTGCTGTAACCCCCAAAGGGCACTCCAAACAAAATAGAAAATTTTTTTCTGTGTTTGTGAATTGTGTGCACTGTGGCTGTACGTGCATCAACGAAGGAGCAGCGCCAAGCGTGCGCCTGTGTCCCATAAGTAAAAGGCCGGCTTGCTTGTCCGTTAAAGGGTGCTGTAACCCCCAAAGGGCACTCCAAACAAAATAAAAAAATATATTTTTTTGTGTTTGTGAATAGTGTGCGCAGTAGCCGCATGTGCATCAACAAAGTAGTGCCAAGCGTGCGCCTGTGTCATAAGTAAAGGGCCGGTTGGCTTGACCGTTAAAGGGTGCTGTAACCCCCAAAGTACACTTCAAACAAAATTAAAAAAATTTTTTTTGTGTGTTTGTGAATTGTGTGCGCAGTAGCCGCACGTGCATCTACAAAGTAGTGCCAAGCGTGCGCCTGTGTCCCATAAGTAAAAGGCCAGCTGGCTAGTCCATTAAAGGGTGCTGTAACCCCCAAAGGGCACTCCAAACAAAATAAAAAAATTTTTTTTTTTGTGTTTGTGAATTGTGTGCGCAGTTGCCGCACGTGCATCAACAAAGTAGTGCCAAGCGTGCGCCTGTGTCCCATAAATAAAGGGCCAGCTGGCTTGACCGCTAAAGGGTGCTGTAACCCCCAAAGGGCACTCCAAACAAAATAAAAAAAAAAATTCTGTGTTTGTGAATTGTGTGCACTGTGGCTGTACGTGCATCAACGAAGGAGCAGCGCCAAGCGTGCGCCTGTGTCCCATAAGTAAAAGGCCGGCTTGCTTGTCCATTAAAGGGTGCTGTAACCCCCAAAGGGCACTCCAAACAAAATAAAAAAATATATTTTTTTGTGTTTGTGAATAGTGTGCGCAGTAGCCGCATGTGCATCAACAAAGTAGTGCCAAGCGTGCGCCTGTGTCATAAGTAAAGGGCCGGCTGGCTTGACCGTTAAAGGGTGCTGTAACCCCCAAAGTACACTCCAAACAAAATTAAAAAATTTTTTCTGTGTTTGTGAATTGTGTGCACTGTGGCTGCACGTGCATCAACAAAGGAGCAGCACCAAGCGTGCGCCTGTGTCCCATAAGTAAAGGGCTGGCTGGCTCATTTCTTAAAGGGTGGTGTAACCCACAAAGTGCACTAGTCTCCAACAAAAATAAAAAATTATTTTCTGTGTTTGTGTGCGCCTTAGACGCACGTATATATCAATATAACATAAATGGAGGACCAAACTTTCTCAGATAAAAATAAAATAGGGAAAGATAAAGAACCACTTCCTCCTAGTGCTGAAGCTGCTGCCACTAGTCATGACATAGACGATAACATGCCATCAACGTCGTCTGCCAAGGCCAATGCCCAATGTCATAGTAGAGGGCACATACAATCCCAAATGGCAAAGTTCAGGAAAATGACCTTGAAAAAAACATTTAAATCATCTGAAGAGAAACGTAAACTTGCCAATATGCCATTTACTACACGGAGTGGCAAGGGATGGCTAAGGTCTTTCCTTATGTTCATGACTAGTGGTTCAGCTTCACATGACGATGGAAGCCCTCCTCCCACTAAAAAAATCAAAAGAGTTAAGCTGGCAAAAGCACAGCGAAGAACTGTGCATTCTAAGAAGATATCACAAATCCCCAAGGAGAGTCCAAGTGTGGTGGTGGTTGCGATGCCTGACCTTCCCAGCACTGGACGGGAAGAGGTGGCTCTTTCCACCATTTGCATGCCCCCTGCAAGTGCTGAAAGGAGCACCCACAGTCCACTTGCTGATATGCAAATTTAAGATGTCACTGTTGAAGTACAACAGGATGAGGATACTGGTGTAGCTGGCGCTGAGGAGGAAGTTGGCGAGGAGGATTCTGATGGTGATGTGGTCTGTTTAAATCAGGCTCCGGGGGAGACAGTTGTTGTCCGTGGGATGAAAAAGCCCATCACGGTCATACCTGGGCAGAAGACCAAACATTCCACCTCTTTGGTCTGGCAATATTTCTATCCAAATCCGGACAACAACTGTCTTGCCATATGTACCATATGTAAAGGTGAAATAAGTAGGGGTAGGGACGTTAACCACCTAGGAACATCCTCCTTTATACGGCACCTGCAGCGCATTCCTAAAAAGTTACTGTCAAGTTCAGAAACTTTGGCTAAGACCGTAAGCAGTCCAGGGACACCTAAATCCCGTTGTCCTGTTGTATCCAAGCGCCTGCAAACCACACCGTCAACTCCCTCCTCGTCAATTTCCTCCTTAGTCAGTATCGGAAGTAGTCCTGCAGGCCATGTCACTGGCATGACTGACTCGTCTATCCGGGATTCCTCCGGAGGATCCTGCATTGCTATGCCTCCTGCTGCTGCTGCTGCTGTTGCTGCTGCTGGGAGTCGTTCATCATCCCAGAGAGGAAGTAGGAACACCACTACTTTTACTAAACAATTGACCCTCCAACAGTCCTTAGCGAGGAGGATGAAGTACGACAGCAGTCATCCTGAAGCAAAACGTATAACTGAGGCCTTGACTGCTATGTTGGTGTTAGACGTGCGTCCGGTATCCGCCATTAGTGCAGTGGGATTTAGACAATTGATGGAGGTAGTGTGTCCCCGGTTCCAAATCCCGTCTAGATTCCACTTCACTAGGCAGGCGATGCCGAGACTGTACAGAAACATCAGAAAAAGTGTCCTCAGTGTCCTGAAAAATGCCGTTGTACCCAATGTCCACTTAACCACGGACATGTGGACAAGTGGAACAGGGCAGACTAAGGACTATATGATTGTGACAGCCCACTGGTTAGATGTATCACCTTACGCAGCAACAGCAGCAGCGTCACCAGTAGCAGCATCTCAGAAACGCCAGCTCGTTCCAAGGCAGGCTACGCTGTGTATCACCGGTTTCAGAAAGAGGCACACCGCCGACAACCTCTTAGAGAAACTGAGGAAATCATCGCCCAGTGGCTTACCCCACTTAGACTCTCCTGGGGATTTGTGATATCTGACAACGCAACCAATATTGTGCGGGCATTACATCTGGGCAAATTCCAGCACGTCCCTTGTTTTGCTCACACAATAAACTTGGTGGTACAGAATTTTCTGAAAAGCGACAGGGGCGTGCAGGAGACACTTTGGGTGGCCCGAAAAATTTCTGGCCACTTTCGCCATTCAGCGACTGCGTGCCGAAGACTGGAGCGCCAGCAAACACTCTTGAACCTGCCCCGCCATCACCTGAAGCAAGAAGTTGTGACGCGGTGGAACTCAAACCTATATATGCTTCAGAGGATGGAGGAGCAGCAAAAGGCCATTCAAGCCTATACATCCACCTATGACATAGGCAAAGGAGGGGGTATGCACCTGACTCAAGCGCAGTGGAGAATGATTTCCGTGTTGTGCAAGGTTCTCCAGCCCTTCGAACTTGCCACACGTGAAGTCAGTTCAGACACTGCCAGCTTGAGTCAGGTCATTCCCCTCATCAGGCTTTTGCAGAAGCAGCTGGAGAAAGTGAAGGAGGAGCTAAGACGGAGCGATTCCGCTCGGCATGTGGGACTTGTGGATGAAGCCCTTCATTCGCTTTGCCAGGATTCCAGGGTGGTCAATCTGTTGAAATCAGACCACTACATTTTGGCCACCGTGCTCGATCCTAGGTTTAAAGCCTATGTGGTGTCTCTCTTTCCAGCCGACACAAGCCTGCAGAGGTGCAAAGACCTGCTGGTGAAAACACTGTCACCTGAAGCAGAACGTGACACGTCAACAGCTCCTTCTTCATTTTCTCCCGCAACTGGGGCTGCCAGGAAAAAACTTAGCTATCCTAAGCAACCCGCTGGTGGTGATGCAGGGCAGGCAGGACCAAGTTTGGACATCTGGTCCGGACTGAAGGACCTGGCAACAATTCCTGACATGTCTACTGTCACTACATATGATACTGTCACCATTGACAGAATGGTGGAGGATTACATCGGTGACAGCATCCAAGTAGGCATGTCAGACAGTCCGTACCTGTACTGGCAGGAAAAAGAGGCAATTTGGAGGCCCCTGTACAAACTGGCTCTATTTTACCTGAGTTGCCCCACCTCCAGTGTGTACTCCGAAAGAGTGTTTAGTGCAGCCGGGAACCTTGTCAGCGAAAGGCGTAGGAGGTTGCTTCCACAAAATGTGGAGAAGATGATGTTCATAAAAATGAATTATCAACTCTTCCAGGGAGACCAGCCTCCAGAACGTACAGAGGGACCTGTGGTGGTGGATTCCAGTGGAGACGAGTTAATACTCTGTGAGGATGAGGATGTACACAACACTGAAGAGGGTGAGGAATTGGTGGATGAGGAGGATGAGGACGACATCTTGCCTCCGTAGAGCCAGTTTGTGCAGGGACAGATTAATTGCCAGCTTGTTTTGTGGGGGCCCAAACGAACCAATCATTTCAGCCACAGTTGTGTGGCAGACCCTGGCGCTGAAATGTTTGGTTTGTTAAAGTGTGCATGTCCTGTTTATACAACATAAGGGTGGGTGAGAGGGCCCAAGGACAATTCCATCTTGCACCTCTTTTTTTTCTTTGCATTATGTACAGTTTGGGGCCTAGTTTTTCAAACTGCCATCCTGTCTGCCACTGCAGTGTCACTCCTAGATGGGTCACGTGTTTGTGCCGCCCACTTGTGTCGCTTAGCACAGTCATCCAGCTACCTCGGTGCAACCTTTTGGACATAAAAACACTATTTTGAGGTGTTAGGTGTTCAGAATAGACTGGAAATTAGTGGAAATTAAGGTTATTGAGGTTAATAATAGAATAGGAGCAGAAAAACCAACACATTCTGTGATTTTAGCTGTTTTTATGCTTTTTAAAAAAAAAATACAGATCCAAAACACAAAACCCAGAACCCAAAACACCGAAGGGTGGTTTTGGCAAAACCAATCCAGATCCAAAACACGAAGAAAGATCCAGATCCAAAACCAAAACACAAAACACGAAAAGTGGCCTGTGCACACCCCTAATATATATATATATATATATATATATATATATAGTCAATTTATTTTCTGTGTGCGTGTTAGGCTTAGCCGCACCAGATACAGCAAGTTGCAACCTAGTGCTGCCCGACTCCAGACATCATCAATCGGTGCTCCGGGCCCAAGTTCTGGACCTGAAAAAAGTAATAAAAATAAAGTCTTTTTTTTGTCTAATATTTGTCTGTGTGTGCGTGTTAGGCTTAACCACACAAGATACAGCAAGTCAGCAACGCAACCTAGTGTTGCCCGACTCCAGTTGTCATCAATCTGTGCTCTGGGCCCAAATTCTGGACCTGAAAAAATAACAAAAAATAAAGTGTATTTTTTTGTCTAATATTTGTCTGTGTATGTGTGCATGTTAGGCTTAACTGCACAAGATACAGCAAGTCAGCAACGCAACCTAGTGCTGCTCAACTCAAGTCGTCATCAATCTGTGCTCTGGGCCCAAGTTCTGGACCTGAAAAAATTTATAAAAATAAAGTGTCTTTTTTTTGTCTAATATTTGTTTGTGTGTGTGTGTGCATTAGACTTAACCACACAAGATACAGCAAGTCAGCAACAGAACCTAGTGCTACCCGACTCCAGCCGTCATCAATCTGTGCTCCGGGTCCAAGTTCTGGACCTGAAAAAAAATAAAGTGTATTTTTTTGTCTAATATTTGTCTGTGTGTGTGTGCGTGTTAGGCTTAACTGCACAAGATACAGCAAGTCAGCAACGCAACACAGTGCTGCCTGACGCCAGTCGTCATCAATCGTTGCTCCGGGCCCAAGTTGTGGACCGGCAAAAAAATAAAACATAGTGTATTTTTCTGTAAATTTTTTTTCTGTGTGTGCACAACTGCATGTGTGTGAATTTTGTAACCGCACCTTGGCTACACTATTGGTGCTTGTGACACTGCTTCAAGACCACAGAAAATATGGAGGGCTGTCACATGACATTAGAGCAAGGCCAAGAACCACATGTTGTAGCTGCCGCCAGCAGTGCAAGGCCGTCAACTTCCTCATTCTCTATGAAGGCCCATGCTCCACGGCTTAAGTCACGCCATCGATATGGTAAAGCTACTTTTTCTGAAGTTAAGAAAAAGAAATTGAAAGTAAATTTGACTTTAGATAAACAAAAAATTGGCAATATGCAATTCACTACACAAAGTGGCAAGGAAAGGATAAGTTCTTGGCCTTTCTTTATGAAGACTGCTGGTTCTGATTCTGATAGCCCTTCTGCTTGTAGTAGTAGTGGTGGTGGTACCATTAAAAAATTGAAAGTTGTTACGTTGAGTAAGACAGCTCCGGAAAAACCAACTGTGTGCCCTGAGAAATCAAAATCATAAGTCCCCGAGGAGAGTGCAAGTGTATCCGTGTTTGCCATGTGTGAGCCAGACCTAAATACTAGTATACTGGAGTATCCGCCAAGTTCCAATATTTGTGTGCCCTCTGCAAATATGGGGAAGGGTAGTCAACATCTTGCAGACGTAGTCATCCAGGATGCTTCTGTGGAATTGCACATGGAGGAGCAGGATATTTTGGTAGTTGAAGGTGCAAAGGATGAAGAGTATGTTGATGATGAAGATGTTGGTGATGAGGATGTTGATGCCGAGGATGTCCTTTGTGTTAGTAAGGCAACAGCTGTTGCCCATGGATTGAAAAAGCCAAAACCCAATGTTGTCATGCCGGGGCAAAAGACAAAAAAATTCACTTCTCACTTGTGGAATTATTTCCACCCCAATCTGGACAACAGTTGTGAAGCCATATGTAACCATTGCCAAGCAAAAGTGAGTAGAGGGAGGGACCTAAACCACCTAGGAACCTCCTCCTTGTTACGTCACTTGGAGCGTATTCATCAAATATCAAAGTGTATGCCGCCAAGTTCCAAAAACTCAAAATGTAACAAGTCCAGTGTCACCTACCTGCTCCCTCTCTGTGGTATCCAATCGCCTTCGATCTCCAACACCAACACCTGCATCATCAACATCCTCATTCATCATTGGGAGTAGTCCTGCTGCATCCAATGTTGTTATTTGAAGCATGATTGACTCCTCTCCTATCCGTGATTCCTCAGAAGGATCCTTGATGACTATGCCTGTTGCTGCTGCTGTTGCTGTGAGTGGATTTTCATCCCAGAAGGGGACCAGGAGGAAGAATACTTGTAGCATATCCTCCAAAAAACAATTAACTGTCAAACAATTGTTTGCAAGGGCAAACAAGTATGACAGCAATCACCCAGTTGCACAGCAGATTACTGATGCCATAACAGCTATGCTGGTATTAGATGTGCATCCAGTATCCGCCATTACTGCAGTGGGTTTTCAACAGTTAATTGAGGTCCTGTGTCCTCACTACAAGATCCCTTCTAGATTCCACTTTGCTAGAACAGCAATTCCAAGTCTGTACAAGGACATTAAAAAACCTTAATAATTTCCTCAGAAATGCCATTTTACCCACTGTCCACTTGGCCACTGATATGTGGACAAGTGGGACAGGGCAAACTAAGGATTACATGGCTGTGACAACCCACTGGGTAGGTGTATTGCTTACAACAGCAACAACATCTACCAAAAGACAGCTCCATTCACAGAGATAACATCATAATAGGCATGTCAGACAGTCCCTTTCAGTACTGGCAGGAAAAAGAGGTAATTTGGAGTCCCATACACAAACTTGCTTTGCATTACTTAAGTTAACCAACCTCCAGTGTGTACTCCGATAGTTTTTACTGCAGCTGGCAACCTTATCAGTGATCGGCGTAGGAGGTTACTTCCTCAAAATGTGGAAAAGATGATGTTCATTAAAATGAATTACAAATTCCACGAAGTAGACCTCTAGCAACAATTACATAAAAAAAATTACAGAGTCGCCTTCCAGCAGGGGCGAATTATTATTGTGTGAAGAAGAAGATGTACACACTGATGGGGATGATGATGACAATGTAAGGCCAGTTTGTGTAGGGGATCATTTTCATTTCCATGTCCAATGCACATTGGCAGCTTGTTTTATGTGGGTCCAAACAAGCCAATTATTTCAGCCACAATTGGCAGTCCTTGTCACTGAAATTATTGGTTTGTTAAACTGTGAATGTCCTGTTTCGTATACAACATAAGGGTGGATGGGAGGGCCCAAGGACTATTCTATCTTGCACCTTTTTCCTTTCCATTATGTGCTGGTTGGGCATTGCTGCCTGACATTTTAAATTAATGTTATGGTTTGTTTAGGAACCAATGATTTATTTTTAAATTAATTTATTATAAATTTTACAGCCAGGGGCTGTACCAATTAATTGCTTTTTATGAATTATTCAGCCCGGGGCTGCACCCAATGAATTATTTTCTAATTAATTTATTATCAATTTTACAGCCAGGGGCTGCACCCAATGAATTGTATTTAATTAATTTATTATCAATTTCATAGCCAGGGGCTGCACCAATGAATTTCTTTTTATTAGTTATTCAGCCAGGGGTGCACCCAATTAATTGTTTTTTAATTCATTTATTATCAATTTCACAGCCAGTGGCTGCACCCAATGAATTGTTTTTTATTTAATTTATTATCAATTTTACAGCAAGAGGCTGCACCAATTAATTTCTTTTTATTATTAATTATTCAGCCCGGGGCTGCACCAATGAATTGTTTTTTAATTAATTTATTATCAGTTTTACAGACAGAGGCTGCACCAACTATCAACTATCAATTCTTCAATCCTCAAGGGTATGCCAACCATCATCTTTGCACAGTCCTCAACTCTATTAATAATTACATCAGTTTTGAGCCAGCAAGCTGGATGCAACCTTTTGGCCCTTTAACTAGGTGAAAGAATCAATATTGTGATCTGTGAGGTTGTCAAAATTGACTGGAAACGAGTGGAAATAAATGTTATTGAGGTTATTATTACTGTAGGAACAAAAACAGGCCCATTTTATGTGATTTTTAGCTGGTTTTTTTATTTTTTAAGAAAAAATCCAGATCCAAAACCAAAACACGAAAACAAAACATGGAGGTGAGGTTTTGGCAAAACCAATCCAGATCCAAACCAGGGGAGATCCAGATCCAAAACCAAAACACGGGGGTTTGCGCACATCTATAAATTTAACAAGCTTGGTTTAATTTAACATCACTGCCGGTGAAAGGCTAGCATCCAGGCAGGTGCACAGTAGTTTAACACAGAGGGATCTATGGGTATGGTGGTAAGCGCAGTTCAATGCCGTTGCAAACCGTTTAATAATTGGCATGAAGCTGTAGTGGTGCCTATTATCTATTTTATTACTTATTTTATACTTTTTTCACTTTACAATGAATGCCCATTCTGGGAAAGGGAGCAATTTTGAAATAATTTTCATATTTTTTGACGGATTGTAGTTTTTGTTTTTGGATATATTTTGCATTTAAGCACTGACTTGGTTGACAAGTGTGCTGATCAAATGTTTTGTGGGCAATGCACATACATAGTAGTAATGTGCTCTGGTGAGTATACATTTTACAGTATGTGGTTTTTTAACTACTTGATCTATATTAACTCAAGATGCATACTAGTCTATACCATTAGCATATTTCCCGAGTACTGCACTGCAGAACCCTTGTATGCATCACCTAATCATATTCCCATGCTTTTATCCATATGTCTTCCCACCAGTAAACAAGTATTCATTCAATAGCCTTTCAAAAAAAAACCTTATTTAATATATCAGATACAATTCTCATATACAAAAAACAATATGTTTTTGCTAGAACATGCATACAAAACCCTTATATATGCACGAGCAAGAAAGAAAACACCTACCACTTCAATCTCAAGCGGTTCACTTGCACAGGCGACTGCCACCATCATGTATTTGCACCTGCCAATGATCATTCGCAATTAATGTGGTTATTGCAGACATACAGTATATGTGTCAGTGTGTCAGACTGAATAATTTAGCAATTTCACAAACTTACTGTACTTGGCCTAGATTAAAAATGCCTTTTCCCTCCATATACTGCCCTTCCACGATCAAACTAGTGTGTCAGAATCCAGCAAATCTGCATGTGGCCATAAGTATGGGAACGGTTTTTGGTGCATATGCAAAACAATTTTGTGCAATTTTCACAAATTTGCATGGTACTCATTCTGTAACAGCCCTTTAGTATTGTTTATTTATTAACATTTACTTATATAGCACCAGCATATTCCATTGCACTATAATTGGGAACAAAACAGAAACAGGCCAGTAATAGAGACTGAATAATAACAGACAGGCAAATTGGTAAGAGGGCCCTGCTCACAAGCTTATAATTTGTAAGAAATGTGCGGGCTGGGTAATCTGAGGTACGAAGACTTTTTATATCAGCTTAGTTATTTATATTCACTTTTTAACTCCATAGATTTTAGAATTACTTTGTTCAAGTGATCTTTAAAAATTGACCGACTTCTCTCAGGGTCTCTCATCCCTCAGAAATGCCAAGCGATTTAGATAGAACCTAATACATGATCTCCCCTTCCCAAGCAATGCTATGACTTTTAAAACTGGGGAAAGACCATGTCTGTGGAGTTCGTACACCAAACTTCAACTCCAGCTCTGATTGCAACTCCTCTTTTTATATTAAAGTTCTGTTAAAGGTGTGCTTAGCTGGGCACTATGACCAGTAGTGGCTTCCTTGCCAGAGATGTGAACTCCGGTCTATCACGTCTTTCCCATCAATCCTGCTAGTAAGAGGACGTGCCCTTGAGTACCTCCCAGAGTGTGAGAGCATACAGTGACCCCATATACAGTACACGGTGCCACCACCACACTATATATTAACTATTCCACTGCCACCACTGACAATATAGCACATTACAGTGAGTGCACAACACCCAGCAAGCCCTTTTGTCCATGAAAGATGATGTTTGTCCATGAAACATGACGTTTTGCCTCATTTTGAGAACCAAAATTTGGTGGGAAAAATCTGAACTTGGCGGGAAAATCCGAACCAATGCAAGCCTGCACATGTCTAGTACTCATCTGAACATCGTTTATCTTAGCCGAGATCCGTGTCCGGCTCGGGTTTTTCCAGCCTGACTCGATATTAAAACAAGGCAAAATGCATCATCCTCCTGCAGTCGGATTCTCGCAGGTTTTGGATTGTATAAAGGTCCCGTTGATTGGCGCCATTTTCACTCCGGCTGTGGAAAGTGTACAGAACATCTGTGCATGTGCTGCTGTGTCACTGTGTTGTGCTGTCGGGGGCTGGGGCTGCAGGCAGCTGCTGTGTTGTCCATGAAGGGGCTGGGACTGCAGTATATAAAGGGGTGCTTCAGTAATCAGTACATAAAGGGATGCTGCTGTGTCACTGTTGTCCTGTCAATCAAGGGGCTGGGGCTGCAGTACATAAAGGGCTGCTGCTGTGTTTTCCATAAAGGGGTGCTGCTGTGTTATCCTGTCCATCAAGGGACTAGGGCTGCAGTTCAAAAAGGGGTGCTGTGTTGTCCAGGGGGGGTGCTCTGTCAATCCAGGGGTGCTCTTTGTAGTGGAAAAGCTAATTTCACATCAGAATGGGCATAACTGCAAATGATATTGTATTAGTAATAACATGTATTTTTTCCTTGTACATTTGTATGAGAAAATCCTTTGAACTAGTGTCTATGTACTCTACTCTAACCAGCATGAGGTCCAGTATTTGGAAAGGTGACAAGCCTTGGAAGCTGGGCAAGAGAGGTTATAGGAAGGTCTGTCTTCCTGAGTTAGCCATAAACATGTCTCAATGTAGATGGCATAAAATAAATATGTCTCTGGAAATTATCTGACAGCTGGCCAGACCCTTCCTAAAAACAGTCCTTAAGAGCCCTGTGTTTGGTTTGGGAACAATGATCAAAATATAGTTGTTTATACAGGGAGACACTCAATCTCCGGACGTGTGAATCTCTTCATCTAGTCACTGGGTATGTAAATTGACCCAGGCCTGTTTTTCAAACTTCACGTAGGGCTGAATGTGTAATTAAAGAACCCCTGCGCATGTGGCCATGAAACCCTGAGCTTCAGACAGTTGAACAATCCACTCTAAGCTGAAAAGGGTTAAACTCATCCTCAGGGAGGGGGTGAGGGGGGTGCATGGAAAAGTCATACATAAAATGAGAATCCACGCTGATCCACATGTTCATTCAGCATGAGGCTATCAAATGATACTGATGATCCCTAATTCGTCACTGGGAAGGCCTCATCCCAGAACCATTTAATCCAATCTGATCCGAATGGTTTGCTTCTCCATTTTTATTATTTTATTTGATATTCTGGAAATTGTGAGTAACTGTGTGATTCTTTAACATTATTATATTCTTTGCAACTTTTTGTACTTAAGCTTTGAAGACATTCTTGAATGAAACATTAAGTCTAGTTCTGAATCTGTGTTTTTATGACCCAAGGTCTCATATGGCTCATGTTACCTATTTTTCTAAGTATCGATAATTGTGTATGCAGATAGGAGCACCACATATTCGTGACTCTGCAGGTGGTCTGTCCACACTCTGCAGGGGTGCTTTGTTGTCCATAAAAGGGGTGCTGTGTTGTTCATTAAGGGGCTGCTTCCTTGCCTAGGGATGCTTTTCCCCAGTGTAAAAATGATAAAAGTTAAAAAAATTCCTCAAAAAATATAAAAATATATTTTTTGATTTTTTTTTGTGTGTGTGTTAGTAATTTAGCTGTGCTATTATTGTTTGGTGACACTGCCGGCTATTGTTCACCCATGCTCTCCCCTCCTCCCTTATAAATTTGCTTTGGAATTGAAAAATTTAATTAAATTTGCAACCAATCAACCCTTCCTGTCCCTCTCTTCAACTACATACATACTCCATCTTCCTCAGGCCTCTTAATTGATGAAAACATATATTTCCTTATATGTCATGTTGGAAGTTTGTACTGCCACGTGTTTTTGCTTGTGCTGCCCACTGCTGCCACTTAGCTTGTCAGCCAGCTATCTTGGTGCAAATTTTGGGCTTAAACTGGATGAAAACAATAATGTGAGCTGTGAGGTGGTCAAAATTTACTGGAAATTAGTGGAAATTAATATTATTGAGGTTAATAATACTGTAGGAAGAAAAATTCCCAAATTATGTGATTTAAGCAGTTTTTATAAATTTTTGGAAAAACATACAGATCCAAAACCAAAACCAGAACATGGAAGGGCAGTTTTGACAAAACCATTACAGATCCAAAACATGAAGGAGATACTGATCCAAAACCAAAACATGGGGGTCGGTGCACGTCCCTAATCTCTAATATGATGTGGATTGAGCCATGAAGACAATAGGCGTAGCTGTAGAACAGCACATATACGCTATTATTCACAGTAATACAACTACACATGATATGTGGGTGGGTTACAGACATCTTATAAACTCAAAGGACTGACCTTATACCTTATATGGAACAAAGCTCAATATATGCAAGAATATGAATGAATATATTGATAAAATCCAAGAAAATGATGTTTGTAATGGCGATGCTGCAAAACCTTATGCCAGAGTATGATTTCTTAGTAGTGGCTTTGGAGTCTTCTGCTACGAAGCTATCAACAGAGATATCATTGGCCAAACTAGTCCAGTTTCAAGAAAGCATACCTATGGAGACCAATGTTGAAAATTCTGTTCTGCTGTCAAACAGAAGTTGAGAGAGCAAAAACAACGTTAAATTAGGAAGGTATGGCAGCAGCAGTCCAAACATCTACAAACAAACAAAAGGTAGTATAAACCAGCGCTGAACAAACAGCTATATATTACAGCTTCAAATTTTTGGATCTCTCCTAGTTCTGAACATATATGTTGCAGGATTCTTGGAGAAAAATGGAGAACCGAGACTTACATAATTATTCTGTCTTGAATGCATATCAAGGTTTCTTTTTTATCCAAATGGACTCAAAATGACACTCTACGAAGGTCACACACACGGATCCTGGATAGAGCAGAAGATATATTTATTAACATGCACAGTCATTACATGATCATTCAATAAAATCAAATTCCTTAAAATTAAGTATTAATAAATAATCCAAGGAACATGTGCATTGCTCTGGTTCACAGTGGTAAAAACACAAACCCCGCATCTCTATGCTGCAGTCATCAGAAGTGGGGGAGAATGTCCATGTGCTCCGTTCTCCTGTGTATCCCTAATCCACTTCTGAGTGCACAGTCCTCCATGGATCAATCAACTAAAAGATGGCTTCAACTCGTTTCAAGTAGGGGTGTGCACCGGCCACTTTTCGTGTTTTGTGTTTTGGTTTTGGATCTGGATCTTTCTTTGTGTTTTGGATCTGGATTGGTTTTGCCAAAATCACCCTTCCGTGTTTTGGGTTCTGGGTTTTGTGTTTTGGATCTGTATTTTTTTTTAAAAAAGCATAAAAACAGCTAAAATCACAGAATTTGTGTGTTTTTCTGCTCCTATGCTATTATTAACCTCAATAACCTTAATTTCCACTCATTTCCAGTCTATTCTGAACACCTCACAACTCACAATAGTGTTTTTATGTCCAAAAGGTTGCACCGAGGTAGCTGAATGACTATGCTAAGCGACACGAGTGGGCGGCACAAACACGTGGCCCATCTAGGAGTGACACTGCAGTGGCAGACAGGATGGCAGTTTGAAAAACTAGGCCCCAAACAGTACATAATGCAAAGAAAAAAAGAGGTGCAAGATGGAATTGTCCTCCCACCCACCCTTATGTTGTATAAACAGGACATGCACACTTTAACAAACCAAACATTTCAGCGCCAGGGTCTGCCACACGACTGTGGCTGAAATGATTGGTTCGTTTGGGCCCCCACAAAACAAGCTGGCAACTAATCTGTCCCTGCACAAACTGGCTCTACGGAGGCAAGATGTCGTCCTCATCCTCCGATTCCTCACCCTCTTCAGTGTTGTGTACATCCTCATCCTCACAGAGTATTAATTCGTCCCCGCTGGAATCCACAACCACGGGTCCCTCTGTACGTTCTGGAGGCTGGTCTCCCTGGAAGAGTTGATAATTCATTTTATGAACATCATCTTCTCCACATTTTGTGGAAGCAACCTCCTACGCCTTTCGCTGACAAGGTTCCCGGCTGCACTAAACACTCTTTCGGAGTACACACTGAAGGGGGGGCAACTCAGGTAAAATAGAGCCAGTTTGTACAGGGACCTCCAAATTGCTTCTTTTTCCTGCCAGTACAGGTACGGACTGTCTGACATGCCTACTTGGATGCTGTCACCGATGTAATCCTTTAACAGACAGACGCACGCTTGTCGCTGCTGCTTTAAGGATGCAGGTGCGGCTACAGCCCAGACATTTCACAAAGACAGATAAAAAAAGAAGAATATTTTTATTGTTTGTGGAGCGCACTTTGAGGGTGTCACCACCCTTTAACAGACAGACGCACACTTGTCACTGCTGCTTTAAGGATGCAGGTGCGGCTACAGCCCACACATTTCACAAAGACAGAAAAAAAAATAAGAATTTTTTTATTGTTTGTGGAGCGCACTTTGAGGGTTACACCACCTTTTAACAGACAGACGCACGCTTGTCGCTGCTGCTTTAAGGATGCAGGTGCGGCTACAGCCCACACATTTCACAAAGACAGAAAAAAAAATAAGAATTTTTTAATTGTTTGTGGAGCGCACTTTGAGGGTTACACCACCCTTTAACAGACAGATGCACGCTTGTCGCTGCTGCTTTAAGGATGCGGGTGCGGCTACAGCCCACACATTTCACAAAGACAGAAAAAAAAAGAAGAATATTTTTATTGTTTATGGAGCACACTTTGAGGGTTACACCACCCTTTAACAGACAGACGCACGCTTGTCGCTGCTGCTTTGAGGATGCAAGTGCGGCTACAGCCCACACAATTCACAAAGACAGAAAAAAAAATAAGAATTTTTTTATTGTTTGTGGAGCGCACTTTGAGGGTTACACCACCCTTTAACAGACAGACGCACGCTTGTTGCTGCTGCTTTGAGGATGCAGGTGGAATCTAGACGGGATTTGGAACCGGGGACACACTACCTCCATCAATTGTCTAAATCCCACTGCACTAATGGCGGATACCGGACCCACGTCTAACACCAACATAGCAGTCAAGGCCTCAGTTATACGTTTTGCTTCAGGATGACTGCTGTCGTACTTCATCCTCATCGCTAGGGACTGTTGGAGGGTCGATTGTTTAGTAAAAGTGGTGATGTTCCTACTTCCTCTTTGGGATGATGAACAACTACCAGCAGCAGCAACAGCACTAGGAGGAAGTGGTTCTTGATCTTTCCCTATTTTATTTTTATCGGAGAAAGTTTGGTCCTCCATTTATGTTATATTGATATATACGTGCTGCTAAAGCGCACACAAACACAGAAAATATTTTTTTATTTTTGCTGGAGAGTAGTGCACTTTGTGGGTTACACCACCCTTTAAGAAATGAGCCAGCCGGCTCTTTACTTATGGGACACAGGCGCACGCTTGGCGCTGCTCCTTTGATGATGCACGTGCAGCCACAGTGCACACAATTCACAAACACAGAAAATATTTTTTTTTTGGTTTGAACTGGAGTGTACTTTGGGGGTTACAGCACCCTTTAACGGTCAAGCCAGCCGGCCCTTTACTTATGACACAGGCGCACGCTTGGCACTACTTTGTTGATGCACGTGCGGCTACTGCGCACACAATTCACAAACACAGAAAATATTTTTTTTTTGGTTTGGAGTTTACTTTGGGGGTTACAGCACCCTTTAACGGTCAAGCCAGCCGGCCCTTTACTTATGACACAGGCGCACGCTTGGCACTACTTTGTTGATGCACGTGCAGCTACTGCGCACACAATTCACAAACACAGAAAAAATATTTTGTTTTTTGGTTTGGACTGGAGTGTACTTTGGGGGTTACAGCACCCTTTAACGGTCAAGCCAGCCGGCCCTTTACTTATGACACAGGCACACGCTTGGCACTACTTTGTTGATGCACGTGCAGCTACTGCGCACACAATTCACAAACACAGAAAAAATATTTTGTTATTTGGTTTGGAGTGTACTTTGGGGGTTACAGCACCCTTTAACGGTCAAGCCAGCTGGCCCTTTACTTATGACACAGGCGCACGCTTGGCACTACTTTGTTGATGCACGTGCGGCTACTGCGCACACAATTCACAAACACAGAAAAAATATTTTGTTATTTGGTTTGGAGTGTACTTTGGGGGTTACAGCACCCTTTAACGGTCAAGCCAGCCGGCCCTTTACTTATGACACAGGCGCACGCTTGGCACTACTTTGTTGATGCACGTGCGGCTACTGCGCACACAATTCACAAACACAGAAAAAATATTTTGTTTTTTGGTTTGGACTGGATTGTACTTTGGGGGTTACAGCACCCTTTAACGGTCAAGCCAGCCGGCCCTTTACTTATGACACAGGCACACGCTTGGCACTACTTTGTTGATGCACGTGCAGCTACTGCGCACACAATTCACAAACACAGAAAAAATATTTTGTTATTTGGTTTGGAGTGTACTTTGGGGGTTACAGCACCCTTTAACGGTCAAGCCAGCTGGCCCTTTACTTATGACACAGGCGCACGCTTGGCACTACTTTGTTGATGCACGTGCGGCTACTGCGCACACAATTCACAAACACAGAAAAAATATTTTGTTATTTGGTTTGGAGTGTACTTTGGGGGTTACAGCACCCTTTAACGGTCAAGCCAGCCGGCCCTTTACTTATGACACAGGCGCACGCTTGGCACTACTTTGTTGATGCACGTGCGGCTACTGCGCACACAATTCACAAACACAGAAAATAATTTTTTTTTGGTTTGGACTGGAGTGTACTTTGGGGGTTACAGCACCCTTTAACGGTCAAAGCCAGCCGGCCCTTTACTTATGACACAGGCTCACGCTTGGCACTACTTTGTTGATGCACGTGCGGCTACTGCGCACACAATTCACAAACACAGAAAAAATATTTTGTTATTTGGTTTGGAGTGTACTTTGGGGGTTACAGCACCCTTTAACGGTCAAGCCAGCCGGCCCTTTACTTATGACACAGGCGCACGCTTGGCACTACTTTGTTGATGCACGTGCGGCTACTGCGCACACAATTCACAAACACACAAAAAATATTATTTTTTTAGCACTTGGGGGGAGCACCCCTGATGGACAGAGCACCCCCTGGACAACACTACAGCACCCCTTTAGGACTGGGACACTGCACAGGACTTTGGAGTGGACACAGCCCCTATGGAGAACTGACTGCACAACACAGTCCAGCCAGCCCCTATGGACTTTGAAGTAGTGGACACAGCCCCTATTAACAACAGCAGCACAGCACAACACAGCCAGCCCCTATGGACTTTGAAGTAGTGGACAACAGCAGCACAGCGCAGCACAGCACAGCACAACACTACTCTGCACTACACTACACTACACTACACAGCCCAGCCAGCCCTAACTCCCACCCTCTCTCTTCACTGTCAACAGCCGAGTGAGAAAATGGCGCCGACGCGGGTTCCTTATATAGGATCCAAAACCCGCGAGACCCGGAAGGCGGGATGATGACGTTTTGCCTCGATTTCAGATCCAAGTCAGGCGGGAAAAGTCGAGCCTGACTCGGATCTGACTCGGATCAGGGGGGCTCGGGGGGGTTCGGATTTCAGAAATCCGAACCCGCTCACCCCTAGTTTCAAGGAGTCTTCTCCTCTTTGTCAATAAGTGCCATAATCTATAAGAGGCCGGCTTAAATCCCTGGTTTTCTCCAGTCACATGGAGAAAACCAGGGATCTAAGCCTTGAAGAGAGATAAAGTTGACAGAGATAAAGTACCAACCAATCTGCTCCTAACTCATTTTTCATACACACTGTAAAGTGATAATTAGGAGGTGATTGGCTGGTATTTTATCTCTATCAACTTTATCTCTCTACGAGGCTTATTAAATAGACTCTAATGTGTGAGCTACTATAAGGTTTTATTAGTTTAGGTGAGATGGTGACATGAGCAACATTGCATGTGACAATAGACTAATCTTCCAGAACTAAGCACCATAGTAGATCCAAACATATTGCTACCAGATACCAGTTCATTATAGTGCTCTTAGATTGTGCCTTAGTCAGAGTGTTGCAAGTGACCAGTGAAGATCATGTTGTTGACATACTGTATTAACAATAGGTCTATCGTCATATGTATTAAGTGTTTTTTGCAGAAATTAGGTCTGGAATTCATTTGAATGTTGATACATCTTACTATGTCATGTTTGCATAACACCCACTTATGTTTTTTGTTGCAGGTGAGACGTTCTAATGTGAGATGCTCATGTTACTGAATATATGCAATCAGAGACAGCCTTGAGCGAGGGGAGGTTAGAGGTGCGCTCTGTTGCCTCTATTACAGCCAGGCAACTGGTGTCGGGCACTAGGACCCAATGTGGCCCGGTGCTGCTAAACCTGGCTTTCTACAATTGCTGTTTAGCAAAATACATGATTTCACTGTCATAAATTCTCCAGTAATGTGCTAATCTAACATTATTACAGTAGCACATTTCTACCAACTCCAACTTCACCCAAATTTGTCTCTGACTGTATGACTATGATTCCAGAACCCTTGTCAGGAAAATTGCTACGTTTATATACTAAAACAAACAGCACAAATAAGCCTAAATAATGGCCATATTTACAAGAACATATATTAAGTGCACTTCCTATATTTTCAAATACCTTGCATGAATCATCCAGTGAGAGGTTCCTCACTTTTATTATCCCTTTATTTATATAGCACCTACATATTTTCACAGTGTTGTACAATCAGTTTATAGGCAAGGAAATATTGCATTCTAATTTTCCCTGCCATAGCCAGGCACACAAATACCCACATACAAAATTAACCAACACCAAATAAACTACCAGTACATTTTTGACCTTGTGGCATCAGCTCTAGTACCTGGAGAAAAGTAAGAAGAGACTGGAGAAAACACACAAATACTGTACCACGCAGAGAACCCTTGGTGAGAAAGAAACCCAAATGCAGTGCTGCAAGACAGCAATTTAAGCTGTCCCAATATTTTATGGTATGTACAAAGTAATTGATTTAAAAATGTTTATATGTGGACGTCTACTAATATTTAGCGCAATTATTTAATATAAAATCTTTAATTTTCAACACCAACTTTTCACTCAGATCTGTATGTGTCCTATGAAAACAAATAATTTGTCTAGATCAGCAAGATAGTTATTACTTTTTCCTTTTTGTCCTGTTTTTGCAATTTAATGTTTTATTTGTTATTTTTGTTGCTTTATCTTCATCAACCATCTGCTTTATTATTACAAGTAAAAGCAATAGAATTAGTGGTGTTAATTAGGGGTATGAGACAAGTATGGTATTACACCTCACCCTGCCCTTACTCTGTATCATACTTCAGCCTGCCTAGGCCTCACACCATTTGCTGCACTGCCAAACTTCACTGCCTTTTCCATGTCTCCTATCCTCCTCCCTCTCCACTCCAGCAACCCTAATCTCACTCTACACCCCAGCCTATCTCTCTTACCCTTTCAGGCTCCACTCCCCAAACCCAGCCTTCCTCAGCGTCCCAACAACCACCCCATCCTCATACACATCTCTCTATATACCTCCCCTTTCGTGTACCCTAAACTGACCTCCAGCCACAACCTATTCTTCTCAAACTCTTTTAACCTTGGTGCTTGTATGTTAATTTGGTCAACTATGTACTTTCAAAATAATGTTGTATGTTGTATCTACTTTGCTTGGCGCTACAGAACACTTGTTGCCCCATATACATAAAAGACTACAATAATCAGAAATGTTGCATAATTACCAACGTTTGCTAAGCACAGAGCTTCACTATCACAGCCAATAATGGGCAATTGACCCAATTTAGCATCTTGTTTGACCGGAAAACCCCTGGAGTTGGATCTTGTCAAGTTAAATCACCTACATGTGTTTGGTCAAATTGTCCATAAATATAAAGTTGTAGGGCAAAATTTACTATGTGGAGGTTCTAAACCCCGCCGGTTTGGCGGCGGTTTTGTTATCCACAGATTTACTAAGACCTAAACCATAGTCAAAACACATTTTAGAATAGAATAGTACAGGGCTTGGGTTAAAATTACTAAGAGGCCATTTTGGTGTCATTTATAAACCGCCGCATAAACCGCCACCAAACCACTGGGGTTTAAAACCCGCCACTTAGTAAATTTTGCCCGTAGTCTGTATCTATAGACAAAGGAACACAAAAACTTTGTCTATAGTTACAGTGATAACCTTTTACTTCTTCTTTAACAGCAGAAGGTAGAAGATGTACTTCTTAAAGGCTAGAAGTAGACAGATAATTGTGATATTCCTATACACCTCATGTGAACAGATTGCTTCTATTCTTTCTGGCTTTCTTGATCCCGCTAAGCAGATCCACATTTCATAGACCCTGTTAATGTGCTTCTGGCACTGGCTGTTTAATTAGGATTACCATGGCTTGTTGGCAGAGTTACATCATCGCATACATTTTTTATACAAACCTTAGATTCAACTCGAATTTTCAAAAGGACACTCTCGATTTTTTATCTCTTTGCGTATTTTCTGTATCAACATTTTTATATATATTTTTTTATATACTCATTCATGTATAAAGATACAGGTGTATAAGGGTTTCTTTTTGCTATATGTGTTTATTTATGAAAAAAAAGTGCCTAAGACAAGATTTGCTTTTAGATTTAAATAAAACAATGTGCAAGGTGTGTTAAAATTTAGACTTCATGGGATATATTGAGCAGAGAGAACCAAATTTTATTTCTGTAGCAAAGCATCTATTAAAGGTTATTAAATTATAACATATCTACTTGTGAGCTGGAGAATAGGTGGACCTATATTAATTGATATTGAAAAGATAGCCACCAAGTGGAAATGTGCCACTTCTTGGTTTCCTCTAGCCCCAAAGATGTATTTGACCATGTAAACCAATAGGAAGCTAACAATCATGTGTCCTCTTTTTCAAATGTCTATTATCCAGCTCTATTTGCACATCCATAAGGCAGAGAGTGCTGAAACCAGATTATTGTCCCATCTCTCCCCAGCATGATTCACCACTGTAGAGCTCTCAAGGCCAACACGGGACCAGTACTTTGGACCTGTCACTCCCCTCCATTGAATCACCTGTTGATATTACATGCTGTTTTATAAACTTAAAAAAAATAGGAATATGTAGTATAACAATTATTTAATTAGAACCTTGTATGAGAGCCAAAATAAAATTCACTTCTCCAAGTGTTGCTTTTTTGTCCCATCCAAAAAGTTATGTTTAAATGAACTTGTGTATTTCCAAAATTATTTTATTAGACTGCATGTTGTACTTTGCAGATCAGTCAAACTACGTGAATGTGCAGAAAATTAAAATCTACATATAGGGCCTGATTCAGACCCACTCGCGAGCGGCTGTCCGCTCGCAAGTGGGTATATGGTGTGCACTGCGCATGTGCACGACGGAGGGAGCTCCGTCGTGCGCATGCGCGAGACGCGACGAGCGAAGGATTTCCTTCGCTCGTTGTGTCTGATCAAAGGGGGCGTGCTGTCGATGTTGATTGACAGCACGCCCCCTTTGGTGGGCGTGCAAGGGGCGTGCCTGCCAGACGGAGGCGTTCCCAAGGGAACGCCTACCGTCAGAAGCCGGCCCCACTGACATCACTAGTGATGTCAGTGGGAGTGATTTTGGCTCTGATAGAGCCAAAATCACTCCTGGCCTTGCGGTTGAGAAACTCAACCACAGGCTTCTGCTCGCACTGGCGATGGTCGCGATGGTCATGACCATCGCGACCATCATCCTACACGCTTGTATAGGCTGTGGGTGGTGACCCACAGCAATACGAGCGTCCAGGAGGACGCTCCATATTTATGGAGGTGGGCCCTGATTCAGAGCGAGCGCTCTGGTCAGAGCGTCCGGCTCTGAATCAGGGCCATAATTTGTAGCCAAGGTGACAAAACCACACTTGCCCTTCTCACTTTTATGTAAATTAATACACAGTTATTTGATGCTCGTTGAAATGGGAATCGGTAGTGCTTTCTTCATACCGAGCAGCGATTCGGGCAGAGTATATGGAACTATTGGGAAGATGTAAAAAGAGGTAGTAAGTGCTAAATGTGCTTTAACCAGCGCTATTTGACACTTACATTGAACATCACTATGTATGAAAGCAGATAACATGGAGAAAAATCACTTTTCTCTACGTTCTCTGCTAACATCTACCGACAGAAGCAATTAGCACACTTTTGTGGTTCATCATTTTTCACAAACCTGTGACGGTCAAGCAGCTTCTTTGTGTGTGTGTTTCCACTGTGCATGAGATCTCACAATGTTTGCAAAATCTTGAGCATGTGCAGTTGGGCTGGCCAGGAGGTAAGATACAGCACAAGACTGATACACTGTGGGTCTTGTACAGATCACCAGAGGGGCGAGACCACACACTGACCTGCAGTGGGACCAGGGAGACTGCTGTCACTGAGCAGCAGCAGCCATCTCCTCTCCTCTGCCTGTGCAGGGGTGTGGTGGAGTGATCACACTGATCATGCCCCCTCCTAGATTTGCCCCCCACCTCTGCAAAAAGTTCTCTATCTAACTTTTTAAGGGGGGCATGACCACGCCTCCCGTGATTAAGTCACGTCCACGAGAGTAATGGGCCCCGAGCCGGCTCTCTACAGACCTGATGATAAGTGCCACTATAGTACATCTCCCCCTTAGACTTTGGTAAAGTGTAAACTGCCCCTAAGGGGCTTATTCTGAGTTGGACAGATTTATTTGCATGAACAGCGATTTTTAGCATACAGCACAGACGCAAAACACTGGACGGAGAGGCTTCTGGCTTGCAGCTGCTCAAATCCTCGCGTTAGCTCTACGGAAACTCTCATTAGCAGAAGCTAGTAAATCAGGCTTCCGCTGCATCACGCAAACACAACCACTTTGCATCCATCTCAGTGTCAGTCCATAAATGTGGATTACAATAATCTCTCTTTATGTGCATTGAACACAGGATAAAGATAGCTTTGTATGGTAGTGAGGGCGGCTCATACTAAATTTTAGTTTGACAGGAAGTATCGTTTTTGGGGAGATGACAGGGGTGTGGTTGGCGAAACACAGGCAGTGGCAAACGCAGGATTTTGAAAGGGGGGTTTCCAAATAATTGGTTACAGAACCAATAACAAAAAAGTCTAACCAGAATAAACCTGCAACATACACTTTACTGTGTACTTCAAGTGTTTTAATATAAATAACAAGAAATAATATAAATAACAAGGCATCTGGGCATAAAACTTGACTTATGCCATTGATCAGCTTCTTCCAATCAGAATAAGTACCCGATTTTTAATAATAATACAAAATAAACGTGTATTCCCATTGTTACCCAGTCACTCCATCTCTTCTATGTGACTTCACTAGAGCTAAATTCTATCCTGGATTCATTGTCCCCCAAATTAACTGAATGGTTACTTGTTTACTTGATACTGTCTTAATCAGGAATGCTTATGAAAATGCATTTTATAGTATATTATAGGGGTGAGCGGGTTCGGATTTCTGAAATCCGAACCCCCCCGAGCCCCCTCGATCCGAGTCCGATCCGAGTCAGGCTCGACTTTTCCCGCCTGACTCGGATCTGAAATCGAGGCAAAACGTCATCATCCCGCCTTCCGAGTCTCGCGGGTTTTGGATCCTATATAAGGTACCCGCGTCAGCGCCATTTTCTCACTCGGCTGTGGACAGTGAAGAGGGAGGGTGGGAGTTAGGGCTGTGTAGTGTAGTGTAGTGTAGTGCTGCTGTTGTCCACTACTTCAAAGTCCATAGGGGCTGGCTGTGTTGTGCTGTGCTGCTGTTGTTAATAGGGGCTGTGTCCACTACTTCAAAGTCCATAGGGGCTGGCTGGACTGTGTTGTGCAGTCAGTTCTCCATAGGGGCTGTGTCCACTCCAAAGTCCTGTGCAGTGTCCCAGTCCTAAAGGGGTGCTGTAGTGTTGTCCAGGGGGTGCTCTGTCCATCAGGGGTGCTCCCCCCAAGTGCTAAAAAAATAATATATTTTCTGTGTTTGTGAATTGTGTGCGCAGTAGCCGCACGTGCATCAACAAAGTAGTGCCAAGCGTGCGCCTGTGTCATAAGTAAAGGGCCGGCTGGCTTGACCGTTAAAGGGTGCTGTAACCCCCGAAAGTACACTCCAGTCCAAACCAAAAAAAAATTATTTTCTGTGTTTGTGAATTGTGTGCGCAGTAGCCGCACGTGCATCAACAAAGTAGTGCCAAGCGTGCACCTGTGTCATAAGTAAAAGGCTGGCTGGCTTGACCGTTAAGGGTGCTGTAACAACCGAAAGTACACTCCAGTCCAAACCAAAAAAAAATTTATTTTCTGTGTTTGTGAATTGTGTGCGCAGTAGCCGCACGTGCATCAACAAAGTAGTGCCAAGCGTGCGCCTGTGTCATAAGTAAAGGGCCGGCTGGGTTGACTGTTAAGGGTGCTGTAACCCCCGAAAGTACACTCCAGTCCAAACCAAAAAAAAAATTATTTTCTGTGTTTGTGAATTGTGTGCGCAGTAGCCGCACGTGCATCAACAAAGTAGTGCCAGGCGTGCGCCTGTGTCATAAGTAAAGGGCCGGCTGGCTTGACCGTTAAGGGTGCTGTAACCCCCGAAAGTACACTCCAGTCCAAACCAAAAAAAAAATTATTTTCTGTGTTTAGCCGCACGTATATATCAAATCGATATAACATAAATGGAGGACCAAACTTTCTCCGATAAAAATAAAATAGAGAAAGATCAAGAACCACTTCCTCCTAGTGCTGAAGCTGCTGCCACTAGTCATGACATAGACGATAACATGCCATCAACGTCGTCTGCCAAGGCCGATGCCCAATGTCATAGTAGAGGGCACATACAATCCCAAATGGCAAAGTTCAGGGAAATGACCTTGAAAAAGACATTTAAATCAGCTGAAGAGAAACGTAAACTTGCCAATATGCCATTTACGACACGGAGTGGCAAGGAACGGCTAAGGTCGATCCCTAGTATGTTCATGACTAGTGGTTCAGCTTCACATGACGATGGAAGCCCTCCTCCCACTAAAAAAATCAAAAGAGTTAAGCTGGCAAAAGCACAGCGAAGAATTGTGCTTTCTAAGAAGATATCACAAATCCCCAAGGAGAGTCCAAGTGTGGTGGTGGTTGCGATGCCTGACCTTCCCAGCACTGGACGGGAAGAGGTGGCTCTTTCCACCATTTGCACGCCCCCTGCAAGTGCTGAAAGGAGCACCCACAGTCCACTTGCTGATATGCAAATTGAAGATGTCACTGTTGAAGTACAACAGGATGAGGATACTGGTGTAGCTGGCGCTGAGGAGGAAGTTGGCGAGGAGGATTCTGATGGTGATGTGGTTTGTTTAAATCAGGCTCCGGGGGAGACAGTTGTTGTCCGTGGGATGAAAAAGCCCATCACGGTCATGCCTGGGCAGAAGACCAAACATTCCACCTCTTTGGTCTGGCAATATTTCTATCCAAATCCGGACAACAACTGTCTTGCCATATGTACCATATGTAAAGGTGAAATAAGTAGGGGTAGGGACGTCAACCACCTAGGAACATCCTCCCTTATACGGCACCTGCAGCGCGTTCTTAAAAAGTTACTGTCAAGTTCAGAAACTTTGGCTAAGACCGTAAGCAGTCCAGGGACACCTAAATCCCGTTGTCCTGTTGTATCCAAGCGCCTGCAAACCACACCGTCAACTCCCTCCTCGTCAATTTCCTCCTTAGTCAGGATCGGAAGTAGTCCTGCAGGCCATGTCACTGGCATGACTGACTCTCCTATCCGGGATTCCTCTGGAGGATCCTGCATTGCTACGCCTACTGCTGCCGCTGCTGCTGTTGCTGCTGCTGGGAGTCGTTCATCATCCCAGAGAGGAAGTAGGAACACCACTACTTTTACTAAACAATTGACCCTCCAACAGTCCTTAGCGAGGAGGATGAAGTACGACAGCAGTCATCCTGAAGCAAAACGTATAACTGAGGCCTTGACTGCTATGTTGGTGTTAGACGTGCGTCCGGTATCCGCCATTAGTGCAGTGGGATTTAGACAATTGATGGAGGTAGTGTGTCCCCGGTTCCAAATCCCATCTAGATTCCACTTCACTAGGCAGGCGATACCGAGACTGTACAGAAACGTCAGAAAAAGTGTCCTCAGTGTCCTGAAAAATGCCATTGTACACAATGTCCACTTAACCACAGACATGTGGACAAGTGGAACAGGGCAGACTAAGGACTATATGACTGTGACAGCCCACTGGGTAGATGTACCACCTTACGCAGCAACAGCAGCAGCGTCACCAGTAGCAGCATCTCAGAAACGCCAGCTCGTTACAAGGCAGGCTACGCTGTGTATCACCGGTTTCAGTAAGAGGCACACCGCCGACAACCTCTTAGAGAAACTGAGGGAAATCATCGCCCAGTGGCTTACCCCACTTAGACTCTCCTGGGGATTTGTGATATCTGACAACGCCACCAATATTGTGCGGGCATTACATCTGGGCAAATTCCAGCATGTCTCATGTTTTGCTCACACAATAAACTTGGTGGTGCAGAATTTTCTGAAAAGCGACAGGAGCGTGCAGGAGACGCTTTGGGTGGCCCGAAAAATTTCTGGCCACTTTCGCCATTCAGCGACTGCGTGCCGAAGACTGGAGCGCCAGCAAACACTCTTGAACCTGCCCCGCCATCACCTGAAGCAAGAGGTTGTGACGCGGTGGAACTCAACCCTCTATATGCTTCAGAGGATGGAGGAGCAGCAAAAGGCCATACAAGCCTATACATCCACCTATGACATAGGCAAAGGAGGGGGTATGCACCTGACTCAAGCGCAGTGGAGAATGATTTCCGTGTTGTGCAAGGTTCTCCAGCCCTTCGAACTTGCCACACGTGAAGTCAGTTCAGACACTGCCAGCTTGAGTCAGGTCATTCCCCTCATCAGGCTTTTGCAGAAGCAGCTGGAGAAAGTGAAGGAGGAGCTAAGACGGAGCGATTCCGCTCGGCATGTGGGACTTGTGGATGAAGCCCTTCATTCGCTTTGTCAGGATTCCAGGGTGGTCAATCTGTTGAAATCAGACCACTACATTTTGCCCACCGTGCTCGATCCTAGGTTTAAAGCCTATGTGGTGTCTCTCTTTCCGGCCGACACAAGCCTGCAGAGGTGCAAAGACCTGCTGGTGAACACACTGTCAGCTGAAGCGGAACGTGACACGTCAACGGCTCCTTCTTCATTTTCTACCGCAACTGGGGCTGCCAGGAAAAAACTTAGGTATCCTAAGCAACCCGCTGGCGGTGATGCAGGGCAGGCAGGACCAAGTTTGGACATCTGGTCCGGACTGAAGGACCTGGCAACAATTTCTGACATGTCTACTGTCACTGCATATGATACTGTCACCATTGACAGAATGGTGGAGGATTACATCGGTGACAGCATCCAAGTAGGCATGTCAGACAGTCCATACCTGTACTGGCAGGAAAAAGAGGCAATTTGAAGGCCCCAGTACAAACTGGCTCTATTTTACCTGAGTTGCCCCCCCTCCAGTGTGTACTCCGAAAGAGTGTTTAGTGCAGCCGGGAACCTTGTCAGCGAAAGGCGTAGGAGGTTGCTTCCACAGAATGTGGAGAAGATGATGTTCATCAAAATGAATTATCAGCTCTTCCAGGGAGACCAGCCTCCAGAAGGTACAGAGGGACCTGTGGTGGTGGATTCAAGTGGGGACGAGTTAATACTTTGTGAGGATGAGGATGTACACACTGAAGAGGGTGAGGAATCGGTGGATGAGGAGGATGAGGATGACATCTTGCCTCCATAGAGCCAGTTTGTGCAGGGACACATTAATTGCCAGCTTGTTTTGTGGGGGCCCAAACGAACCAATCATTTCAGCCACACTTGTGTGGCAGACCCTGGCACTGAAATGATTGATTTGTTAAAGTGTGCATGTCCTGTTTATACAACATAAGGGTGGGTGGGAGGGCCCAAGGACAATTCCATCTTGCACCTCTTTTTTTTCTTTGCATTATGTACAGTTTGGGGCCTAGTTTTTCTAACTGCCATCCTGTCTGCCACTGCAGTGTCACTCCTAGATGGGTCACGTGTTTGTGCCGCCCACTCGTGTCGCTTAGCATAGTCATCCAGCTACCTCGGTGCAACCTTTTGGACATAAAAACACTATTGTGAGGTGTGAGGTGTTCAGAATAGACTGGAAATGAGTGGAAATTAAGGTTATTGAGGTTAATAATAGCATAGGAGCAGAAAAACCTACAAATTCTGTGATTTTAGCTGTTTTTATGCTTTTTAAAAAAAAAATACAGATCCAAAACACAAAACCCAGAACCCAAAACACGGAAGGGTGGTTTTGGCAAAACCAATCCAGATCCAAAACACGAAGAAAGATCCAGATCCAAAACCAAAACACAAAACACGAAAAGTGGCCGGTGCACACCCCTAGTATATTAGTGATTGAAGTACGATAGTGCTGTGCATAGGGAGACATGTACTGGCATCAAAGACGCACTTAAAGGTGTGCTACAACATACCGTCATCTCATCCTCTACAGACACAGGCACATACATACATACATACTGACACAGACACACACACTGACACACAAACACATACACACATTGACAGTCTGACACAAACACACATCGCTCTGAGCCTCACCTAAAAATGAATGCTGTCCTCCGGCACCGGGCGCTTGAGACACCGCCGCGCAGCAGTGCGCCAATGCAGAATCAGTGTGGAGACAGTGTCACTGGCCAGCTGCTCTGTCTCAAAACCCAGGAGAAAATCCTCAGAGGAGCTGCGCGCTAACGCTGCAGCTCCCCCTACATTCAGGCAGAGAAAAGTCCCTGAGCTCCTCCATTAAAAAAAATACAAAAATCAATCAGTGGGCAGGGGGGGTTTCTAGGTACTTGGAAACCCCCCCTGCGTGCGCGCCTGACAGGTGTGCCACTGCGTTTGAACGCCGTTGCGGAGGCATGCATAAATTAGCCACTGTGATGACATAAACAGCTTGGGCTTCCACTGTGTGCGATGAGTAAGGTTAGACCTTGGATAAGTGTGCGTGAAGCTCCAATTGTAGTTGATGTTACCAATGGTTTTGCAGTCTTGCTAAGTATTACGGATGTGTGTTAGCAGGGACATCTCTTCCATTGGGCTTGTTGGGCAGTTGCCCAAGGGCCCGAAGATGGAAGGGACCCACCAGCAGGGCCGGCCCTAGGCATAGGCATTAAAGGCAAATGCCTAGGGGCATCCCAAGACTAAGGCCATAGGGCCGGCAGTAATTCATACTGATTCCCAATATGGGCAGCAGGCTCTCTTGTGTACTATATGGTGGCTGTGTCATATCATTGTTCTGGGCAGCATACAGTATATGACCATTTAAATTTTTTTCCCGTGAATGGGTTGGTAGGGGCCCCAGTGCATTGCTTTGCCCAGAGCCCACATTGCTGTTAAGACAGCCCTGTGTGTAATGTAAGGTGGGCCTCCTTATGTTAGGCTGCGTGTGGTATTGCGATCGTACTTAAGTAGGGTGCTGTTATAACAATGTAAATGCTATATTAAATTGGGCACATTGTGATAGAACTAGTCCATGGTAGTTATAGATATAGGATAAGTCTATTTAATTTCCAAACCAAGTTTTACTTTAGCAGGGGCATCACTAGGTCTTGTGGGATTGGGTACAGGATCCCAGCGGTCAGGATACCGGTTGACATAATACCGACAGCAGCATCCCCACGGTCAGAATCCAGAAGCCTGCAGGTGTTGCGGTGTGAGGTGATGAGAAAAAAGGCTGGGCAGCAGGAGTCAGAACACTGGATCTAATGACTGGGGGGGGGGGTGAGGTGGTGAGAAAAAAAAGGCTGTGCAGCAGGACAGACACTAGATTTAATGAGGGGGGCGAGAGTAAGGTGGTGAAAAACTGGATGTAATAAACCAGAGGGTGAGTGAAGTTGGAGGGAGCTTGGGGTGTGGGGTGCCAGGAATGGGGGGGGGGGCAAAGCATATTCTTGCACCTGGGCCCACCACTCTCTAGCTCCGCCACTGGTGTCACTTATAGTATTTCAACAGTTGTATTCTTCATTTTGTTGTCTTTGCTGCTTCTCCAAAGAAGGTATGGAACCTGCTGCAGTCTCCTTTGTGGAGGGAACCTGCTGGAGTCTCCTTTGTGGAGGGACATTGCTCTTGTAACCCAGGTCTCCTCAAACCTTAGTATTGTGATGGACAAGGCTACATGCCACCAATTTTAATTCTCCAAAAAAATAGGTCATATGAGCTTTTTATTGAGGCACCAAGATATACAGGTACACAGGTAAATAAGGCAAAATTGTACTGCCCCCACCTGCAAGCTTGGTATCAGTATCATCAGTGTACACTAACACTAGTCCCATTCATGGGGCAAAAAATGCATGTGAAAAAAGGCTGAATTACATATATGCACACCTCTACATAGCCCGCAATTGCGTCAACGTGCCCTCACTAAACTTAGACTATGTGTGATCGCTAATATCTATCAGCCAATTGCGCCCCTTCAGCCAGAAATGGAGATGTGGCTGAGCAATGCCCATAGTTGTGTACACTTGGCTCTGGAATATACACACTGTGAAAACACAAAAGATGTGTCCGCAAAACTGACTTGTGTTCAGCTCTGCATCAGCCCTATAATATTTTAAAATCTCCTATAGAACACCTGAGATTTAAATGTAACATACACAGGAGCAAACCCTTCAACATTGTACTGTATGTTTTGGTACATATAACTGGAATTATAATGTGGGCCCATCAGACTGATATAATATCACGTCCCCCTCTCCCCAATATTCGATCATTTGCAATAGCCTCGATACAACAATCATAGATGCCACATTGAAGCATTGGCTAGTTATATTGGTCTACCAGTACCATGAAATAATATAATAATGTTTCATTTCCTGTTGGCTAGATTTTGTGTATACATTTTGATAAGCTTATACTACACAAATTGCATAGATGTGATGCACTAAAGGGAGAAATGAAAAGTCACACAAACAGGTTGGTTACGGGATGCCGGAGCTCAGGATCCCGGCGGTCAGAATCCCGATGCTGGCATCCTGACAGGGCTAGGATACCAACACCTGTCAGTAAGTATCCTACCCATACCCCTAACCCTCCCTCCCTCCCCACAGCCTAAACCTAACCCTCCACCCACAGCCTAAACATAATCCTGCCCCCACAGCTACACCTAAACGCCCCCCCCCCGCAGCCTAAACATGACTCTTTCCTCCTGCAGCCTAAACGTTATTCTCCCCCCCTGCAGCCTAAACCTCACCTCCCTATAGCCTAACCTTAACCCTCCCCCTAGTGCCTAACTCTGACCCTAACCCTTCCCCTTACCACATTACTTACCGTCAGGATGTTGGCGTCGGGATTCGGACAGGTATCTGTATTCCGGTGCTGGCATTCTGAGCGCCTGCATCCCAACAGCCGGGATATAAACTACATCCCACACAAACATAACGTATTTCAATAGATGCGTGTAAAAGTCTGATGAGCACATTGAAGACTGATTGCCAAGGACTGCACATGTGTGGTTGTATGAACTTCAATCTTGCAAATAAGTTTCTCTAAATAATAAATATGATTTTTACGCAAATGTATATATTAGTTTTATTGTACAGGATCTGAGTTAATATAGAGATCAGGGGAATGTGACTACTGTTGGACTATACCACAGTTACAAATGCAGGACCAACTTGTTGATGAAAACATGACAAGTGCCCTTTGAGAGATGACGATTAACACTTGTCTTTCCTCTAGCCCAACAATCCGTGCAATCAATGCTATCCGTCTGCAAGCTTTAGACACTGGTTATCATTTAAACAACATGTTATCAATTTCATCTTTGTTGGCACTTGTTATTTACTTAAAAGATGTTCATCTCTGGCTGAAGAATCCTTCATAGGCCTTTGCTGCGCTCCAGCTGAAGCAGGAGAGATACTGTAGTGAGCCTCTCCTGGGAAATGGCTTCTGTCACAGAGATTACAATGGTTGTCAGCCACTGATCAAACAGTTTGAAAAATGCTATAAAGAATAAGAGATTCCACAGCTGGAGAGAGCTGTTGATAGAGTAGAAGGGGAGCTTTGGAAATCCTGTAAACAATCTAGTAAAGTCAGCATCACCTTTTGTTATCTCAGTAGTGGAATGTAGGCTGCATGTTGCAGTTGCGTATAGAATCATGTGTGAACTGACAAATGGTAAAGGCACACATATTTAATGGATTATAGGTTAGCTTCCTAGCACAGTATGTAGATGCTTAGTTGATGGCTATTGAGTATAAAAGGCAGTTCTTTTGCCACAGACCTCAATATTTAACAGATATAAAAATACCTCCTTTATCCCCCATTTCCACCTTACATTACTGTATACAGTATACTTGCTGACCTATCGGGTGTGGCAGCATGGCGCAGCTAACTGGGCGATGCGGGAGGTGTAATGCTACGATTGTGTCAACATGGCCCTGCCCCACAATATACAGTATTGTGTACCGGCAAAAAAAAGTGGGGGGCAGGGCCATGATTAACGCAAATCATGGCATCAATCCACTCGGACTGCCCACTTCACTTGGGATGTGGGCGACCACGGGTGGCATCGGGAACACTTGCTCATTTTTCCAGTCATCCGGGATAGCCCCCCTATATTTCTTGGACTTTCCAGGATGTTTTGGAAAAGAAGCCAAGTATGGCAAAGCTACCTTCCTGTACTGACCCCTGGAACTCTATGCCTCTGTGCCTGCATCTATGCATCCCTTGCTATCTTAAAAAAAAATGTCTTACCTATAAAATGGGCAACATTACTGTAGTAGCTCAACCTATGCTTTTTTATACATAGGACCACGACTTAATCCTTGTGAACTGGTATGCAAAATTGCAGCACTTGTTACTTTGCATTTTATTGCTGTATAGTCTATGTTCTGCACATGCATATGCATTGCAGTGCACGTGCGCGAACTAGCCTCTATGATTGGGACTGCGATCGCAGAGACTACGCAGACCCATCGCAGAGTGATTGACAGGAAGTGCTGTTTGTGGGTGGTGACAGGGGGGTGGTCATTCCAGTGCGTTCAAATGCCATTGCAGGGGCATGCATAAATTATCCACTGCGATTCTGAGTAAGGTCTGACCTTGTGCAAGTGTACGTGAGGCTCCGATTGCACTCGATGTTACTGATGGTTTCCCAGTCTATCTAAACAATACGGATGTGTGTAGATTAAGGTGCACATCCTTATGTAGTGCTGTGATGGCATATCACGATCACAATGGATTAGCATATCATCACAGTCAGACTGCGTGCGTAATCGCAGCCGCGATCGCAGTTGTGATCCGTAGTGAATTTGGCCCTATGTCTGGGACACTGCTGGAATAATCTATGTCTGGGGCACTGCTGGTATAATCTATGTCTGGGGCACTGCTGGTATAATCTATGCCTGGGACACTGCTGGTATAATCTATGTCTGGTACACTGCTTGTATAATCTATGTCTTGGACACTGCAGGTATAATCTATGTCTGGTGCACTGCTGGTATAATCTATGTCTGGGGCACTGCTGGTATAATTATGTCTGGGACACTGCTGGTATAATCTATGTCTGGGGCACTGCTGGTATAATTTGTGTCTGGGACACTGCTGGTATAATCTGTGTCTGGTACACTGCTGGTATAATCTATGTATGGTGCACTGCTGGTATAATCTATGTCTGGGGCACTGCTGGTATAATCTATGTCTCGGACACTGCTGGTATAATCTATGTCTGGTACACTGCTGGTATAATCTGTGTCTGGGACACTGCTAGTATAATCTATGTCTGAGACACTGCTGCATAATCTATGTCTGGGGCACTGCTGGTATAATCTATGTCTGGTACACTGCTGGTATAATCTATGTCTGGGACACTGCTGGTATAATCTGTGTCTGGGACACTGCTGGTATAATCTGTATCTGGTACACTGCTGGTATAATCTATGTCTGGGGCACTGCTGGTATAATCTATGTCTGGGACACTGCTGCATAATCTATGTCTGGGGCACTGCTGGTATAATCTATGTCTGGGACACTGCTGGTATAATCTATGTCTGGTACACTGCTGGTATAATCTATGTCTGGGACACTGCTGGTATAAACTGTGTCTGGGACACTGCTGGTATAATCTGTATCTGGTACACTGCTGGTATAATCTATGTCTGGGATATTGCTGGTATAATCTATGTCTGGGGCACTGGTGGTATAATCTATGTCTGGGGTACTGGTGGTATAATCTATGTCTGGGACACTGCTGGTATAATCTATGTCTGGGGCACTGCTGGTATAATCTGTGTCTGGGACACTGCTGGTATAATCTGTGTCTGGGACACTGCTGGTTTAATCTATGTCTGGGATACTGCTGGTATAATCTATGTCTGGGACACTGCTGGTATAATCTATGTCTGGTACACTGCATGTCTGGGACACTGCTGGTATAATCTATGTCTGGCACACTGCTGGTATAATCTATGTCTGGGGTACTGCTGGTATAATCTATGTCTGGAGCACTGCTGGTACAATCTGTGTGGTACACTGCTGGTATAATCTGTGTCTGGGGCACTGCTGGTATAATCTGTGTCTGGGGCACTGTTGTCTGAGACACTGGTGGTATAATCTATATCTGGGACACTGCTGGTATAATCTGTGTCTGGGACACTGCTGGTATAATCTATGTCTGGGACACTGCTGGAATAATCTGTGTCTGGTACACTGCTGGTATAATCTATGCCTTGGGCACTGCTGGTATAATCGATGTCTGGGGCACTGCTGGTATAATCAATGTCTGGGGCACTGCTGGTATAATCTATGTCTGGGACACTGCTGGTATAATCTGTGTCTGGGGCACTGCTGGAATAACCTATGTCTGGGGCACTGCTGGTATAATCTATGTCTGGGACACTGGTGGTATAATCTATGTCTGGTACACTGCTGGTATAATCTATGTCTGGGGCACTGCTTTAATAATCTATGTCTGGGACACTGCTGGTATAATCTATGTCTGGGGCATTGCTGGTATAATCTATGTCTGGGGCACTGCTGGTATAATCTGCATCTGGTGCACTGCTGGTATAATCTGTGTCTGGGACACTGCTGGTATACTCTATGTCTGGTACACTGCTGGTATAATCTGTGTCTGGGACACTGCTGTTATAATCTATGTCTGGGGCACTGCTGGTATAATTTGTGTCTGGGACACTGCTGGTATAATCTGTGTCTGGGACACTGCTGGTATAATCTATGTCTGGGACACTGCATGACTGGGACACTGCTGATATAATCTGTGTCTGGTACACTGTTGGTATACTCTATGTCTGGTACACTGCTGGTATAATCTATGTCTGGTGCACTGCTGGTATAATCTGTGTCTGGTACACTGCTGGTATAATCTGTGTCTGGTACACTGCTGGTATAATCTATGTCTGGGGCACTGCTGGTATAATCTGCATCTGGTGCACTGCTGGTATAATCTGTGTCTGGGACACTGCTGGTATACTCTATGTCTGGTACACTGCTGGTATAATCTGTGTCTGGGACACTGCTGTTATAATCTATGTCTGGGGCACTGCTGGTATAATTTGTGTCTGGGACACTGCTGGTATAATCTGTGTCTGGGACACTGCTGGTATAATCTATGTCTGGGACACTGCATGACTGGGACACTGCTGATATAATCTGTGTCTGGTACACTGTTGGTATACTCTATGTCTGGTGCACTGCTGGTATAATCTGTGTCTGGTACACTGCTGGTATAATCTGTGTCTGGTACACTGCTGGTATAATCTGTGTCTGGGACACTGCTGGTATAATCTGTGTCTGGGACACTGCTGGAATAAACTATGCTGGTATAATCTATGTCTGGGGCACTGTCTATGTCTGGGTGTTATGTCATGAGAACCGGCTTTCTCCAACTTAAGTGCCAGCCACAATGCTGTTAGCGCCGTGCTAATCTGGAAAACATCCTTGTGGCCAGCACTCTAGTTGGATTTCTCTGGGAGAAGAAATCTTTTAGTCGACCTAACAGTGCGTTGAATTGAATAGCTATGGGAATTGAATGGCCCCCATAGTCTATATCTGAGAAATTGCTTGTATAACCTATCGTTGGCACCCAGTGTGATTACACAGAGTAGTAGTGGGGTACTAAATTTCCTCCCATAAATTGTTTTCTGACCTTAATCCCGCTCTGCTCCCTAAATATTCACATCCCAGTGCCTGCTGCCTCCACTCTGGAGAGAAAGAGTTAAGAAGTAATTTTGGAGTATTTGGTGACAGGACTAAAATTTCCACAAAAATGAAAGGGGAAAATATGTTTATGAATAATGGAGCATTTCACATCCATCTGCTATCTCAGACATTTGTTTTAGATCCCATAGCCAATTATATAGCATGCTTGAACGATAACTGGTTCTTTTCCTCAGGCTCATTCTGCTTGGTAATTTCTACATTGATAGTTGCAACCAACCTCTAAGGTTAGTAACCATATGGTAGTTCAATATGGCACATCATATCTCCCATTGTTCTGTAGACTGTAATATTGCCGTACATGCACATTCATGTGAGGAGGCAGACTAGGCAGGGAGCTAAGGTGTTTCTAGGGATTGATTGGCACTGCCCTTTTATGTCACTGAAAGCACAGATTGTGTTTCTATTTTTCCACTTTCTGGGGGATTATCTGTCATGTTGCATTCATGTGACACTAAATACCGTACAAAACAGTGTGAAACTATGAGAAAGGACAAGATATATGAAAGAGAGAGCGAGAGAGAGAGAGAGAGAGAGAGAGAGAGAGAGAGAGAGAGGATAGATACTATGTCAAAGATCTAATGTGTGGATATAACACAGTGGATAGTTACTAGCATCTTCCATTTTATAATAAAGAAACAGAAATATTTGGCCTTTGACCTTAATAAATTTTATATTAACCTATATAATGTGCAGCATTTATATATATATATATATATATATATATATACACACACACATACTTATATTCAACAACACTATTACACCAATTTACACCAATTTTACGCCTTTGACCTTAATACATTTTATATTAACCTATATAATGTGCAGTATATTTATTTATATATATATATATATATATATATATATATATATATATATACATTCATACATACATACACACCCACACATACTTGTATGCAACCTCATTGTTACACCAATTTAATGGATTTGGATTTAAAGGATTGTGGATTTGGATAGATCTGCACAATTTTTAAGTGTTTGCTTATAACAATAAAGTTAGTTGTTTACATAGGATCTGTATTATATTTAAGGGTATGTTGCAGAATAGTGTATGCTATTCTTTTAAAATACAGTGTTATGTAAAAATATGCAATGCTTCATGACAGAGAATTACAGAGGTTAATTTTACAGGGGCATTAAAGTGTCCATAATATAAAGCCTGCAGTCTGGCGTGTAGAGAGGAATAGTAATTTGCACCTTTTCTAAAAAAGCATCAACAGAATTTGTGTGTTTGGCTTTCCAATATGGTGACCAATTTGCATGTTTAAAGAGGTGTAATCTTATTCAGATTTAATGTTCTGCTCCATTGTACATTACCTAAAAAAACACACTTTGCAATTTGCACGTCAGCATTTAGAAATGTAAGGTTTGAACTAAAATATTAGATATAATTATTTTATTATGAAAAATAGTATGTTACTCTTTGCAAAACAGTAACAACATACAATTTGTAAATGCTGGTGAACTCACCTGGCCTACTGGGGGGATATACAGTTGTGCTTTCCTTATATGTTAATTTCCATAAACATGCATAACATATTCACACCCAGTTAGCAATTTAATATTCAGAGTGAAAAGGTTTCATCTGCCCCCTTTTCAAATCAGAGATCTTTGGGATAAATGGCACAAAGTGACCTAGTAACCAGCAACAGTTTTTGTCAATGAATTGACAAGCCAAAAAATATCTGTGGACCTAAGAATAGCCAATGGACCATATTTCTTAATTTAACACCCTGCCCAACTGCTAGTACAAACTAATCAAACACTCCCTCTCGCCTGTCCCAGCTACAGTGTGTCTTAGTTAAAGGACTGCATACAGGCTTTGACCTGCATTTCAAGCATATTGTTTAAAGCATTAAGAGTTTATCCTGGAGCTTCAACTGGATTTGGACTTTACATTAGCCCATTCTCTAACCTCAAAAATCCAGCGAGTACTCAAGCACTGCCATGGCTGCCGAAACAACAGGCAGACTTGGGAGAGACTTCGGGCATGGCCAATTTCTAGAATGTGTAGCCATGCCTCTTCAGGATAAAAAAAAATGGAAAATACTAGAAGACAGCTCCTGGGGGGCCCAGTGAGCTGTGGAGTAAGTGAAACCAGGGTCGGACTGGCTCACATATGTACAGGGGAAATTCCTGGTGGGTCCCACTGTCTGAAGGCCCCACCCCCTTCTCTAGGGTAAGTAACTTGGCTCATGGATACACTTGGATGCTTGCTTTGTTTCTATGGAATCAACATCAACATTAGCCTTTCTTCACTTCAAAGTGAGTGGTCCTGTCACAAGCCTGTCCCCTCCTTTATAAAGGGGTCCTGTTCTTTGTATGTCCTATGTAATTGTTGGTCAAGTTGCTTTGTTGTGGCTGGCCACACCCTTTAAAATTGGGCCCCTACAACTGTATTCTCTGGTGGGCCCTTTATACCCCAGTCCAACACATGGAGGAACGGTCCTCTCCACAGCACATGCACAGCAGTGGGGGACATTTCTCTTCCTCCACAGCTTGCCAGGCTCCTAAGACAATGCTGGGCCCAGATAATCAGTGCCCCCACTCCTGCCCTCTGTGCCCCTGAGCATTGTACCTATTGCATGCTACTACTACTCATTTCTAACCCCTGTAACTTCATCTGCTAATTTTACCCATTGTAGCCTATCAAGGATGGAGTATCCTGATTTAGTACTTGTAGCTCTCCAAGTACGTCATTTCTTCCAGGCATTGTATTGGAATGTGAGGAGGCTAAAGATTAAATTTTGCACCAAAGATTTTTTGTAGGCTACTGGGGTGCACATTTCAGCCTGCTCATTTGAACATGCACACACATGCTTGGCTGACTACCAGTGGCGTAACTAGAGCGGCGTGAGCAGGGTACGTGCCTTGGGTGCCGTGGCAGGCCCAGCAGAGGGGGATGCCACCGGCCAGGGCAGCATACCCTACCGCCCACCACAGACTCACCATTGAATCTCTGAGCAAGGCCCATGGTGCTAGACTCCCACCTTGTTGCTGGAAGTGATACGTCAGCCTCACATGACATCATGCTCCCTGTCCTGCCGGGAAGAAGAGCCTGCCTGTCCTCACCATATGCGGCTTATCCAGATGGAAGGTATAGGTGAGGTTGGCTGGCAGTTACCGGTGGAGCGTGGGGTATAGAGAGAGAGAAAGAAGGGACAGAGAGTGGGGGGACAGAGACACACAGAATGAGGGGGGGACCACAAAGACACATAATAAAGGGGAGAGGCACAAAGAGACACAGAATGGAGGGGAGAAGGCTGACACAGAGTGAAGGGAGGAGGAGACTGAGAGATACAGAGTGAAGGGGGATGCTGAGAGACGCAGGTGGAACATGATGTTGTGGCAGAGAGATACAGGTGGGAGATGATGGTGTGGCAGAGAGATGCATGTGGGAGAAGATGGTGTGCGGAGAGACGACACAGGGGGAAGACAATGGTGTGGCCGAGAGTCAACACAGGGGAGAGATGATGGTGTGGCTGAGAGATGCAGGGGAGAGATGATGGTGTGGTTGAGAGACGACGCAGGGAGCAGATGATGGTGTGGCTGAGAGATGCGGGGGCAGGAAATGGCACAGGGGACACAAGTCTGGTTGATGTGCTGTTGTACGATGATGACCTTGGTAATATTCCTACACAAACAGGCATCTTCCAGACTATGATATCCTACATGACCTCAGCCACCCCAGTGTCTCTCCATGGGCTCCCCTCTGCTTCTCTACATGGCCCTCCCCTGTGTCTATCCATGGTCTCAGCTTTCCCTGTGTCTCTCCACCAGCCACACGTACCTCATCTGCCCCAGTCTCTGGATTTTCTGCTTGATCTTCTGAGCTTCTCATTGCTGTAGCTCCTGCTCTGTTCTTCAGTCGCAGTGAACAGACATGATGACATCACATGCGTTGGGCCAAAAAAAACACTTTTTTATTGTGCTGGGTGATGTCCCTGGTGACACTGCCCCTGATTTCACCAGCAGCCAAGGCATGGAGCACCAGGACTGGTATGGAGAAAGGGGTAGGAAGTGTCCCCATTGTACCTCCCACCCTCTTGTCGGGCCCAGTGGTGACTGGTGGCCACTGAGCCCCCTAGGACCACTGGGCCCTAGGCACCCGCCTTTACTGTGTTTTTGCTAATCCAGCTGTGACACACTGTAATGTAATATGATAATGTCTTTATATCACCTTAACTCATCATGAATTTATATAAAAAATGAGGCTAAGCCAAGTATTTTTTGTGAAGAGTGGAAATGTTTAGCTTAATCAAAGTAAAACATTTCTTTTGTTAAAACTTGTAAAAAAAAATCTTATAGTATAGACTTTTCTTTTAAAAAACGAAAAATATGCTGTTTGCTAGAAATAATTTGTGTGTAGCTCGTAGTGATGCTGGTGCAGCAGTATTATAATCCTTTTTTTATCACTACTTCAAACTGCTTTGTGATATGCCTATTTTACAATATTTTGCTGGTACAGTGTTTAGCAGATGGGCAAGTGAGTCATACTATCTTGCCATTTAAAGAGCAGTTTAACAATGTATTACATACATACACTGAGGATAGGATGGAAAAACCACAAAACTATAAACCTACTGTAAAATGATTTTTTTTTTTTGCAAAAGAGCTGACAAAATGTTATATGTACTATAAATATAAGTTTTTGAGGATATATAACGGGTATCTCCACATGTCATTTACTATTATTTTAATGCAATGGTATCTTGTACAGTTGTACATATTTGGCATCAAAAACACAGTAGTGAAACGCACCCCAAGAAAAGGCACAAGATGTGTCCAGCTCGGCAGCCTTTGGGCCAGGTTTACACTAGGAGATGATAGCTTGACAGTGCTAGTAACAAATGCTAAGTTACAGTATCCAATTCGTAGACAATATAGTGAGTCTGTCTATGTCTGGACAGTGTTATTAGTAAGTTATAAAAGTGCATTACATGTTACTCACAGTTACATGTGCTCTAGTAATGAAGTGGAGCTGGAGCAAAGCGGGATTCTATACAGCTCACTTGCTGGTGAGTGTATGCTGCATACGGGTAACGGTACAGGGATGCTGGAAAAGCTTTATAGCAGGTAATTAACCAGTTTCTTTTTAGGAGCTAAGTAGGAGACTTCTGTCTCCCACCATGTCTCTCTACACAAGTAAAAACAAGATGCCTCCTGCACATGCTCAGTAGTGACTACGGTGGTCATCTTGGGACAGGGCACGAGAATAGGAAGACTAGAGTCTGCGCAGTAGTGTACTCCACTTTCAGCAGCAATGGATGTGAGTTGATATGTTGTTGTTGGCATTTCAATGCCGTTGCAAAGGTACATTGGGGGACTCACGGCTAATTGATTCAACATCTTAGTGTGGTGGCCAGCACTTCCACAGAAGCAGTCTAAAGACACCACAGGAGAGGGCACCGGGAAAATTATTAACGAAGAACTCTGAAGAAAAAATGTAAAGCTATTTAAAGCCCCTTTCACAGATACTATAGTTTAAAAAAAAAATAATAATAACATATTTATGCAAAGGTAGCCTTTTTTAGTAGGGTAGACCTTTTTCTATACACATGAGTTTTTCTCTTTGTAATCCTACTGATGTCTAATAGCAGAGTAGAATAGCTTGTAGAGATACAGTGCAATACTGCAATTGAGTTAAGATGATAAAATACAACTGCAGAGCTGCAAAAAATGTTCCAGGATTTGCATAACAGGAAAGAAGCAAGTGAAAAGAAGTGTAATAACATCCTTTGTTGGCCATTGACAAAGCTTTTGCATTGGATTCTACAGTCTACAAAGACTCATCAGATCAGACCCGTCAAGCTTCCATGTCTCTCCCCATTCTTTATATAATGATGACATCATAATCTCCAAATTGTGATGCTTATCTCACACAAAGGCATTGTTCGGTAGACAATTTTCTTCCTTTATTTGACATGATGGTTGTGCAGCAGTGTACACTATCACTTGTTGGGGTAAGGGATTAGTGCAATAATGTCCTATATAAATTCATACAGAGAGGTTGCTATTCATAGCACAAAAATAATTGACAAATGGATCTAATAGCTAGCATTTACTTCACCATCAGTTTCAATCCTGTGCTTCCCCCTGAAGATCTCATTAATTAAATAAATTAGGTTTTTAATATTTTAAAAAATAAATTAACAATCAATTTTCATTTTGTAGATTAATAATTACAGAATAAGTTCATTCATGTTGAAGCTATATAAATACAAAGTAGTAGTAATAATACAGTAATTAGTGATGAGCGGGTCTCGGAGAACTGAACCCACCCGAAAATAAAGGATCCGAGTAGGATCTGAGTCTGGCTTGGGTTTTCCTGCGTAACTCGGAATCCAAAACAAGGCAAAACATCATCATCCCGCTTTCGGATTCTCGCAGGTTTTGGATCCTATAAAGGTCTCAGTGATCGGCGCCATTTTCACTACGGCTGTGGAGTGTGTACAGAACAGATGTGTTCTGTCCTTTTCTATTTTTCAAGGGAGCAGTGTTGTAGTTGTTCAAAGGTACAGTGTTATCGGGCTTTGGCTGCAGTACATAAAAGGGGGGGGGGTGCTGCTGTGTCAAAGATCTATTTAATTTTTTTGTGTGTGAGCTAGCTATGCTATTATTGTTTGGTGACACTGCTGGCCAGACCGCAGTTTATCATCCATGTATTTGTGACTTTGCAGGTGTCTGTCCTCACTCCGCAGGGGTGCTTTGTTGTTCATAAAGGAGTGCTGTGTTGTTCATCAAGGGGCTGCTGCCTCGTCCAGGGGTGCTTTTCCCCAGTGTAAAGAAAAATATTGTTCGGTGTCACTGCTGGCCAGTCTGCAGTTTATCATTCATATACTGTATTTGTGACTCTGCAGGTGTTCAGTCCTTACTCCGCAGGGGTGCTTTCCTGTCAATAAAGGCATGCTGTGTTGTTCATCAAGGGGATGCTGCCTCGTCTAGATGTGCTCTTCCCCTGTGTAAAAAAAAATAAAAGTTAAATAAATTTAGCATTCCACAAAAATAAAAATATTCTGTATATTTTTTTCAGTTTTTTTGTGTATGCTAGCTATTAATGTTCGGTGACACTGCCGGCCAGTTTGTCATCCACATATTGAGACACTTTAAGATGTAGTGCAGTGTGTTATTCTTATTCATAAAAAATATTTTGACACTGTACAAGGAAGCGCAGCATCTTACTCTTATTCATAAAAATATTGTGACACTGTAAGTGGTAGCACAGTGTCTTATTATTATTTATAAAAAATATTGTGGCACTGTAAGTGGTAGTGCAGTGTTTTACTTATAAAACAATTTGTGACACTGTAAGGTGGTAGAACATTGTTTTACTCATAAAAAATCTTGTGACACTGTAAATGGTAGCACAGTATGTTATTTTTTTCTTATTCATAAAAAATATTGTGACAGTGTAGGTCATTGATACCGCAGTGTAATATTTAAAATTGGTACAAATTGTTGTGTGTGCTGTACCCCTCTTCATTCGTGTTTGTTGATATGGAGAATGATCAGTTGAGAGAAGAGCAGGAACCACATACTAGTGCTGGAGCTGCTGCCAGTGCCACCAGTCATGACGATACTAGTCCATCTACCTCATCTACTAAAGCTGATGCCCAAGGGCATACAGGGATTAAGTCAGAGCATCTAAAATCAAAGAACCAATCTTTCACAGTGGTAAAGAAAAAACATCAAAGGGAAAGTTAGCTGCAGAAAGATATCAAATTTGCAATATGCCTTTCAACACTTTAAGTGGCAAGGAAATGTTAACGCCTTAGCCTTTATTTATGACTGGTGGTTCTGCCTCTTATGATGATGTAAGCCCTTCTCCCTGTAGATGTTTAAAAAAAATTAAATTGTTGAGACACAGGAGCCAACTGTGCACTCAGAAATGTCACAAATCCCTAAGGAGAGTCTAAATGTATCGGCGGATGCCATGTGTGAGCCTGACCTTTCCAATACTGTATGAGCCTCCTTCCACCACTTGTGCATCCTCTGCAAATGTGAGGATGAGCAGCACAAGTCATCATGCTAACATAGAAATGAGGATGCTTCTGTGGAAGTGCACAAGGATGAGGAGGGCATGTGGTTGATTAGGATGCTGATGATGAGGATGTTGTTTGCATAAATCAGGCCCCAGTGGAAACAGTTGTTGCCCGTGATAAGGAATAGCCCATTGTCAAGCCTGGACATAAAACAAAAAAATCCACTTCTTATGTGTGAAATCATTTCTACCCAAATCCAGACAACAATTGTCAAGCAATCTGTACCTGTCGTCTTGCCAGAGTAAGTAGAGGTAGGGACCCTAACTATCTAAGAACCTCCTCCCTGTTACATCATCAACAGCTCATCCATCAAAAATGTTTGCAAAATTCAGAAACTTTGGCTAAAAAAGTAACAGCAAGCAGTCCAGCATCAGCTAGCTCCCTTCTCTCTGCTAGATTCAAGCACCTGGCATCTTCACCACCAACACCAACAATATCCTCAATCATGATCGGAAGTAGTCCTGCATCAAATTTGATAAGGCTAACTCAGTCCTCTCCTATGCTTGATTCCTCAAAAGAATCCTTGAGCGCTATGCCTGCTGCTGCTGTTGGGAGTGGATCTTCATCCCAGAAGGGTACCAGGAAGAGTACTAGAAGTAGTTCTAAAAAAATTGACTGTTAAACAATCCTTTGCAAGGGGGAGCAGTTATGACAGCAGTCACCCAGTTGCACAGCGGATCACTGACGCCATAATATCTATACTGGTATTAGATGTGCATCAGATATCTGCCATTAGTGTAGTGGGCTTTAGACAGTTAATTGAGGGCCTCTCTCCCCCCAACTAAATCCCATCTAGGTTCCACTTCACTAGAAAAGCAATTCCCAGCCTGTACAGGGACGTTAATAAAAACTTAATTAGTGTCCTCCAAATGCCCTTGTACCCACTATTCACATAACCACAGATATGTGGACAAGTGGAACAGGGCAAACACAAGATTACATGACTGTAACAGCCCACTCAGTGGGTGTATTGCCTTCAGCGGCACCAACAGCAGCGGCTTCTAAGAAAAAGCATCTTATTCAAAGACAGGCTACTCTGTGTATAACCAGTTTCACTAAGAGGAATACTGCTGATAACCTCTTAGAAAAACTCAGGGAAGTCATTAAAAAATGGCTTACCCCTCTTGACCTCTCCTTGGGATTTGTGATTTCTGAAACCACCACCAATATTGTGAGAGCATTACAGCTGGGTGAATTCCAACACGTCCCATGTTTTGCACACACTATTAACTTGGTGGTTCAAATGTTTTAAAAAAATTACAGGGCCGTGCAGGAGATGCTCTCCATGGCCGCAAAATTTCTGGTAATTTTTGCTATTCAGCAGGTGCATGTAGAAGATTGCAGCACCTGCAAGAAATGTTGAATTTTACCTGTCACCAGGTGAAGCAAGAGGTAGTTACAAGGTGGAACTCCACCCTTTATATGCTTGAGCAGATGGAGGAACAGCAAAAAGCCATCCAAAGCTTCACAACAAAGTATGACATAGGAAGAGGAGGGGGACTGTGCCTTACTCCAGCGCAGTGGTAAATACTTTCTGTGTTGTGTGGAGTGCTGAAACCCTTTGAAGTAGTCACCTGTAAAGTGAGTTCAGACACTGCCAGCTTGAGTCAGGTAATTCCCCTCATTAGACTGTTGGAAAAGCAGCTTGAGAAACCTAAGGAGGAGCTGAAATGAAGCAATTCTGCTTAGTATGTCGGACTTGTAGATCAAGTCCTTTATTTGTTTTGCCAGGATCCAAGGGTTGTCAGGATCTTCCAATTGGAGCAATATATTTTGGCCACCATGCTCATTCCCAAGGTTTAAGTCATACGTTGTGTCTTTCTTCCCAACGGACACATATCTGAAAAGATGCAAAGAGCTGTTGCTAAGCAAATTGTCAGCTAAAGCGGCACGTGATGCAGTGATGGCTCCTCCTTCAGTTTCTCCAGCAAGTGCAGCTGCCAGGAAAAAACAAAAACTTTCCCATAAAAAGACCCACTGGTGATGCAGATGAGTAAACACAACCAATTTTTGACATCTGGTCAGATCTAAAAGAATTGTATACAATTAATGAGACCTCTACCATGACTCCATCTAATATGGTCACCATTCAAAGAATGGTTGAGGACTATTTTAATGATAGTGTCCAAATAGGTATCTCAGACAGTCCATTTCACTACTGGCAAAAAAACCTGCAATTTGGAGGCCCTTGCACAAACTGGGTTTGCTGTACTTGAGCTGCCCACCCTCCAGTGTGTACTCAGAAAGAGTTTTCAGCACAGCCGGGAACCTTGTCAGCGATTGGCATAGTAGGCTACTTCCTCAAAATGTGGAAAAGATGAGAAAATGAACTACAAATTTCACAAGGAAGATCTTTACCGCCAATTACATCCAAAAATTACAGAGGCACCTGAGGCTGTAATGATGGATTCCAGCAGGGACAAATTTAGATTGTGTGAAGATGATGTATACACTGATGAGGGTGAGGAATCAGATGATTGATGGTGACAACATCTTGTCTCTGTAAAGCCAGTTTGTGCAGGGAGAGATCATTGGCAGCAATGTCAGCTGTATGTTGGTAGTTTGTTTTGTGGGGGCCCAATCAAACCATTCGCTTCAGCCACAATTGTCAGTCCCTGTCACTGAAGTGATTGGTTTTTTAAACTGTGCATGTCCTATGCACAACATAAGGGTAGTGGGTGGAAGGGCCCAAGGACAATTCCATCTTGCACCTCTTTTCTTTGCATTATGTTTTGTTTGGGGCATTGCTGCCTGCCATTTTTAATGTTATAGTTTATGAAACTGCCATCCTATCTGCCACTGCTGTGTTGCAAAAGTTTGATAGATGTCCTATATTTTTTTTAACTGCAGTGCTTTTGTGCCGCTGCTCTGACGTTTACTTTTTTAAAGTTTCATACTGTAATTATTTAAACTAAAATCACAAATAGGTATACTTGCAAAATACTCTTATCCCATTTCCAACCTTGATTTGTAGATACCAACCTGGTGGGCTTGGTTTTCCTTGATCATAACAGCCATGTTTGGTCAGATGTAACTCAAACACCAAATGAAAAGGCTATTTTGTGATGGTATCTGGAGATGTTCTCTCTCCACCCCTCCCAGCCTTCCCATCCATTATCCCAAAAGCAAAATGATAACAGATGTTTAGTACCAGACTTTAAAAATCCCTCTGCCCCCTTCTTGTTCAGAGTTTCTGTTTTGTGTGCTGCTACAGACAGCATCTCCTGCATGCCCCTTTAATTAAAAAAAAAAATACTGGACCACCACAAGAGCTCAACTGGGCAAGGACTGATGTGTATGAGTCAAATATTCTTTGAAATTTACTCTCCACCTCCCTCCATCATAAATTTGCTTTGGAGTCAAAAACCTTCATTAAATTTACTATGAATCAATCCTTCTTTCCCTGCCTTCAACTACATACATACTCCATCTCCCTCAGGCCTCTTGATTAATGAAAACATATGTTTCCTTATGTGCCATGTTTGAAGTTGAACTGCCACATGTTTGTGCCGCCCACTTCTGCCACTTAGCTTAGTCAGCCAGCTATCTTGGTGCAAATTATGGGCCTAAACTGGATGAAAACAATATTATGATCTATGAGGTGGTCAAAATTGACTGGAAACAAGTGGAAATTAATGTTATTGAGGTTAATAATACTGTAGGAACAAAAACAGGCCAAAATTATGTGATTTTTAGCTGTTTTTATCTTTTTTTTTTAGAAAAAATACAGATCCAAAACCAAAACACGCAAGGGCGGTTTTGCCACATCCAAATCCAGATACATAACACGAAGGGGTTACAGATCCAAAACCAACACACATCCCTAGTAATAATAATACATATTTTTATTACATATTTCTTATTTTTTTGTCTATCATGTTTGGATTTATGTGCAGTAGTAACTGATGGAGATTACAGACTAAAGTATGACATGAGAAGCTACACTATAATTTGTACTGTTTATTAGCTTATGACAGTGAACTAAAAGAATCCTGTTTTTTTTTCCTCCATGTTATATTATGAAGATTAACTGTTCTGGTCACAGTAACATTTCTCCCACAACCTTGTCTGCTTGAACAGAGAAGCATATTTACATATAAGTTACAAGTAAGTCACAATGCATCAGAAAAATCCAGCAGTGGAAACTTAAAGTTGAGATGCTGCTGTCCAGATATTGCAGGAGGTTATTCTTACAAATAGACCAGAGGTTCACAGCTATAACAGGATAAGAAAGACAGAAAAGCACAAGTAACCATACGATTATATTTATTAGTTGAAGTATATAATTAGAATTATAAATAATGTAGTACAAATTTGATCAATTTACGGGGACATAGAGTTTGATGTCATGGTAGCCATAGTGCTGTACATACTACCTGACACATACAGTGTGCTGAGTAACTACATGGAACAAGGACTGAAGTGGACTTAACACTAAATCTTGTGAAAATGAGGCTTATAGATGAACACCAGCCCGTTAAGAAACACATATCAAGTCACATAATAAGGAAAGAAGATAAGATGCAAGAATCAGTGGCATCTGAAGAAAAATTGCTCAATATGGAAAGCAGAACAACAATGGTATTGCCCACATTAACTGTTGTATGCACTGATTAGTGGAATGAAACTTTTAAAGCAACAAAAGGCCATCTGTTCAATACCATGTGCATAGATTTGGGAGCAACAATTCATATGATAAATTATAGAAACTTCTTCTCAGAACCTTACCTAAATAACAAAGTTACAATATATCTTGAAGATGTAAGTAGTGTCATCACTGAAAGAGTTGGACATGGCCAACTCATATGCTTTAACACACACGGGAACAATCTGGTAGTAGCAGTAAAGCATGTGCTACAGTATATGTTCCTAGCATGGGAAACTGACTCTTACCTGTAAGCTGAATGGTGACTATGGGCTCTATTTACTACAATCCGCATTTGTTATGCAGATTGTAGTGTGATATTACCGACTGAATATGTATTGCGAATTCAGGCAATATCACAGGGATTTACTACAAATCCCTTGCAGGGACAGAGCTTGCGATAAAGCTCTGTCCCTGAGAATCCCCTCCGCACACTTATCACAGTACTTTTGCAAAACATACCGAAACAAGTGCCCGCGCATGCGCTGACCGAGCGTCGCTAACGCCCACCCCCGGCGCCAAGCCCCGACCCCACGATCACATTTCCCATTACAATTATGGGAATTGCGATCTGCTTACTAAAAATAAGTGATAATTAGGGCTTGAAGTAGAATTTTAGGAATTCTACTCCAATTGTAACTTTAGGTGATACTAAAATAATGTGAAAAGGGTGTGAAAACACCCCTTTTCACTTTATTTTAGTAAAAATAATGTTACTAAATAGAGCCCTAAAGGACTCACCATCCTTCTGATTCCTCTCCCAGTAAATTATGCATTATGTATCTGTGGATGGCGTTAGCTGCCGGGTCCAAGCTCCGCTTGGCAAATTTAAAAGTCTACATAGCACCACTAGGTGGTGCCAAATACAGAAGATTAACATTACACCAACATCTCCCTTTTTTAACATATGCTATAACATAACTATAAATTAAGTCTGTCAGGTGGCCGTGACTGACGTCCACTACGAGTATAGACAGGATTTTGTTGAGTTGGAGTTGAACTTCGTTGGGCAGGAGTCTGTATAACTCTAGCGGGTGCTAATGATGGACTGCCATTCGGTATGCTTGCAAGTTCCATATTCTCATTTTCTCCATATTCTTCTGATATAACATCCTGGGGCCTTTCAAATTCCTGACTTGCCATTGGCGCAACTGGCTCCATAATTAGACCAGGAGTGGAATGCTCAACATTTTTAGAATTGGCCGCTCAGCTACTCGCAAATCCCCATGTTTGTGTCTGCACAAAGGTCCGTCCACATCCACAAGATATGAGCATGGTGCAACCTTTCGCACACAGTAACCTGGTCTCCCACTGCCAGTGTGATCTCCTGAAAGGGGCTTCATGCGAATTGGCTCACCAATAATAAGTTCAGGCAACTCCTTGGTGAATTTATCATACCGCAATTTAGAAATCTGCTTCCTCTGCTGTATCATCTCTGGTACACCTTGTACTATGCTTGGATAAAGTAAAGTACTGGCTACTGGCAAAGATGTCTTAAGTCTCCTTGACATTAGACGCTCTGCAGGACTAGTCCCCATGCCCTCGGTTGGTGTATTCCGCCAATGTAATATGGCCTTCCATATTGTATAATCACTGCTAGATTTTTTACACAAAGTCCACTATCTTAACTGCTGATTCAGCTTTACCATTTGATTTTGGATAACGTGGGGATGAGGTAACATGCTCAAACTCCCATTCAGAGGCAAATCGTCTAAATTGTTCACATGAAAACTGTGGTCCGTTGTCTGAGATCACTCTTTCAGGCTGGCCATAACGCGCAAATTGTGCTTTGCGGCACTTTATTGTAGTTTCTGCAGATAAGTCTGAGAGAAGCTCAATTTCCCAAAAATCTGAATAATGGTCCACTATTAACAGAAAGTCTTTGCCTGCGTAAGTAAAGAAATCCATGCTAACAGTCTGCCATGGACGTATTGGTATCTCATGTGACATCATAGGTTCTTTCTGTTGTGCATGTGCATATTCATTACATGCTGAGCAGTTACTAACATAGGCCCTCATTCAGAGCCACTCGCAAACAGCAGTACGCTCGTTGCATTCCGATGTTGAATAACCGCGCATGCGTCGGTGTAACACTGCGCATGTGCGTACGGCAGATTGCGAGTTTTTTGGGTCTCGTTCGTCAAATAGCGTACAGGAAGTGACATGTCAAATGTGATTGACAGAACAGGGCATTTTTGGGTGTTGACGGGGGTGGAGATGGAAAAACGCAGGCGTGGCGAGGCGTTTTTGGGGCGTACATACATTAGCAGATGCGAGCGTAAAATGTGTTCGGACCGACTCATACGTCACTGGATGATCCTCTTTCCCTTCAAAATGCTCGCACAGCTTAGGGTCTGGATTACTCGACCACATTGGCGATGGCCTTCTCCTCCGTCCCGGGACTCCACGATGTTGTTGCGATTAATCGCGGGAGGGCTGAAAAGCAATTAGTGTTGGATTGAAAACCGGCTTGGTATGTGTTTTGAAATCACTTTTTTGGGATAGCACAAAACCGTACGCAGGTGGAAATCTGAGCTGCTAATGTCAGGATGACACAAACAATTTGCGTACATTTGTGGGGGTTTATTTTGCCCTCAATTTGGTGGTTAGGGCCTATTGTAACAATAATGTCATCATGTTTTAATTTTCTCACCATTTTATTTTTGCCTCTTAAATTTGCCTCGTTATTTGAATTTTTAAACGTTCCTTAAAGAGCCCTTTTTTTTTTTTTTACCAATTTTTTGCCTTTTGGTCCAGGATTAAATGTAACCCATTTGTACAATAATTTCACAATCCAATGTCAGATTTTTGGTGTCAATTTATTGGTCAAACAAAAATTAAATTACTTAAAAATTTGGGGACATCTTTTTTTGCCAAAGATGTGTCCCAAAATCCAACAAATTGGCCCAACATAACTGTTGACATAAACATACAACAAAAAATTAAAAACATTTCACAAGAAAGGAGAGGGAAGTTTGGACCAGAAAGGAATATGAGCCAAGCACAGAAGGATTGTGGGAAAAGTCGCCATTGCTGTCACCGTTTTTTCACCCGTTTGGATGGGGGAGGGAGGGTGCCAGACCGGGTCCGGGATGTCATCGGGCTGGCCTGTCCAGAGGCAGATGTTGTGGCCTCTGCACTAGGCACAGGGCTAGGCACATTTGGAGGATTGGCTGATGTTGTGCCAGAGGTGGAGGATCCTGATGTTCCGGCAGGAAGGGAGGTCGGCTCCACCATGTGCTGGCGAACGAGCTGCTCCAGGGCATTGGCGATGCGGATGTTGGCCCTGGTATTTTCCGCCAGGGCCTGACCAATGGTCACGTTGGCCGCAGCATTTTGCTCCAGGGCCTCAGCCACCCGTACCAGACTGGCGTCCATCCTCTGCAGAATCTCCGTATGGAAATCCGATTTGAAATTGAGTTCTGTGAGGAGGGACACTGCCTGCGAGGGGGATTGCCCTGGACTGGCTTCTGCAGGGTCCTCAGCCGGATGTACTGGTTCCTCCCCTGCCGAGCCAGCAGAAATTCGGCGGCCAAGGCTCCCCTCTGGAGCAGACTCATCCGCCTGTGTCTCTGTTAGGAAAAAAGAGAAAAGACTCACATTAGAATCTACATATTGGCACAATAACATTTCAGAGTTGGTGACATCAAAAGATTTACCTGGGACAACATGAGGAGCCGCAAAGTCTGGCATGTCCGTATCCATGTTGGACACGCCAAACACCTCCACAGGCTGCACAAACCCCTGTGCCAGCTCTTCTAAATCCGTCAACTCCAATGACACAGGGGTGGGACCCCCACCTGTCCCCCTTGCATGCCTAGCCCTGTCCGCGAGTTTTTGCTTTAGGCGATATTTGAAGTCGCCCCATCTGTGGGAAAAAATGGAAGCCATTATCCTTTTGTTTAAAATGGTGTTTGTTTTTTGGGGGGGCAAGTGTTTACTTACCGCCGTTTGACATCCCGGGCTAGACGGACATAATCACCCACCCTATTGACAGCAACGGCTACCTCTTCCCACATTCTCCCCTTCTGGCTTAGACTCATATTCCTGTCTGCCTGTGGCAGGATGTCCACACACTTCTGTATCAAAACCTCCATCTCCTTTCTTGTGAAATGTGGCTGCCTTTTTTTTTTGGCAGCTTTGGCCGGAATACTTGGACCAGCAGCCTCTTCCATGTCATCCTCCTCACCTATTTGTGTAAATATTCATATTTCACAAAATCACAACTTGCCGAATCTTATGTTTCTAATTAATCATTGATACAAAATGCATGAAAGACTTACCGCCTGACTCTTGGGCATTGTTTCCCTGGTCTGTCGCCATGTCTGTGGTCCAAACAAGAAATACACCAGAATTTTAATGTGTTTTCGTGACGTATTTATACATGCGTCCTTATTTTGCGGCCGCATCATTGATTGTGCGTTCCTATGATCCCTCCTTAATTTGTGCGGGAAACGAAACACTATTTATGGCTTGGTGTGTCTCGAGTCGAGGTGGCGTTTTTGGATTGTTGGAGGTTACCTTGGCTGGAGTTTCTTGTTTGCAGATAAAGGAGTTGGCGTTTGGAGTTTTTTTTGTTTGCTAGATTTGCGTTTTTATTTTCCCTTCTCTTTTTTGCTTTTTATTTTTTTGGCCTCGTTTCTTGATTTGGTAAGTTTTGTGAAGTCTAACTTTTGATCAATTGTTGTCTCATTGTGTTTCTTATTGTTTTTAATTTTTGGAACCATAATTTCACATATTTTAGATTTTTATTAATTTCGGACCCAAAGACCTTTTGATTTGGACTCATATATTTGCTCTTGGTAAGTTCATTTTTTTTCTTGTATTTGTGAAATAATTAGCGCATTTTTCTCAGTTTGTATAGTGACTTGCATTTGCGAACTAATTAGCACATTTTTACTACTTACTATTGTGACTTGTATTTGCGAACTAATTAGCGCATTTTTACTACTTACTATTGTGACTTGTATTTGCGAACTAATTAGCGCATTTTTCTCAGTTTGTATAGTGACTTGTATTTGCGAACTAATTAGCGCATTTTTACTACTTACTATTGTGACTTGTATTTGCGAACTAATTAGCGCATTTTTACTACTTACTATTGTGACTTGTATTTGCGAATGAATTAGCGCATTTTTAAATGCTTATTAATCCTGTAAAATTATTTATGGTTGCCCTTTCGCTTTTTTGGCAAACATTTCAACCCATTTTGATGTACTGTGTGCAATGTCGTTTTGCTCTTTTGCCAAATGTGTGTTTCGCATATTTTAAGTTTTGTCTAGCACAAAATTTACAAACAAAAATGCACAGAGTGAAATTTGTCAAATTATTTTTGTGATTAATTTCAGTTTGGACGTATCATGACAATACCCCGGCATGTAAGCAGCAATGGATGGTATCATCAAGCTAAGTTGTTTTTAATTGTCTTTTGTGGTGGGTCCAAAGCCTTACATTCCAATCTTGCCATTTCAGGTTGATCTAGGGCGGATTGTTCTGGCCATGCTCCCGGAAGCCGACCAACCTCAATCTCGTCCCAGGCGTAGGCATCGTAGGCGTGCAAGGCCCCAGATATTTCGAACACGTGTCACCCTTTTTGGAATGCCCGATGATGAGGTTTTAAGACGCTACCGTCTTCCTCCCAAAATCATCATAGACACTCTCTCATTAATAGAGAGTGATCTTGAGCGGCAAATTGACAGTCCAACAGCAATACCACCACTTACGCAATTTATGGCGGTGTTACATTTCTGTGCCTCAGGATCGTTTCAAACAACGGTGGGAATAGTGGCAGGCATCTCACAATCCTCCTTTTCCCGGATCCTGAGGGCAGTGATGGAGGCACTTTTCAAGCACCTCCATCATTTTATTCAAATGCCTTTGGATATGGGTGCCCTTAGTGTGGCCAAGGCCAATTTTTACCAAATAGCTGGCTTCCCACACATCATAGGGGTTGTGGATGGTACTCACATACCACTTCAGCCTCCAGCACGGCTGGAGGCCATATTTCGAAACAGGAAACACTATCACTCCCTGAATGTAATGGTGGTATGTGATGCCTCCCTCCAGATCCTGTCCCTGAATGCAAAATTACCAGGAAGTGCACATGACTCCTTCGTCATCCGGCAATCAGGGATATGGCACAAATTAACCAACCTACAAGCTGGTGATGCGTGGCTTCTGGGTAAGTGGAGACCTTTAGTACATAACAATGTTAAGCTTGATACACAGTGATCCTGATGTTGTCTATTCTTTTTCACAGGAGACAGTGGCTACCCTTGCATGCCCTGGCTGCTCACTCCTTATTTGGCTCCCACACCAGGTCCACAAAGTGAGTTTAATACCGCACTTACAGCCACCAGGCAAGTGGTGGAGCGCTGTATCGGCCTTTTAAAAGGCCGATTCAGATGCCTCCACCGCTCTGGTGGCGAGCTCATGTATTTGCCGGATATGGTTTCGAAAATTGTGGTCCTTTGTGGGATCTTTCACAACATCACCATAAGGAGTGGTGTTCCAATACAGCCAGAGGATGCCTTACCTGAGGATGGCCCCCCCGAGGTTGGTCGGAGGTCAGTATGTGGGGGGGCCATACGCGATGATGTGGTGGCCCGATATTTTAGGTAATTATTGATCAAACAACAGTGTGTATACCCAATGTGTTACGGTTTTTTAACGTTCATCTTTTTTGATATTAATTCTTGCACCATCTTCTGTTTGTTTGCATAATCTTTGGCACTCCCACGATGACTACTTCCTGCTACCCTTCAAAAACCTTTCTGTTGAAACTTCAGGAATATATTCTGACACCAATATTGCAACGCCATATTTTTGACATCATGTGGGCATGGACCTTCGTCAACCAGTTCTTGATTTGTTGTGTGTTTGTTTAGTGTTTTTGGTATGTGGTGTATTTCTGATTATCACTGTGTGTTTTGTTTGTGAGTGACCACTTTGTATTTTTATTTGTGTTGTGAATATTTGGAGAGTGTAATTTGTTTCCTTTTTGGGCACCGTAGAAGCAATTGTAAACAAACTCCCAAACGAGTGGGGCTAAAATGTAATATGTTTTCGGGGTACTAACCAACACAACAAGGAATCATGTCCAATCAGTTGCCTTCGTAAGATTGTCCTAAGCAGTTTGGCCACCAAATAGGAACCTGAAAAATGGTGTAAACTATCATGTTGACCACCACAAAAAAGTAAAATGACATTGGTACTGGGAGGTGTTTCTTGTGCCTGTTTGCATTCAAAATACAACACACAATCTGTAGTGAGATTCTGTGGCAAACCTTGCTTGAAGAGTCTACTTATGTCAGTGTAAAGAATCTTGGATTTACTCCAAACGCATGAGACAGAGCTTGATTTAAAACTGATTTATTAAGAAACAATTTGTAAAAATTTTTTTAAAAAAACTAATTCCTAAGGAGGACCAACAGATGGTCAAGGGCCTGCATCAGCCCGGTGACCTGCTCCCGCATACGGCCCACACAATTAACAATCTCTTCCCGACGCCTCTGTTCCTCTGTGGGTGACAAAAGTTTCTGGATTAATAAATCGATAATGAAGCAACATTGTAAAAAAACACAAAACAAGCAAACCAAAACTTACAAGCTTGTGGGCCCAAAAAACATTACACGGATAAAAGCCAGCACCCCAAAATGTCTAAGGGCAAAAATACAAGGGCCCTAAAAAAAGGCACACAGGTGTGATATGTGTATGGTGACATCAGCAGGAACAGGTAAAGACAACCCCCAAAAATACCCTAAGGCGACAAAAAGTCTAAAAAAATGGGGACGACACATGATTACATACAAACAGTTTGTGGTGTCCAAAATAAACTTTAAAAACATACCGTTCTCCAAAACGCCAGAGCCAGAAGCCACTCCCTGGACCACCTCGGAGGTGGCTACATTCCCCAACCCGAGGGGCAAGGTGTTTTCAGGATCCTGGGAGGGGGTATTTGGAGGAGGGACGAATGGAGGAGAGGGGGAATTGGGCTGGAGGGGAAGTAGGCCGGAAATTTTGGCCACATGGTCTGGGGAGGAGGGGGTAATAGAGGAATTGGGGGTTGGAGAGAGGGGCCGGGACCGGCGTCTTGTGTGGCGATGCCGCCGTAGTGTTTGCTGGGCCCCTAAAAAATGACCAAAAAATTGTGGTTAGTTTCAACAGGAAACCAAAAAAAAAAAAAAAACACACAATAGGACAAACATGAAAACATGCACATGCAGATATGACTACAATGACTCTATAGGACAGACATGAAAACATGCACATGCAGACATGACTACAATGACTCTATAGGACAGACATGAAAACATGCACATGCAGATATGACTACAATGACTCTATAGGACAGGCATGAAAACATGCACATGCAGATATGACTACAATGACTCTATAGGACAGACATGAAAACATGCACACGCAGTTAGGGCCCACAAGATAAACTTGAAAACCACAGTCCAGAACACTTACTTTCCGCAATCTGCATGCGAAAGCATGCCAGCAAGCGGGGCGTCCGCCGGTGCAGGTCCGACCACCTGCGCTCCAGCTGGCCAACATGTCGGCGTGAGCCGAAGGAGCGCAGGCGTCGACGTACCTCCGCATATGCGGAACGCTTGCGCCTATTGGAGATGGGTGGAGGCTGACTGGTGATCCTCCTGTCCATCACCTCCGTCAGCACCAGCAGTTCGCGCCTGGTGAATGCGGCGGATCTCATGATGGCAATGATGTTTTTTTGACAAAATAATTTTAATAAAGCACCCCAAAACAATTTGATTGGCTAATGTATTTGGGAAATTAACAGGACCAATTCTATTGGTTAGTGTATGAGTCATGTGTTCGACAGGGCCAGAAATCTCTTGAGAGTTATGATAGGCTTGATGCAGTGACATGCGTAAGCAATTTTTAAATAAAGAAATGAACCACTGAAAAATTGTGGGGAGACAAACAAATAGAACAATTGTTTAATTGGGGCTAACATGTCTTTTGAACAATAAAAGCGAAGGTTTCAGCCGTACGTATTCTGCGAGCAAATACAAACACGGACAAGATTAAAGTTTATTGCATTGTGTTGAAAAAAAAAAACAATTAAGCTAATTGATACATTGATTGGCATGATACGATTGAGGGAGGTAGGCCGAAAAAACGAGCAGGTAATCGGAATCTGACAGTCCCACTTCCGGTTTGTACTTGTGCGTGCGTTCCCTTCAAGCCATTTCGGGGATGTACGCTCGCTATTTGGCACGCTCGTTAGTCAGAGAAGGGGTCGCCTGAGTTTGGGGCGGATTTTTAGCTGCGTAGGAAAATACGAGCGAGTGCTTGAATTTAAATATTTTTTTACGTACGGCGAACGTGCGTACGCCCACTTGCGAGTGGGTCTGAATCAGGGCCATAGTCCTTAATTTCACTTTGCATGTTAGGCCAGTACAATGTATCTCTTGCTTGTCTGTAGCATGCATCACCTCCAAGATAGCTTGAATGTATGCGGGCCAACATTTCAGATTTTAAGGAGTTTGGTATTATGACTCTTGGTCCCTTGTACAAGATGACATTCTTTATTCTGATCTCGTCTCTAAATGACCAATAGTCCCTCATGATGAGTGGCATCTCTTCTTTCAAGGCTGGCCATCCAGCCAATACAAAGGATTTCAAAATCTGCAAGCTCTCATTAGTCATGGTACGCTACCGAACCTGATGCAGACGCTGATCAGTGACATTCAGATAATCTGGCTGGTTAATATGTGCAAAATCAGTCATCACCTGATGCATGGTGCAGGCTGTATGATAGCTCTACTAAGAGTGTCACTTATGTACATCTCAGGGCCTGGCTTGTAAGTGACACAGAGATTATAATGCTGTAAAGTTAACATCATACTCTGAAGTCTTTTAGGTGCACAAATAAGAGGCTTCTTAAAGATGGCAATTAGTGGTTTATGATCAGCCTCCACAGCAATCATGTCCCAGCCATATAGAAAGTAATGAAAATGGGAACAAGCAAACACAATACTCAAGCACTCCTTTTCAATTTGTGCATAGTTCTGGTCAGTAGGAGTCAATGCCCTTGAAGCAAATGCAACTGGTTGTCCTTCTTGCATCAGGCAACATCCCAGTCCATTTTTACTGGAATCACTCTGTATAGTGACTGGCTTGGTAACATCATAATACTTCAGCACAGGTGTAACTGTGACCAAATGCTTTAATTCCTCCACTGCCTTATCATGTTTTGGAAGCCAGTGCCATATCGTATCTCTGTCTAGAAGTCTGCGTAGAGGTTCACATACTTCTGAAAGGCGAGGCATAAATTTGGCTAAATATGTCACAAATCCAATCAAACATTGCACAGACTTTACATCAGTGGGTGTTGGCATTTCTAAGACAGCTCTATTACTTTTGCAGGGTCAACTTTCAAACCTTCAGAGGACAGGATATGACCATGAAAATTAACCTCTTTCAATTTAAATTGCAGTTTCTTCACACTAAGGCCCTGATTCAGAGCCGCTCGCAAAAAGCTTTTTTTTTTAAAACCGGCCTCCTGGCCGCTCGCTACGCTTTTGTGAGTGACCAGGTGATGGTCGCGACCATCGGGCTTGTGACGAGACCCTTGTGGTAGGGTCTCATCTGCCGAAAGCCCAGTAAGCTTCCTCCTTCGGGAACGCCTCCGTTTGGCTAGCTACACCCCCGACCCGCCTACAAAATGGGGCGAGCTGTCGATCAACATCGTCAGCCGCCCCATTTAGTTGCGAGCCCCAGAGCGAGTGATTTCTCGCTCGCTCCGGGGCTCATGCATGCTACGCGTGCACACTGCCTGACCATCTACCCGCTTGCGAGCGCATAGCGCTTGCGAGCGGGTCTGAATGAGGCCCTAAGTCTTAATTTCACTTGCCTGCAACGATCCAAGTGCTAGTAACTTGCGGTCATGATCATCCTCTGCTTCCTTTTCTTTCTCCCCACAGCCAACAACAAGAATATCATCTGCTATCGGCTCAATGCCACAAAGTCCAAACAGTAATTCATGTTGTTTTCGCTGGTAAACTTCAGGTGCCACGGAAACCCCAAATGGAAGTTGAAGCCATCTTTTCCTACCCCTGGGGATCCAAAGGGTGGTCATATAGCTGCTAATTTCATGCAGCTTACATTGCAGAAATGCATCACATACATCAACCAGCGTAAAGACTTTTGCTTTGCGAAGCTTATATAAAACATCCTCTAATGTTGGCATAATATAATGAGATCTCCGTAGTGCTTGATTTAAAAATTTAGGATCAATACAGATTCTTAACTTGTCTGGCTTTGCCACAATGACCATATTGCTAATCCAGTCAGTTGGTTCAGTCACAGGTACAATATGCCCATCTGCTTCAAGTAAAGCTTTCACTCTTGGCTTGAGGGCTATAGGCACATTGTGTGGAGCACACTGGAATGGTGGAACACTTGGGTCAAGTTCAAAATGTACTTCCCCAGGAACAGACTTCAATGGCCCCTTGAACACATCATCATAGGCATCTATTATTTGCGCTTTCCTTAATGGTCCAGACAAATCATGTTCCATGTTATGCAGTTCAGCAGGAAGAGTAAATTGCATCAACCCCAAACACTCACAAGTGGAACCTGACAATAATGGTTTCTGATGGGTCTCCACAATTTCAAAAGTTAGCATGTGGGTATGTCCACTAACGATGCATTCTGTTCTGAACCGTCCCAATGACTTCATCAGCTCCCCAGAATACAGCTTCAGTTTAGTGTCACTTGGCAGTAACGGGACTCTAGGAGCCAATTTTATCTTATCGCTCAGACTCATCACATCACATGTTGCACCTGAGTCTAATTGACATGGTTGCCTCTTATTATTCAAAATCAGATGTACAAACCACTTTTGGCCTTCTGATCTCACAGTCCCAATACATTCTGTTGTATGAATCACTTCTGCATTATGTGTATCTGTATTTCTTCTACTGTGCGTACTTCCCCTGCTGAATTCCATCTCTTGCCTGACATGCACACTTTAGCAAAATGATTGGTAATGCCACATGATGTACAGATTTTCCCAAATGCTGGGCATTGCTCCTTCCCTCGCCTGTGCATTTTACCACAGTATTTGCAGACTGTGTATTTGGCTGCTGGTGAGCTCTGCTGATGATTTTTATACTTTGGGCCACCCATCAAATCATCTCTGCTGTGTTGTTGTCTCTCTGCAGCATTAACATTAGCAATCTGTCTGTCCATGGCTCTGATTCTTTGGTCAGTGAGCTCTGCTGTGCGACACATTTCAATAGTTGCTGACAGATCTAAATTCCACTCTCTTAAGAGACGGCGACCTGTGGTCTCACAATTTATGCCCAATACTAAATTATCTCGTATAAATTCATCCTATAATGTGCCATACTCACACGTTGCTGCCTTTTCTCTCAACCGGGTAACAAAATTATCAATGGATTCATCTTCCTCTTGTTTATTGCTGCAAAAAATATACCTCCCGTATATCACGTTTTTTGAGGTTTAAAATTTGTCTCCAATGCATCCAGGATTGCTTTTACATCTTTTTCTTGCTCTGCAGAAAGATTCAGGTTGTGCTTATAAACATGATGACATTCACTTCCCATCACATTGCCACTCATCTGCATCCCATCAGGTGGAGGAATATTGTTGGTAGTTGCCATGTTGGTGTGCTCCCACTCCAGCAGAAAAGTGTATACAATGCTGTTTCAATCCACTTGATATCTATGCACTCCTTATCCTTTTCTTGTCACTGCAGGATTTCTCATAATCTTGAGCTCTTGCACCATCAATAACAAGCATCATTTGTGGGCTCAGTCACTTCTGACACCATGTTTCAGATGTATGAAACAAAGACAGACACTGCATGTTAGTTCCAAGTAGCCATGTTGTTTATAACTAGGGGTGAGCGGGTTCGGATTTCTGAAATCCGAACCCCCCCGAGCCCCCCCGATCCGTGGCCGATCCGAGTCAGGCTCGACTTTTCCCGCCTGACTCGGATCTGAAATCGAGGCAAAACGTCATCATCCCGCCTTCCGGGTCTCGCGGGTTTTGGATCCTATATAAGGTACCCGCATCGGCGCCATTTTCTCACTCGGCTGTGGACAGTGAAGAGGGAGGGTGGGAGTTAGGGCTGGCTGGGCTGTGTAGTGTAGTGCAGAGTAGTGTTGTGCTGTGCTGTGCTGCGCTGTGCTGCTGTTGTCCATAGGGGCTGTGTCCACTACTTCAAAGTCCATAGGGGCTGGCTGTGTTGTGCTGTGCTGCTGTTGTTAATAGGGGCTGTGTCCACTACTTCAAAGTCCATAGGGGCTGGCTGGACTGTGTTGTGGAGTCAGTTCTCCATAGGGGCTGTGTCCACTCCAAAGAACTGTGCAGTGTCCCAGTCCTAAAGGGGTGCTGTAGTGTTGTCCAGGGGGTGCTCTGTCCATCAGGGGTGATCCCCCCAAGTGCTAAAAAAATAATATTTTTTCTGTGTTTGTGAATTGTGTGCGCAGTAGCCGCACGTGCATCAACAAAGTAGTGCCAAGCGTGCGCCTGTGTCATAAGTAAAGGGCCGGCTGGCTTGACCATTAAAGGGTGCTGTAACCCCCAAAGTACACTACAAACCAACTAACATAATATTTTTTCTGTGTTTGTGAATTGTGTGCACAGTAACCGCATGTGCATCAACAAAGTAGTTCCAAGCGTGCGCCTGTGTCATAAGTAAAGGGCCGGCTGGCTTGACCGTTAAAGGGTGCTGTAACTCCCAAAGTACACTCCAAACCAAATAACAAAATATTTTTTCTGTGTTTGTGAATTGTGTGCACAGTAGCAGCACGTGCATCAACAAAGTAGTGCCAAGCGTGCGCCTGTGTCATAAGTAAAGGGCCGGCTGGCTTGACCGTTAAAGGGTGCTGTAACCCCCAAAGTACACTCCAAACCAAAAAAAAAATTATTTTCTGTGTTTGTGAATTGTGTGCGCAGTAGCCGCACGTGCATCAACAAAGTAGTGCCAAGCGTGCACCTGTGTCATAAGTAAAGGGCCGGCTGGCTTGACCGTTAAAGGGTGCTGTAACCCCCAAAGTACACTCCAAACCAAAAAAAAATATATTTTCTGTGTTTGTGAATTGTGTGCGCAGTAGCCGCACGTGCATCAACAAAGTAGTGTCAAGCGTGCGCCTGTGTCATAAGTAAAGGGCCGGCTGGCTTGACCGTTAAAGGGTGCTGTAACCCCCAAAGTACACTCCAAACCAAATAACAAAATATTTTTTCTGTGTTTGTGAATTGTGTGCGCAGTAGCCGCACGTGCATCAACAAAGTAGTGCCAAGCGTGCGCCTGTGTCATAAGTAAAGGGCCGGCTGGCTTGACCGTTAAAGGGTGCTGTAACCCCCAAAGTACACTCCAAACCAAAATAATATATATTTTCTGTGTTTGTGAATTGTGTGCGTAGTAGCCGCACGTGCATCAACAAAGTAGTGCCAAGCGTGCGCCTGTGTCATAAGTAAAGGGCCGGCTGGCATGACCATTAAAGGGTGCTGTAACCCCCAAAGTACACTCCAAACCCCAAAAAAATATATTTTCTGTGTTTGTGAATTGTGTGTGCAGTAGCCGCACGTGCATCAACAAAGTAGTGCCAAGCGTGCGCCAGTGTCATAAGTAAAGGGCCGGCTGGCTTGACCATTAAAGGGTGCTGTAACCCCCAAAGTACACTCCAAACCAAATAACAAAATATTTTTTCTGTGTTTGTGAATTGTGTGCGCAGTAGCCGCACGTGCATCAACAAAGTAGTGCCAAGCGTGCGCCTGTGTCATAAGTAAAGGGCCGGCTGGCTTGACCGTTAAAGGGTGCTGTAACCCCCAAAGTACACTTCAAACCAAAAAAATATATATTTTCTGTGTTTGTGAATTGTGTGCGCAGTAGCCGCACGTGCATCAACAAAGGAGCAGCGCCAAGCGTGCGCCTGTGTCCCATAAGTAAAGAGCCGGCTGGCTCATTTCTTAAAGGGTGGTGTAACCCACAAAGTGCACTACTCTCCAGCAAAAATAAAAAAATATTTTCTGTGTAAAGCCGCACGTATATATCAAATCGATATAACATAAATGGAGGACCAAACTTTCTCCGATAAAAATAAAATAGAGAAAGATCAAGAACCACTTCCTCCTAGTGCTGAAGCTGCTGCCACTAGTCATGACATAGACGATAACATGCCATCAACGTCGTCTGCCAAGGCCGATGCCCAATGTCATAGTAGAGGGCACATACAATCCCAAATGACAAAGTTCAGGAAAATGACCTTGAAAAAAACATTTAAATCAGCTGAAGAGAAACGTAAACTTGCCAATATGCCATTTACGACGCGGAGTGGCAAGGAACGGCTAAGGTCGATCCCTAGTATGTTCATGACTAGTGGTTCAGCTTCACATGACGATGGAAGCCCTCCTCCCACTAAAAAAATCAAAAAAGTTAAGCTGGCAAAAGCACAGCGAAGAACTGTGCTTTCTAAGAAGATATCACAAATCCCCAAGGAGAGTCCAAGTGTGGTGGTGGTTGCGATGCCTGACCTTCCCAGCACTGGATGGGAAGAGGTGGCTCTTTCCACCATTTGCACGCCCCCTGCAAGTGCTGAAAGGAGCACCCACAGTCCACTTGCTGATATGCAAATTGAAGATGTCACTGTTGAAGTACAACAGGATGAGGATACTGGTGTAGCTGGCGCTGAGGAGGAAGTTAGCAAGGAGGATTCTGATGGTGATGTGGTTTGTTTAAATCAGGCTCCGGGGGAGACAGTTGTTGTCCGTGGGATGAAAAAGCCCATCACGGTCATGCCTGGGCAGAAGACCAAACATTCCACCTCTTTGGTCTGGCAATATTTCTATCCAAATCTGGACAACAACTGTCTTGCCATATGTACCATATGTAAAGGTGAAATAAGTAGGGGTAGGGACGTCAACCACCTAGGAACATCCTCCCTTATACGGAACCTGCAGCGCGTTCATAAAAAGTTACTGTCAAGTTCAGAAACTTTGGCTAAGACTGTAAGCAGTCCAGGGATACCTAAATCCCGTTGTCCTGTTGTATCCAAGCGCCTGCAAACCACACCGTCAACTCCCTCCTCGTCAATTTCCTCCTTAGTCAGGATCGGAAGTAGTCCTGCAGGCCATGTCACTGGCATGACTGACTCTCCTATCCGGGATTCCTCCGGAGGATCCTGCATTGCTACGCCTACTGCTGCCGCTGCTGCTGTTGCTGCTGCTGGGAGTCGTTCATCATCCCAGAGAGGAAGTAGGAACACCACTACTTTTACTAAACAATTGACCCTCCAACAGTCCTTAGCGAGGAGGATGAAGTACGACAGCAGTCATCCTGAAGCAAAACGTATAACTGAGGCCTTGACTGCTATGTTGGTGTTAGACGTGCGTCCGGTATCCGCCATTAGTGCAGTGGGATTTAGACAATTGATGGAGGTAGTGTGTCCCCGGTTCCAAATCCCGTCTAGATTCCACTTCACTAGGCAGGCGATACCGAGACTGTACAGAAACGTCAGAAAAAGTGTCCTCAGTGTCCTGAAAAATGCCGTTGTACACAATGTCCACTTAACCACGGACATGTGGACAAGTGGAACAGGGCAGACTAAGGACTATATGACTGTGACAGCCCACTGGGTAGATGTATCACCTTACGCAGCAACAGCAGCAGCGTCACCAGTAGCAGCATCTCAGAAACCCCAGCTCGTTCCAAGGCAGGCTACGCTGTGTATCACCGGTTTCAGTAAGAGGCACACCGCCGACAACCTCTTAGAGAAACTGAGGGAAATCATCGCCTAGTGGCTTACCCCACTTAGACTCTCCTGGGGATTTGTGATATCTGACAATGCCACCAATATTGTGCGGGCATTACATCTGGGCAAATTCCAGCACGTCCCATGTTTTGCTCACACAATAAACTTGGTGGTGCAGAATTTTCTGAAAAGCGACACGGGCATGCAGGAGACGCTTTGGGTGGCCCGAAAAATTTCTGGCCACTTTCACCATTCAGCGACTGCGTGCCAAAGACTGGAGCGCCAGCAAACACTCTTGAACCTGCCCCGCCATCACCTGAAGCAAGAGGTTGTGACGCGGTGGAACTCAACCCTCTATATGCTTCAGAGGATGGAGGAGCAGCAAAAGGCCATACAAGCCTATACATCCACCTATGACATAGGCAAAGGAGGGGTATGCACCTGACTCAAGCGCAGTGGAGAATGATTTCCGTGTTGTGCAAGGTTCTCCAGCCCTTCGAACTTGCCACACGTGAAGTCAGTTCAGACACTTCCAGCTTGAGTCAGGTCATTCCTCTCATCAGGCTTTTGCAGAAGCAGCTGGAGAAAGTGAAGGAGGAGCTAAGACGGAGCGATTCCGCTCGGCATGTGGGACTTGTGGATGAAGCCCTTCATTCGCTTTGCCAGGATTCCAGGGTGGTCAATCTGTTGAAATCAGACCACTACATTTTGGCCACCGTGCTCGATCCTAGGTTTAAAGCCTATGTGGTGTCTCTCTTTCCGGCCGACACAAGCCTGCAGAGGTGCAAAGACCTGCTGGTGAACACACTGTCAGCTGAAGCGGAACGTGACACGTCAACAGCTCCTTCTTCATTTTCTCCCGCAACTGGGGCTGCCAGGAAAAAACTTAGCTATCCTAAGCAACCCGCTGGCGGTGATGCAGGGCAGGCAGGACCAAGTTTGGACATCTGGTCCGGACTGAAGGAATTGGCAACAATTTCTGACATGTCTACTGTCACTGCATATGATACTGTCACCATTGACAGAATGGTGGAGGATTACATTGGTGACAGCATCCAAGTAGGCATGTCAGACAGTCCATACCTGTACTGGCAGGAAAAAGAGGCAATTTGGAGGCCCCTGTACAAACTGGCTCTATTTTACCTGAGTTGCCCCCCCTCCAGTGTGTACTCCGAAAGAGTGTTTAGTGCAGCCGGGAACCTTGTCAGCGAAAGGCGTAGGTGGTTGCTTCCACAGAATGTGGAGAAGATGATGTTCATCAAAATGAATTATCAGCTCTTCCAGGGAGACCAGCCTCCAGAACGTACAGAGGGACCTGTGGTGGTGGATTCCAGTGGGGACGAGTTATTACTCTGTGAGGATGAGGATGTACACACTGAAGAGGGTGAGGAATCGGTGGATGAGGAGGATGAGGATGACATCTTGCCTCCGTAGAGCCAGTTTGTGCAGGGACATATTAATTGCCATCTTGTTTTGTGGGGGCCCAAACGAACCAATCATTTCAGCCACAGTTGTGTGGCAGACCCTGGCGCTGAAATGATTGGTTTGTTAAAGTGTGCATGTCCTGTTTATACAACATAAGGGTGGGTGGGAGGGCCCAAGGACAATTCCATCTTGCACCTCTTTTTTTTCTTTGCATTATGTACAGTTTGGGGCCTAGTTTTTCTAACTGCCATCCTGCCTGCCACTGCAGTATCACGCCTAGATGGGTCACGTGTTTGTGCCGCCCACTCGTGTCGCTTAGCATAGTCATCCAGCTACCTCGGTGCAACCTTTTGGACATAAAAACACTATTGTGAGGTGTGAGGTGTTCAGAATAGACTGGAAATGAGTGGAAATTAAGGTTATTGAGGTTAATAATAGCATAGGAGCAGAAAAACCTACAAATTCTGTGATTTTAGCTGTTTTTATGCTTTTTTTCAAAAAAATACAGATCCAAAACACAAAACCCAGAACCCAAAACACGGAAGGGTGGTTTTGGCAAAACCAATCCAGATCCAAAACACGAAGAAAGATCCAGATCCAAAACCAAAACACAAAACACGAAAAGTGGCCGGTGCACACCCCTATTTATAACCAGCACATAACATAAAAGCCACACCCACATCACAATTGCTGCCCCTTATAAAAGTCTACATAGCACCACTAGGTGATGCCAAATACAGAAGATTAACATTACACTAAAATCTATGTCCAGGGCAGTGCAAGGTTATTTTTCTGTACCCCCCCCCCCTCCAGATTCCTGAACTTGCTCAAATGTTCTGGAATGGAGCCCACATCTGAAATGAAACATTTAGCTCAGACAGGATGGCCCTACTTTTGCATATAATAGCAAACTGTAATTGCTGGTCCTGTATACTGTATGTCTGAATTATTTAATATCCTTGTATGATGTGTATATACTGTAGCTGGTTAAGTGATGATTATGCCCTCTTCATGGACTGCCCACACTTGCTTTAAAATCAAGCATTTGGAAAGCCCTCTTTAGAAATCCTGTGTTTGCCACTGCAGAGGCATACACACTGCACAATATGCATGATATATCTTTACAATTTAGCCAAATCGTAACAACACCATCCCAGTGTGTACTGGACTGATCATCTTCACACCCTACCACATAACTTCACTTCTCAAGGTTTCATTATCTACTATCCCCTCTAGCCCCCAAGTACTCTGTCTTGGAGTTATCTTTGACTCCTCCGTCTCCTTCACACCATGTGTTCAGTACCTTTCACAGCCCTGCCATTTCCATATTTCCATTAAAAAAATCTATCACTCTTTGGTTATAAGCTCAACTTTTTTATGACTTGCAGAACATTCATAGGGAACTCACTCCCCTGAGAGAAAGAGGGGGAGAACAATCCGAGCAGGTCACCCTCATGAGAGAGGCAGAAATAATATCTAGGGAAGAAGTAGAAGACAGAAGAGAAGAACTAAAGAAGGTAAAAGCAGAGACGAGGAGACTGGCAGCATTGCTGTTGGAGAACATCAAGGCGCAGGCTATGGAGATCGAGCTCACTATGGCTAAGGCAGCAAACAAAGCACACAACCAGCTGCAAAACCAATTCAGCAAATTGGTGTCCAAGCTGAAGAAGAAAAAACAGGAAATAGAGGGGTTACAGCAGGACATTGCTGAGCTAAGGATGGATGACATCGGGGCAGCAAAAGCTGTAGCAAATACAAAGTAAATTATAAGTAATGATAAATCCCCCCACCCAATGACAATGACAAATCCCCTAGTGCGGGTGGCTCCAGCCTGTATTCCCTGCTTTTGGCTGTGTGACTTTGCCCTGAGGTCCCCTTACACTTATCTGAGTTCTTCTACTATTATCCAGTCTGCCTAGGACATGGGTGACTGTCACCTCAATAACAATCTTACACCTGCAGGTTGCTTATTACACTCTGCTTGGCCTCACTAACACAGTGTAAGTGGACTTCTCACCTGCAGGACCTGAGGGCTCTGTGCTTCTGCCCTTTCTCTTTGGTTACCCCTGACTCAGTGGCAGATTCAAAGGGGGGCGACAAGGGGATCGTCCCCTGTAACACACATCCCCAGTCCCGCCTACTCAAGACACCACATGACCATCAGTGCGGATCAGAGTGACACCGTGTCCAGCATCCACACTGAGCAAAACACACAGCTGTACTGCTGCTGACATCATGTTCTGTCTCAGGTGGGTGCCCTATGCCGTGTGATGGCTGTCGGGAGTATACATGGGGTGACATTGCACAGGGAAAAGTGACACTCTATAGGGGACTCAGCAGGTAAAAGGTGTCTATATTACATGGAGTGACACTGTACAGGGAAGGGTGACACTCTATAGGGGACACAGCAGGGGAAAGGTGTCTATATTAAACGATGTGACACTGTACAGGGAAGGGTGACACTTTATAAGGGACCCAGCAGGTAAAAGGTGTCTATATTACACAGGGTGACACTGTACAGGGAAGGGTGACACTCTATAGGGGACCCAGCAGGTGAAAGGTGTTTATATTACATGGGGTGACACTGTACAGGGAAGGGTGATACTCTATAGGGGACCCAGCAGGGGAAAGGTTTCTATATTATACGGGGTGAGACTGTACAGGGAAGGGTGACACTCTATAGGAGACCCAGAAGGTGAAAGTTATCTATATTACATGGGGTGACAGTGTACAGGGAAGGGTGACACTCTATAAGGGACCTAGCAGGTAAAAGGTGTCTATATTACAAGGGGTGACACTGTACAGTGAAGGGTTACACTCTATAGGGGACCCATCAGACAAAGTGTCTGCATTACACAGGATGACTTCTGGGGAAGCCCCTATTATGTAAGAGAGAAATATTTCCTATACCCAAAGAGAAACCGCTCTTTAAGGACTTTTTTGACAATAGCAGTAAGTACACGTTACTACTAGGGATTAGAGGGTTCGGTTCCCTGAGAACCGAACCCACCCGAACTTAGCAGATACGAGGCAGATCCGAGTCGGCTCGGGTTTTCCCGCCTGACTCGGATCCGAAAACAAGGCAAAACGTCATCATCCCGCTGTCAGATTCTCGCAGATTTTGGATTCTATAAAGGTCCCGCTATCGCCGCCATTTTTTATTCCGGATGTGGAGAGTGAAGATGGAGGGAGCTGAGAGCTGTGCTGTGCTGCTGTGCATAGGGGCTGGCCACAGTTGTGTTGCTTAATGTCCATAGGGGTTGGCTGTTGATCATATAGGGGCTGGCTGGCTGTTGTGACTGAGGTTGTCCTGTCTATATATAGGGGCTGGCTGGCTTGTCCTGTCCATAGGGGCTGGCTGTAGTCCATAGGGGCTGGCTGTAGTGCTGTGTAGTCCAGGGTGTGCTCTATCCTTCAGAGGTGCTCTTCACCCATCCCCAGTGTGAAATAAATTTAAAAAAATAGTGTTAGCCACACTTGTCATCAGTGCAGGGGTGCTGTGCTGCTGTCTGTTAAGGGGCTGCTGCCTCTTTCAGGGGTTCAAAATATATAAACAATTTTTATTGTGTGGCGTGTTAGTCACACCTGTCATCTGCATAGGTGTGCAGGGGTGCTGTGCTTCTGTCTGTAAAAGGGCTGCTGGCCAAATATAAAAATATATTCTTTTGGTGTGCCTGTTAGCCACACCTGTCATCGGCGTAGGTGCGCAGGGGTGCTGTGCTCCTGTCTGTCAAAGGGCTGCTACCCAACAAATAAATAAACAATTTTTTTGTGTGCGTGTTAGCCACACTTGTCATCGGCGTAGGTGCGCAGCAGTGCTGTGCTCCTGTCTATCAAAGGGCTACTGCCCAAAAAATAAATAAGCAATTTTTTTTGTGTGTGTTAGCCACACCTGTCATCAGCATAGCCGTGCAGGGGTGCTGTGTTGCTGTCTGTCAAGGGCTGCTGCCCCCCAAAAATAAAAAAACAGCAATTTTTTTGTGTGCGTGTTAGCCACACCTGTCACTACCATTGGCATAACTGCGCAGGGGTGCTGTGCTGCTGTCTGTCAAGGCCTGCTGCCCCCCAAAAATAAAAAAAACTATTTTTTTGTGTGCGTGTTAGCCACACCTGTCACTGTTATCGGCGTAGCTGTACAAGGGTGTTGTGCTGCTGTCTGTCAAGGGCTGCTGCCCCCCCCCAAAATAAAACCAACACTTTTTTGTGTGTGCATGTTAGCCACACCTGTCACTGTCATCGGTGTAGCTGCGCAGGGGTGCTGTGCTGCTGTCTGTCAAGGGCTGCTGCCCCCAAAAAAATTATGTGTGGTTGTGTGCATAGTGAGTATGGAGGTGGAGGACAGTCACATGACCGGAGAGCAAGATCCACATACCAGTCTTTTGGCTGCTGGCAGCAGTCATGATGATGATACAAGGCTGTTAACTGTCATCTATGAAGGCCGATGTACCATGGCTTAAGTCAGGCCAAAAAGTCAGGATAAAAAAAAATCAACTTTTACCCTGTTAAAGCAAAAAAAATGTAAAGCTAAGTTAGCTTTAGAGAAACAAAAAATTGGCAATATGCCATTCACTACATGAAGTGGCAAGGAAAGGATAAGTCCTTGGCCTTTATTATTTATGACTGGTGTTTCTATTGATGATAATTTAAGCCCCACTGCTTGTAGGAGAGGTACAAAAAAATAAAAATTGTTAAGATGAGTAATACACCGGAACCAACTGTGTGCTCTGAAAATCACAAATCCCAGAAGAGAGTCCAAGTGTATCCGCTGTTGCCATGTGTGAACCTGACCTTTCTAGTCATACAGTACTTGAAGAGGATCCTCCTTCCACCATTTGTGTGCCTTCTGATTGTAGAAATCGAGGATGCTTCTGTGGAATTGCATGAGGAGGATGAGGAGGATATTTATCTAGTTGGCGATAACAAGTATGATGAGAATGTTGAAACTGTAAATCAGGCAACAATTGTTGCCCATGGTGGGAAAAATCCCATTGTTGCCATGCCTGGTCAAAGGACCAAAAAATCCACATCTCATGCGTGGAATCATTTCCACCCAAATCTGGAAAACCTTTTCCAAACCATTTGTAACCATTGCCAAGTAACAGTGAGTAGAGGTAAGGACTGTAACCATCTAGGAACCTCCTCCCTGTTACATCACTAGCAGTGCATTCATCAAATTGAAAAGGGTATTTCAAATTCAGAAACTTTGTTCATGCAATTTGTTTAACAAAATTATAATAACATGTAAATTAATAACAAGCAGTCCAGTAGCAGCTACCAGCAGTTTGGACCATAACATGCAATCTCCACCACTAACATCCTCATCATCAACCTCTTCCTTGATAATTGAAGGTAGTCCTTCCAAAAATTGTTTTGTGGGGGCCCAAACAAACCAAGGACTTCAGCCATGAAAGTGTCAGTCCTAATGGCTAAAGTGCTTGGTTTGTTAAACTGTGCATGTACTTTTTAATATCCCACAGAAGAGTGGGTGGGAGGGACAATTCCATCTTGCATCTCTTTTCTTTACATTTTGCACAATTTGGGGCATTACCAACTGACATTATTATAGTATTAAACTGCTATCCTGCCTGCCACTGCTGTGTGGCAATGCTTCATAGATGTTCTATATTTTTTTAAACTGCCGTGCGTTTGTGCCGCTGCTCTGTCGCTTACTTTAGCCAGCCAGCTCGCTGCAGCCTTTGGCCTATATTGGTGAAAAATAGTGAAATCAATATTGTGAGCTGTGAGGTGGTTAAAAATGCATGGAAATGCCTGAAAATTATTGTTATTAAGGTTAATAATACTATAGAAACAAAAATACGCCCAAATTATGTGGTTTTAGCTGTTTATATCATTTTTGGAAAAAATACAAATCCAAAACCAAAACCAAAAAACAAAACACCAACGAATAAAATCCAAAACCAGATTTAGATCCAAAACCAGGGGAGATCCAGTTCCAAAACCAAAACACAGGGGTCGGTGCACATCACTAGTTAGTAGTTACTGCCAATATGGTTAATAAAAATAATAATGAAAAGAAAATATTGTTATGGTGCATATGTTTAACTGTGAAAAATATATTCCTGTCCTTGGCATTTGTACTAATGGTGAACCTATTGAGGGGAGGGGATAATGCGTATAAAATAAATAAGAGGGTGAGGAATGGGAGTTATGAGCATAAAATATATAAGGGGTGAAGGGAGGGGATAGTGAACATAAAATATATAGGGGTGAGAGAAGGGGTAGATAGTTATAAAATATATAAGTGGTGAGGGGAGGGGGTGATGGGCATAACATATATAAGTGGTGAGGGGAGGGGGTGATGGGCATAAAATATATAAGGGGTGAGTGGACGGAGTGATGGGCATAAAATATATAAGGGGTGAGTGGAGGGGCTGATGGGCATAAAATATGTTCTTAGGACTGTGCATATTGACAAGGAAGAAGAGTGTGAATTTGAAATGAAAGGGGAAAAAATGGATTGAAGAAGCAAAAAGATAAATAAAAAATGAGACAAGGAATGGATAATTAAAGCTATGACGTAAAGGTTATTACCTGAAAATGGGAGGAGCCAGGACTGGAAGTGGGAGGAGGAATGAGTAGAGAGGGGAGGAGTCAGTATTCTTAAACTGCCCCCCCTAAAAGAAAAGTTTAGATCCGCCCCTGCCCTGACTACACTTCTAGCCACTGGACTCCATCAGTAACCATCAATGGGTGCCTGCAGCAGAGTACAACATTGTATGCTGACTGCGGCTGTAATCTACACTGCATGGATCCCTTTGTTGCTGGACCCCTGGCTGATTGATATTCCTTTCTTACCAGCCACTGCCTGTGCTCTGTAATGTTAGGTTTCCATCATATCTGTATTATATTACTGATATTACTGCAACCCTGTGCTCAATGATATTATTGCACTCAAACTAAATAAATGGTTTCTGATTTACTACAGGGATCTTTGTATTTCATTCCCTCCATCTCACTACCTTTCTCACTGGTATAAATATATTATCACACTCACACTGCATATATGGGATCAGTAGCATGTAAGGAGTGCTGTGCTTGTAGTGGCACATTGGAGGCTTTTAGGGGTACATACAAGGAATGTGGAACTACAAGGACCAGCACTCCCTGCAGGCTAGTGATCTTTTATATGCCTCTCAGACAATGATACGAAGAATGGAAGTTGGTAATGGGAGCCCCATTGGCGGCATTTGAAGAACCTGTGAAATTCTCGCCCATTGTAGAGGAACAATGAGAAGTCCATGCCCAATGCACATGGACTTTGTAAATGCCACTAGCAAAGCAAGCATGGCAAATCAGTCTTACAGGTATTACATTGTACATCAGAGTTATCGTTTTATACTGTTAAAAATGGCGACTGGCAAGGTAAACTACAGTCTGTCCTCATGGATAGCCATTTCTCCCAGTGCCTGCACAGCTCCTCAGCACACACACACACACTGTGTGCCTGATTCCGTGATTTACACTAATGCAATCACAACTGCATTCTCTCACAGAACGCGGTTGCTAAATCATGCTAATTCCTTCCAAAGCACAGCCGGGCATAGGGACACCCATGAAACTGTGTTTAAATGGTCAGACACGCCAGCATTTTACTACCCACCCCCTCGTTACCACCCCCAAACGCTGACTACCTGTCACTCACTTTGCAAGTGGTTCTTCTGAATGAGCGTAATTGCAAAGCAATATTGTACGTGCACAGTGTGGCTTTTGTGCATGCGCAATGGCAAACATTGCTCGGTCTGTGCAAATATCTGTTTTGTGAAAATCTCTGAATCAGACCCTGTGTCACCACTCACCAGTCACTGCCTGGCTGTTTTAAGGCTGTACTTTACCTATAGCGGCAACATGTGTGTATCCCTATGGGCAACCCTGCTACCCAGCCCTAGAGGACAGATTGCGGCATTCAGAAGTTTAAAATGTCCATCCTGTCTTCCTCGCAGTTGGTGGTTCATAATGAATCTGATTCCAGCCACCACTGGCAGTGCAGAGCACCGCAGAGCAGTACTGCTGCCTGACCTCTGATTGTAGTTCAATTGGAGCACCAGGGGAACACTTTCTGTTTACTGCTCTGCCATCAGAATGTGTATGCAAAGCACTTATGGCCCTCATAGCAGAAAAAGGGTACAGTACCTGCCCAGGTAGCAGATGCCACCTTGTACCTTGGCCCAGCCCGCCCAGGACCCACACAAGGTTCCTTCCATCCTATACTCTACCAATTATATGACAGGTCACTACTTCAATAGTGCCTATAATCTGCCTAAAATACATATGAATGTTAAGATTTTAGCTTACTCAAAGGTTATTAAGTGGAATTATGCAGTAATAAGTGTCATTTGTTTTTGCATTTACCCTATTGACACTCCTCCTCAAAAAAGGCAATGGGTCAGATACTGTATTTTGTTTGTCAAATTTTTCTATGCTGTAGTATGAACTGAGATACTGTACATAATATAAGTAATCAGAACCAATTTTGGAATTTTAATAAATTAAGGCACCATTGCTTTTTTAAATTTTTTTATTTACCAGATATACTTGTGTTTGCGTTTTGACCAAATCCTTGATACTACATTACAATCTGAAACTAAACAACCAAAGAGCCATTTACGAATCAGAGCACCGGTTCTTGTCACAATGCTGATGTTTCATCCCAATATTCTACTCATTTATCCCTTAAATCTGGCTTCCCTCCATGCTCTTATCTATGGAAATCCATCTGTACGGACAGTTTTTCCAAAGGTTTTGCCACAGACATCATTCTTTTTGCGGAATAATGGAAACACGCCAGTATCCAATGATGAATTTCCACTTTCACTATGTCTTTGTCATACTTAAACTATTTTATGTCTTAGTAATTGTGCCCTATATTAATACAAGACGTATGCACCTCTCTTCATTGTATATGCATTCCATGTTTTTATATCATTTTTATAAACAGCTTTCATAAAATAAGCACATATTAAAAATAAACGTCTCACTAACTATGACATTAAGTAAATCAATTGCATTTTATTAATGGCTTCCTGAATTATTTTGTGTTCATAGCATTGTTTAAGTCATTTTAATGTTGTCTTTATAGGCTTGTGTTTTGAATTCCTTACACATTTGTTTAAATTGTAATTTTTCTTCTTCTTTATTGATTCAATGTTCTTCAGTGAAGGATAAAAGAAACTTTTTAGCCACTTTACAGACAAGAGTATAACGGCTCTAGTCCAGGCACGGTTCAGCAAGAGAGAGATATGAGATGCAGAACCAATAAGAGATCAAAACTAAGGGGTATATTTATGAAGCGGCAGCTTTTACAAGATGCATGGTGAGTTTTAGCTCAATATGTAAGTGCAACACTAATATTAAGTGCAAATACATACCAGCCTCTGCGATCCTTCCCTAAGATCGGCTTGGGCTGACTGGCTTGGGGTGATAATGCTTTGGCTGGGGTGACCCGGTGATAGGGTTTTCTGGCTGTGGCATTACACCCCGGCCGGATTTGGGTCCGGTGCTGGTTTTAAAAATAGGGGGACCCCAACGCAATTTTCTTCCACCTATTTTTAAAACCAGGACAGGCTCAGAAGCCCAGTGCTGGTTCCTAAAATATGGGGTAGCCCTACATGTTTTTCCCCCGTATTTTTAGGAACCATGACTGGCTGAGCAGCCCGAGGCTGGTTATGCTTTTTTGGGGGGACTCAATATCATTTTGATTTAATTTTAACCTTTTTTTACAGGTGCAACACACAAGCAGCCTTCACATATCTCACTGATATGTGCAGGCTTCTTGTTCGTGAGAGAAAACACTGCAAACTCAGGAGAGATATCTCGTTCTGCTTCACCATCAGCCAACTTGGTCACAGCTAAACTCACTTCTTAGTAAATTTGTGAGTTTCAGAAGCATGAAATCACCCTTGTTTCGGCGATGCAAATGAAGTAAAAAAAAAAAAACTCGATCAGACTCGAATCTTAGTAAATTTAGCCCTTAGAGTCCAGAAATACAATGAGGAGTCAATAACTATGTATGCGGTACCTAGTCAGAATCCATGAAAAAAGTTATAAACTACACAGACAAGGCTAGGAAAAGGCCATTTAACAGCATTATATTCCAAATGAATAACTTCCAGGTTTTACAAACCCAAGGGAACGCCTACCGTCTGAAGCCGGCCCCACTGACATCACTAGTGATGTCAGTGGGAGTGATTTTGGCTCTGATAGAGCCAAAATCACTCCTGGCCTTGCGGTTGAAAACTCAACCGCAGGCTTTTGCTTACAGTTTCGATGGTCGCGATGGTCAAGACCATCGCGACCATCATCCTGCACACTCGTATATGCTGTGGGTGGTGACCCACAGCTATACGAGCGTCCAGGAGGACGCTCCAAATTAATGGAGGTGGGCCCTGATTCAGAGCGAGCGCTCTGGTCAGAGCATCCGGCTCTGAATCAGGGCCTCAATGTACAGTAAGAATGCCATGCAACCATGTCACTACTCTCAGCCAATAGGGAATCTTCTGAAATCTGCCTACTGTTTATCTGCCACCAAACAATTATGTCAGATAATGCTTAAAAATATAATTTGTTATCAAAATACACAACTATTATGACTGGCCACAGGAGTAACTGCTTCCATTATGCTGTCCTCTTTTATGTGTTTTGCTTTCCAATGTAGAACACTTTTAAAATAGTGTATGAGATATCTGCGGGTGGAGCCAGTTTGCTGAGTACATGCAAACAGTAAGTAGGTGGTTCTTACACTTCCTCTTCCTTTTAGCAGAACAGATGAATCCTATAAAGTATTTGTGCAAATCTGTGGTCTCAAAATAAGTTACTAATTTACATGTCATTTACCAAATACCGCCCTGTTCTTGATCCTTTCTGGCCGATATGCCTAGACCACTGGTTATGTCTGGAATCGCTGGCGTTGAAGTGATAAATATGTTGTTTCAAGCTCAATTTTACCCAAGAGACGTCCATTTCTAATGAATTTTTCTCACAGAGCCAAGAACCTCATAATCTCAGTGTCAGAAAAAGTGAAAACTGATTTGGTTTAATTCTCCAAGGAGTCAGGGAATTAAAGAAAAACACAAGTGTAAAGGTTCCCCTCTGTAAGCATGAGTTTGTCTGGGGTTCTTTGACAACCTTTTAAATAAGCACATCCGGCTCAGTGTTATAAATAAAGAAGGGCTGGACAGTCATTTGTGTGGATTAAAGTTGTTAGCATTTATCAATCTCATGGTTCTAAAAGAACTCCCAAATTCCAGCTAGAAGCATCTCTTTGTAGTGAAGGATTGATGGTGGGAGGAAAGAAATCTGATGAATTTAAAGCTACAGATGAGAGGAAGCAAAGCTGGCGCGATCTACACTCAGATACTATTAGCACTCCCTATAAATCACGCTATGTTTATAGCAAGGATATAGTTGAATTACCATCTGGACTTTTTAACGTTAAAAGTGTATTTCTGAAACTATCTACAGTAGACACTTTAAAGTCTCCCTTTTATCTGTTGTTCCTTTTGTGCAAAGTCAATAAAGATGAGGATGCTATTTATAATGGTTACACATGTTATATGTTTCTTTATGAATGGAAAATATATTATTTTTATATATTTCACATATCACATGGCTTCATTTTACAGTGCTTGTAGTAGACATATTGATCCGCTGACTGAAGATATTTATCTTGCTATTCATCAAAAAAGTTTGTTCCTCATTATCACATTGATGTTATAACTGGAGCTGCCTGCAGGTTGGGATTGGTTTGTATATTTCTACTAGTTGCAGAACCCAGCGTTGCCCAGGTTTAAATCTACAAGTTACTAAGTTAGGCACCCCAGACAAATTGCCACACTCTCTGAAGTTTTCATCCAATTCCATCAAGTGGAAGGCCCAGAACAGGCTCCCTGGGTCAAAGTTCTGCCCAGTGTACACCAACGGGAAGTCCAACCAGGACCTAGGGGCCTATTCATCAACACTAAAATAATGTTTTTAAGGACATTTTCCTTAATTACCATTATTTTAGTATTCATGAAGACACTTAACACAGGAGATATCACTGATATCTCCTGGTTAAGTCCACCTGCGTTAATTTCCGCACTCCCCATACATTAGTACATTAGTATGGGGATATGGAAATTATGCTATTCATCAAATTCCGAAAATTATGTATTTTTGGAATTTGATGGTGTTACTAAACGCCACTGTTAGGTGGTGTATAGCAGGTTACATTTATCTGCTGTCAGCTGGGCAGGTCCTCCTCGGCTCCCTCCGTCACTCTGGTTGCTTCTCATGATCCATCTGCTGTGCTGACACTATGTTCTCCTGGCAGAACACAGTAAAGTTTAGAAAAAAAAACACATTTTTTTTTCTAAACTTTAATGTGTTCTGCCGAGAGAACACAGTGTTACCACAGCAGATGGAGTCTGAGGTGGCTGCAGCGGCCAGGTAAGTGGGGGACAGGGGGGAGGTGAGAGTTGAGTGGAGTGGGGCGACAGAATTACCGCAGCTGTAGGCAGTGCTGCACATGCGCTGCTTTTACAGATGTAACAGCGCATGCTCAGCACTGACTACAGCTGCGGTAAGGTAGTGTAGATAGGGAAAAGTATCTATTTTCCAAAAAGCTGTCATTGCAAAAATGACAGCTTTTCGGAATAGATACTTATAAGGAGGAGGAATGATGAATTCCTCCGGTAATTAAGTAGAACTCCATGCGAGTTCTAAACCTAATTATCTCCAGAGAAATTTTAGTTATGATGAATAGGCCCCCCAATCTTTAAGTTATTAAGTTAGGCATCCCAGACCAATAGCAGGCATCCCAGACCAATTGCCACCCCTCTGTGAAGGTTTCATACAAATCCATACAGTGGAAGGCCCAGAATAGGCTCCCTGGGTCAAAGTTCTGCCCAGCGTACACCAACGGGAAGTCCGACCGGGACCTCAACTCCCTAGTATGTCTTCTGGGATCCAATATGACCACTCTGTGAAGTTTTCTTCCAAATCCATCCAGTGGAAGGCTCAGAACAGGCCCGGGTCAAAGTTCTGCCCAGCATACACCAATGGGAGGTTCGCCCGGGACCCTAAGCCCCCTAAAACCTGGCCAGGATCCAACTGGACCACCTCGCGTTGGTTTCATCTCAGTCAGTACTCAGTATAGGGATGTTTGAATGCATATTCGGACAGACAAACAAACAGACCAATGAATTTTATATATAAGATTTAAAACACCTTAACAACTGCAAAATATAAACATATTTTTAACTTTGTTCCCACCATTTACTAGTGCAAGAAATAGTGCACCCAGTATGCACATCAAATCACTGTGAGCTTCTGGTTTAGCAGCACCCTGCTCTCTCCATGCATGCTATGTGCTCCCATTGCTTATTAATGGTAACACAAATATTGTGAACACTGGGCCTGATTCAGGACTGCGATCTCAGTGACTACGCAGACCCATCGCAGAGTGATTGACAGAAAGTGCCGTTTGTGGGTGGTAATGGCATACTTGCCAACTCTCCCTCGTTGTCAGGGAGACTCTCTGAAATAGCAGCAATCTCCCTGACTACCTGAAGAGTCTAGCAATCTCCCTGATTGTACCTTACCCCCATTATGTAGCTGTTATATAAAAAAAAAAAACAGAGATATATACATTCAAATGGGATCATTAGTATAATTTCCCTGTATTGATTATAAGGCACCATGATCCCTATGGTTACATGCATTTTCTGAAAAATATCATCAACATCAACAACTAGATTTTACTAACTGCTTTGGATCTTGTTTAATATTTGGATGTAAATCAATGCTATAACACGCCCCTCAGATGTAACAGTACACCACCACTTTACCGCCGCGCTCATAGGTGTTGCTTTCACAATCTCCCTGAAATGCTTTTTCAAAAGTAGGCAAGTATGGGTAACTGGGGGGTTGTCGGCCGAACGCAGACCTGCCAGTACGTTGGAATTCATTGCAGGGGTGTGCATAACTTATCCACTGCAATGCCCTATGTAGCCTGATGCCTGATATCGTGCATGGATGTTAGCAATTTTTGAGGAAGATCAGGGCTTTTGCAAGTGTGCATGAGGCTGCGATGGTACCGATGTTCTCACAGTCTTGCTAAACATTACGGATGTGTGTCCGTCCTTATGTAGTGCAACAGCGGCACTGCGATCGCATACTATCACAGTTGAACTGCGTGCGTAATCGCTATTGCATTTGCAGTCTGTAGTGAATCAGGCCCACTGTACACTTTATGTAAAGGAGGGGGCTGTTGTTGAAGAGGGTAAAACCATTTAGATTTTTCATAGCTAGATGTGGGTGTCAGGTTAAAATAAATTGCACATGTTAATGTACAATATTTACATTTATATCACAATGCTTCTATAATGTGATTGGCTTTCTCTGCTTGTAATATGTAACAGGCACCCCTACTGTACAAGTATGATGTGATGGAAGCAACACTAGCAGACTACAGAATAAGAGACTAGTATAATAGACCTACAAACACTGAAATATATATATATATATATATATATATATTATATATATATATTAGGGGTGAGCGGGTTCGGATTTCTGAAATCCGAACCCCCCCGAGCCCCCCGATCCGAGTCCGATCCGAATCAGGCTCGACTTTTCCCGCCTGACTCGGATCTGAAATCGAGGCAAAACGTCATCATCCCGCCTTCCGAGTCTCGCGGGTTTTGGATCCTATATAAGGTACCCACGTCGGCGCCATTTTCTCACTCGGCTGTGGACAGTGAAGAGGGAGGGTGGGAGTTAGGGCTGTGTAGTGTAGTGTAGTGTAGTGCTGCTGTTGTCCACTACTTCAAAGTCCATAGGGGCTGGCTGTGTTGTGCTGTGCTGCTGTTGTTAATAGGGGCTGTGTCCACTACTTCAAAGTCCATAGGGGCTGGCTGGACTGTGTTGTGCAGTCAGTTCTCCATAGGGGCTGTGTCCACTCCAAAGTCCTGTGCAGTGTCCCAGTCCTAAAGAGGTGCTGTAGTGTTGTCCAGGGGGTGCTCTGTCCATCAGGGGTGCTCCCCCCAAGTGCTAAAAAAATAATATATTTTCTGTGTTTGTGAATTGTGTGCGCAGTAGCCGCACGTGCATCAACAAAGTAGTGCCAAGCGTGCGCCTGTGTCATAAGTAAAGGGCCGGCTGGCTTGACCGTTAAAGGGTGCTGTAACCCCCGAAAGTACACTCCAGTCCAAACCAAAAAAAAATTATTTTCTGTGTTTGTGAATTGTGTGCGCAGTAGCCGCACGTGCATCAACAAAGTAGTGCCAAGCGTGCGCCTGTGTCATAAGTAAAGGGCCGGCTGGCTTGACCGTTAAGGGTGCTGTAACCCCCGAAAGTACACTCCAGTCCAAACCAAAAAAAAATTATTTTCTGTGTTTGTGAATTGTGTGCGCAGTAGCCGCACGTGCATCAACAAAGTAGTGCCAAGCGTGCGCCTGTGTCATAAGTAAAGGGCCGGCTGGCTTGACCGTTAAGGGTGCTGTAACCCCCGAAAGTACACTCCAGTCCAAACCAAAAAAAAATTTATTTTCTGTGTTTGTGAATTGTGTGCGCAGTAGCCGCACGTGCATCAACAAAGTAGTGCCAAGCGTGCGCCTGTGTCATAAGTAAAGGGCCGGCTGGCTTGACCGTTAAAGGGTGCTGTAACCCCCGAAAGTACACTCCAGTCCAAACCAAAAAAAAAATTATTTTCTGTGTTTGTGAATTGTGTGCGCAGTAGCCGCACGTGCATCAACAAAGTAGTGCCAAGCGTGCGCCTGTGTCATAAGTAAAGGGCCGGCTGGCTTGACCATTAAAGGGTGCTGTAACCCCCAAAGTACACTCCAGTCCAAACCGAAAAAAAATTATTTTCTGTGTTTGTGAATTGTGTGCGCAGTAGCCGCACGTGCATCAACAAAGTAGTGCCAAGTGTGCGCCTGTGTTATAAGTAAAGGGCCGGCTGGCTTGACCGTTAAAGGGTGCTGTAACCCCCGAAAGTACACTCCAGTCCAAACCAAAAAAAAAATTATTTTCTGTGTTTGTGAATTGTGTGCGCAGTAGCCGCACGTGCATCAACAAAGTAGTGCCAAGCGTGCGCCTGTGTCATAAGTAAAGGGCCGGCTGGCTTGACCGTTAAAGGGTTCTGTAACCCCCAAAGTACACTCCAAACCAAAAAAATATATATTTTCTGTGTTTGTGACTTGTGTGCACTGTGGCTGCACGTGCATCAACAAAGGAGCAGCGCCAAGCGTGCGCCTGTGTCCCATAAGTAAAGAGCCGGCTGGCTCATTTCTTAAAGGGTGGTGTAACCCACAAAGTGCACTACTCTCCAGCAAAAATAAAAAAATATTTTCTGTGTTTGTGTGCGCTTTAGCCGCACGTATATATATCAATATAACATAAATGGAGGACCAAACTTTCTCTGATAAAAATAAAATAGGGAAAGATCAAGAACCACTTCCTACTAGTGCTGTTGCTGCTGCTGGGAGTTGTTCATCATCCCAGAGAGGAAGTAGGAACATCACTACTTTTACTAAACAATTGACCCTCCAACAGTCCCTAGCGATGAGGATGAAGTACGACAGCAGTCATCCTGAAGCAAAACGTATAACTGAGGCCTTGACTGCTATGTTGGTGTTAGACGTGCGTCCGGTATCCGACATTAGTGCAGTGGGATTTAGACAATTGATGGAGGTAGTGTGTCCTCGGTTCCAAATCCCGTCTAGATTCCACCTGCATCCTCAAAGCAGCAGCGACAAGCGTGCGTCTGTCTGTTAAAGGGTGGTGACACCCTCAAAGTGTGCTACACAAACAATAAAAATATTCTTCTTCTTTTATCTGTCTATGTGAATTGTGTGGGCTGTAGCCGCACCTGCATCCTTAAAGCAGCAGCGACAAGCGTGCGTCTGTCTGTTAAAGGGTGGTGACGCCCTCAAAGTGTTCTACACAAACAATTAAAATATTGTTCTTTTTATTCGGTCTTTGTGAAATGTGTGGGCTGTAGCCGCACCTGCATCCTTAAAGCAGCAGCGACAAGCGTGCGTCTGTCTGTTAAAGGGTGGTGTAACTCTCAAAGTGCTCCAAAGAATAAAAAACTATTTTTTTATGTGTTTGTGACTTGTGTGCGATGTAGCCGCACTTGCATCCTCAAAGCAGCAGCGACAAGCGTGCGTCTGTCTGTTAAAGGGTGGTGACACCCTCAAAGTGTGCTACACAAACAATAAAAATATTCTTCTTTTTTCTGTCTTTGTGAATTGTGTGGGCTGTAGCCGCACCTGCATCCTTAAAGCAGCAGTGACAAGCGTGCGTCTGTCTGTTAAAGGGTGGTGACACCCTCAAAGTGTGCTACACAAACAATTAAAATATTGTTCTTTTTTTTTCGGTCTTTGTGAAATGTGTGGGCTGTAGCCGCACCTGCATCCTTAAAGCAGCAGCGACAAGCGTGCGTCTGTCTGTTAAAGGGTGGTGACACCCTCAAAGTGTGCTACACAAAGAATAAAAATATTCTTCTTTTTTCTGTCTTTGTGAATTGTGTGGGCTGTAGCCGCACTTGCATCCTCAAAGCAGCAGCGACAAGCGTGCGTCTGTCTGTTAGAGGGTGGTGTAACCCTCAAAGTGTGCTCCACAAACAATAAAAATATTCTTTTTTTTTTTCTGTCTTTGTGAATTGTGTGGGCTGTAGCCGCACTTGAATCCTCAAAGCAGCAGCGACAAGCGTGCGTCTGTCTGTTAAAGGATTACATCGGTGACAGCATCCAAGTAGGCATGTCAGACAGTCCGTACCTGTACTGGCAGGAAAAAGAAGCAATTTGGAGGTCCCTGTACAAACTGGCTCTATTTTACCTGAGTTGCCCCCCCTTCAGTGTGTACTCCGAAAGAGTGTTTAGTGCAGCCGGGAACCTTGTTAGCGAAAGGCGTAGGAGGTTGCTTCCACAAAATGTGGAGAAGATGATGTTCATAAAATGAATGATCAACTCTTCCAGGGAGACCAGCCTCCAGAACGTACAGAGGGACCTGTGGTTCCAGCAGGGACGAATTAATACTCTGTGAGGATGAGGATGTACATAACACTGAAGAGGGTGAGGAATCTGTGGATGAGGAGGATGAGGACGACTTCTTGCCTCCGTAGAGCCAGTTTGTGCAGGGACAGATTAATTGCCAGCTTGTTTTGTGGGGGCCCAAACGAACCAATCATTTCAGCCACAGTTGTGTGGCAGACCCTGGCGCTGAAATGATTGGTTTGTTAAAGTGTGCATGTCCTGTTTATACAACATAAGGGTGGGTGGGAGGGCCCAAGGACAATTCCATCTTGCACCTCTTTTTTTTCTTTGCATTATGTACAGTTTGGGGCCTAGTTTTTCAATGCCATCCTGTCTGCCACTGCAGTTTCACGCCTAGATGGGTCACGTGTTTGTGCCGCCCACTCGTGTCGCTTAGCATAGTCATCCAGCTACCTCGTTGCAACCTTTTGGACATAAAAACACTATTGTGAGGTGTGAGGTATTCAGAATAGACTGGAAATGAGTGGAAATTAAGGTTATTGAGGTTAATAATAGCATAGGAGCAGAAAAACCTACAAATTCTGTGATTTTAGCTGTTTTTATGCTTTTTTTCAAAAAAATACAGATCCAAAACACAAAACCCAGAACCCAAAACACGGAAGGGTGGTTTTGGCAAAACCAATCCAGATCCAAAACACGAAGAAAGATCCAGATCCAAAACCAAAACACAAAACACGAAAAGTGGCCGGTGCACACCCCTAATATATATATATATATTATAAATCTATATACCTATCTGTCTGTGAGCACGTGTGCTTCTCAGCCACTTATACTTATGTTTTTGTCAAGTGTAATTTGTACTTTTTATTACCATAGTAAGATGCATTAAGAACTCTAACCCTGGTGAATTACCCAAAATACTCTTTCGTTATGAGTATGGAGACTGCTGCTGTAAATTACATTTATTAACATTAGAATAAGCACAATATGTTACACTCTAGATATTTGGAGTGTTAACCTTGTCTCCTAAATTTTATCAGTAAGAGCAGAAAGATATTTTTTTGGCCCATTGCACAAATTATCACAAAGAGGATCACTTTATCACAGTGCCTCTGGCTTCAATAAGTATCTCTAGCTCACACAATCTTTCAACTCAAGTTGAAGGTTTTTCAGCCAGACTTTTATTGGAGATAACCCTAGGGTTAGTGCTTGGACTGATGCCACAAAGCATCCTCTGCGGTTATTTGTAAATGTGCCCCTTCCTCTACGGAAGTCTCTGTACTTCCTGGATTTACCTTAAACTCCAAAGTTCCAAGTTCTGTGTTTCGTATAATTCTGTGCCTTCCGCTTGTACGCGCGTGTGTCAGATTATCTGCTAAAGGTTATAACCCACTTCCTGCGACTGCGGACACAGGAAGAGGAAATGAACAAGCACACAAGTGGTGATTGGATTTCAAAGGTCACTGATCTCAGGAGGTAGCATAAAGATTTGTCAAGAACTTGCAGCATTCACAACACAAGGAAGAGAATCTCAATTTTTCTTGTCGTGTCGGAAATCACTTTTCATAACAGCTGGCAAAGTAGCCGTACATAACAATAGGCAGACAGTGATGTTTATTTTATGTATTATCAGCGGAAACAATGTGAAGCTATCAGGGGCAGTAACTGGACACACCTTGGCTGATGAAAGGCCATTGACAATGCCATCGCAGTTAAATCATTCTGTCCAGAGGTTGAATGCATTAAAGTGTAGCTCGGGCCCTTTGGTTCCAAGCAAAGTCTTTAAATCAAAAGGTTAAGTGTATAAATTATATTGAAAGAATGCATGTTGGAAGAGCAGCAGGGGAGGATTTCACCAGGGTGGGAAGGAAATTTGGAGTCCCGGAACCCTCAATTCTTCATTTCACTTTATTAAACAGATAAGAATCAGTCTGCATTTCCCCAGGCACTTATGATATGTCTGCTGAGATTGGCACTTTATCTATGAAATATGTAAATACATGTGCTCCTTGCATGTAACTGCTAGCAGTGGTAGTCCTTTTAGGGAAAATATTCACTTTATTTAACTAAAGCTTCCAGGATAATGTCAAATAAATTGTAAAGGGACTTCTCATCCTGTGTTCTGCAGCAAACAGCATGTATGGTGTAGAATGTACTAGGATTAGGGCTGTGTGTTGTTAACACTTAACTGCTGATGTCTCAGTGTTTTTATTAAAGAAGCTCTGTATTATAGCATGTGCAAGCTATAGGCCATAGCAGAACAAACATTATTATTTATTTATTAACAGAAATAACAGGCAGATATATAGGTAGGAAGACCCTGCTCGCAAGCTTACAATCAACAGGGAAATAGACATTGATACACAAGGATATGTGCTATATATTGCATTTTGGTCCAGCCAGAATGCAGAGTTTCTTGATGGACTGTATGATCCCGTCACACAGGTATGTCGGCCAAATGTCAGGAGGATGTGAAAGAAAGACGATGTGTGAGGTTGTGAGTGGACTGTGAAAGGGGATGTAATTAGATATGGAAGCTATGAAGGTTATGTGGACGGTTCTGAAATCTGATAAACTTGCCTGAACAGGTGAGTTTTCAGGGATTGCTTGAAGGTTTGGAGACTAGAGGAAAATCTTATTGTGCGTGGTAGGGCATTCCACAGAGTGGGTGCAGCCCAAAAAAAGTAATGTAACCGTGAATAAGAGCAAATAATGCGTGGGGATGAGAGACACAGATCTTGTGCTGAGCGGAGAGGTCGGGTTGGGAGATATTTTGAGATGAGTGAAGAGATGTATGTTGGTGTGGTTTTGTTAATAGCCTTATGTGTAAGTAAAAGTATTTTGTACTGAATACTGTAGAAACCGGCAACCAATGGAGGGACTGACAGAGTGGAGAAGCAGACGATGAACGTTTGGGAAGGAAGATCACCCTTGCTGCTGCATTCATAATGGATTATATGAAGAACCTGTTTTTGGGAAGACCAGTAAGGAGACTATTGCAATAGTCAATGCAGGAAATAATGAGTGCATGGATTACAGTTTTTGCAGTGTCTTGTGTGAGATATGGCTGAATTTTGGATATTTGTTTTAGATGTATGTAACATAATTTTGAGACAGATTGAATGTGAGGAACAAAAGACAGTTCAGAATCAAGGATGACACCTAGGCAGTGAGATTGTGTGGCAGGGTGGATTGTTGAGTTATCAAAAGTGATGGATCAGGATGGTAACTGTTAGTGGCCAGTGAAAATATAATTAATTCTGTTTTAGAAATATTAAGTTTGAGGTGGCGAGATGACATCCAAGATGGCAGAAAGACATTCAGTGACACGGTACAATACAGATGGTGATAAATCTAGTGAGGATAGGTAGATTTGAGTATCATCTGCATACAGATGGTACTGAAATCCAAAAGAGCTTATTAGTTTGGCAAGAGAGGAGGTATAGATTGAGAAAAGAAGAGGACCTAAGACTGAGTTTTGCGGTACTCCAACTGATAGAGGTAGCGAAGAGGAGGCAGAATCCTAAAAACGAACAGTGAAAGAGTGAGTAGATACTGTAGGTAGGATGAGAACTCAGAAAGAGCTGTCTCCTTAAGACCCAGGGATTGTAGTGTTTGTATGAGAAGAGAGTGGTCAACAGTGTCAAAAGTGGCAGAGAGATCTAGAAGAATTAGAAGTGAGTAATGGCATTTAGCCTTGGCAGTGACCAGATCATTTACTACCTTAGTCAGTGCTGTCTCTGTGGAGAGTTGGGAACGAAAGCCAAACTGAAGTGGGTCCAATAAGTTGTGTGAGTTAAGAAAGTGTGGGAGGTGGGTGTAGCCAAGTCTCTCAAGTAGCTTGGAGGGGCATGGGAGCTGAGAGATGGGACGGTAATTTGAGAGAGTGTTAGGTAAGAATTTTGTTTCTTCAGAATGGGAGTAATCACTCCATGCTTGAACAGTGATGGAAAGAGTAAGTAGAGAGAGAGAGAGAGATTACAGATTTTAGTTAGGGTTGGGATGAGCACAGGAGACAAAGCTTTACTGAATTGTGAGGGTATAGTTAAGAGTGTAGATACTTTATCTTCATTTGTGGGGTCAAATTAAAAGAATGTGCCAGAGGGTTCAGGTAGAGAATTGAGCAGATCACTGGCTGAGGAAGAGTATACCATTTCATTTCTGATCTTATCAATCTTGTCCTTGAAATAGGAAGCAAGATCTTGTGCACAGATAGTAGCAAGATCTTGTGAACAGATAGAACAGATACATTTTTCCTAACTGTCTCCCACGTTCAGCACATTTGTCCCAGCTCACAGAAATTTGGGAGGTATATACCCACTCACCACAGTGCCTCGGGTGTGCACCAATGCAGGAGACGGGAGTGCCCTAACACTAGACATGCCCCTGTGGTCATGGTCATGCTCAGTGTGTCATGGATACAGCCCTTTATGTAACACATGACCCCCTACCTTTTGGAGTAGTCCTTGCCCTTTCCCTACTGTATGTAAAAATATTAAGGGGTCTATTTACTAAGCAGTGTTAGGTGCCAGCCAATCAGCTCCCAACTGTCATTTTTCAAACACAGTCTGTGAGATGACAGTTAGGAGCTGATTAGCTGGCACCTTATCACTTTTCACTCTGTCCTATAATACTGCTTAGTAAACAGACCCCTAAATGTTTTGGGCGATAAGAATAGGTGAATGCTCAACATGCTACATGTTATATTTGAAAAGGAGGCAGCTTTAACAGTATGTTCTTTTGGGCCTGATTTAGAGTTCAAAAGCCAGTGTTTAAGCGTAAATAAGCTGTTTTGTTCTGTTTATGTGTATGGAGAATACATATCCCTGTAAAAGCCACTACCAGCACTTAATTAATATAAGTTGGGCTGATGTCAGGGAAACCAACAGCAAGCGTTCTCCCTGTCATAATATCTCTCCACCCCAGCCTATTCAGCACAGGGCTAAGGGGGTCATTCAGACCCGCTCGCGAGCGCAGGACGCTCGCAAGCGGGTCGATGTTCCCACACTGCGCATGCACACGACGGAGGGAGCTCCGTCGTGCGCATGCGCAAGACCCGGCGAGCGACAGGCTCTCCATCGCTCCGGGTTTCGCACCAAAGGTGGCGTGCTGTCGATGTTGATTGACAGCACGCCCCCTTTGGTGGGCGTGCCAGGGGCGTGCCTGCCAGACGGAGGCATTCCCATGGGAACGCCTACCGTCTGAAGCCGGCCCCACTGACATCACTAGTGATGTCAGTGGGAGTGATTTTGGCTCTGATAGAGCCAAAATCACTCCAGGGCTTGCGGCAGCGAGACCCTACCGCAGGGTCTCCGTCGCAAGCCCGATGGTCGCGATGGTCAAGACCATCGCGACCATCATCATGGACGCTCGCATATGCTGTGGGTGGTCACCCACAGCTATGCGAGTGGCCAGGAGGCCGCTCCATTTTCATGGAGGAGGGCCCTGATTCAGAGCGGGCGCTCTGGTCAGAGCGTTCGGCTCTGAATCAGGCCCTAAATTCCTTAGCGATATTAAACCTGACAAAAATAATCACTCCTCAGAAAACCCTGTGGCTACGGGTCCATCCAAGCCCTGGCAGTCGTAAACTGTTTGGATATTCCGGTGCCTGTAGAACTACATGTGCCAGTATATCCAACCCATACCTGTGAGAGCATTGATATCTTTATGAGGCCTGTCACTAATAACTAACAGAGGGCCTGTATTGCACAGTCGCAAGGAAGGATAGGAGGGAATTCAAGTAGATGCAAAAATGCCAGGATTCTTCGCGTCTAATTGAATTCTCCCCTATATGTATCAAATTCAATTATTTGTACAATTTGGTAAACAGTAAATTGTCAGAAGTTATGCAGGATATAATTGTATCCTGTCATTGTACACAGGGCCCGATTCAGACCCGCTCGCTAGATGCGTTCGCACAAAGCTAAAGTTTGCAAATCCTGCGATCGCACAGCAAGGCATTAGCACGCCCACTGTGTTGTGGTGTGCGATCACGGTGTGTATGCAGACACCCACCAGCCTGTCTTAAGATGCCCACTTTCCCTTCGCAATACACGTCATCTCCAGGAAGTGTATTCAACAATCTGTAACATCGAGAACCATCGGATGCATACGCAGCACTATGAAACGGCATTAAGACGCTCAGACACGCTTGCGTTCGCACCACCACTCCCCTGTTTCCTTCGACCAACCCCTGTCACCTCCCACAAATGCCTCGTCCTGTCACTCAAGCTAGCGAGGCATCTATGCACAAGGGGCGATTGCTTCGCAGTCGCATAGACTGGTTCATGCACTGCGATGCGTATGAATGCGCAGAATGCAAACATCGAGGCCTGCGTTATACCCTCAGAGATACCTACTACAGAAGCATACCACTACCTTGTATATGCACCGCTACCCACATACATGGTGACTTGTATGTTCCACTTTAAGATACAGTACCATGTGTATGTAAAGGTGCCCATACACGGTGCTATAGGCACCTTATGCTGCGACGGCCGATCCAACGGCCGACATATCGGGCGGTCCCCACACACGGAGCGATCCGCTGCCCGACCGACCAATATGCCAGCACCCCCTCCTCCACCCGCATAATGCTGCATGGGATCGCACAACGCATCCCCAGATCAAGTGAACATGCCGTAAGATCTGGAGGTGCGATGTACAACCGCACGGGAGTGCGCACTGTCCGATATCATGCCCCCACACGGTACCAGTGGCGTATCTATAATGGGTACAGAGTGTGCGGGGTACACGGGCCTCCAGGTCCAGGGTGCCCCGCACCGCACACACACTGCACCCATATTATTTTAAACGTACCTGTCCGTGGTACCGCGTCGGGTGTCAGCGCTGCTCAGAGTCCACTGCGCATGCACAGAATCCCTGAAAATGGCCGCCGTGGCCATTTTTCTGGCGTTCTGCTCATGTGTCAGTAGACTCCGGGCACACTCTAGTGCCCAGAATCCACTAAGGCTCTGGTGGCTGGCAAGCCGTTTCAGTCGGCTGCCAGCCACTGGGGAGAGAGGAGGGTGCCCTGCACAGGGAGTACACACAGGCCCCCTCCTCTCTTAAGACGCCCCTGCACGGCACGATATAGTAGCGCTATCGTACCAATTCATTGGATCGGCTGCTACTGTATATCTCACCTTTACTATGAGTATGGCTGTGCAAACACATTGCTATACAAATTCTTGAAATCAATATGAATTGTTCTATCCTCCCAGCTCAGAAATTTCAACTTTGATTTCTTTAAGAGAAGATCAGATGTTATATTTATTTTGAGTGTATGTGATAAATCCTTCATGGTCCTCACAGCTAATGGACTATTGTCCACCAGATGTGCCAGTGAAGGTACAGATGCTGAGAATGTTGTGGGAGTGTCCTTCCATACAGGCTGTAAAGAGTATTGTCAATATCCATCTTGCCCCTATAGGACACTGAGGGGTCTACTCACTAAGCAGTGTTAGGAGACAGAGTGAAAAGTGATAAGTCTGTGATAAGGTGCCAGCCAATCAGCTCCCAACTGTCATTTTTCAAACACAGCCTGTGAGATGACAGTTGGGAGCTGATTGGCTGGCACCTTATCACAGACTAATGGGGCACATCCACTAGACGATCTACTCCCTGTCCAATCTCTAAACGATTTTCCCTTTTTTCCCTAGAAATTTTATCTTTCAGTCTGAACAATTTGCAAACTATCTTTAATAGATCAAGTGAAATTGACCTGCATGTTCAGTCGACTGACAAGACGATCAAACGACCAGCGGGAGCGCGCATCGTTGATCGTTAACGGCCAAACACTGCACGATTTGTAAACGATTTTTAAATGATTGAACGATAACGACGTCGTTATAGTTCAATCGCCTGCTAAAATCGTGTAGTGGATGCGCCCCTTTATCACTTTTCACTCTGTCTCCTAACACTGCTTAGTAACTAGGCCCCTTAGGTTGAAAAAATTGGATCTATGGTCTAGCTATAATGTTTTTGTGCTTCTTGTTCTACTCCTGAGAAATTCAGATGACAGGGGCCATGGACAACAAAAAGTGATTTCTATATATTACAGGATATCCCTGAGCTAATTGTCCACCCTCCCATCTGCGTGAGCACACTTTTAGTTAGACTTTTACATAAAAAAATATGTATATTGCTTGATCTAGTCTTAAATGAAGTATAAGAGTGAGAGCACACCAAGGGCCTGATTCAGAGCCGTTCGCTATTTGCGGTCGTTCGTTCAAAAACAAGGGGTGGCTATTCAAATGATCCGTTCGCAAATTGCAGTCTGTTCACACCTCTAAGTCTGAACGAGCGAGCAAAACATACGCTCGTTTATTTGTTAAAAACGCCCCCTGGCCGCTCGCACCATACGTCATGTCCGCTATTTATTAGATTAATCGAGTACATCGTACAGCGTATGAACTGCTCACTATTCTTGTGGTTGGTTTTTTCAACCGCTATTTTGCGAGCAGTTCTGAGTTAAAAAAAACCAAGTGACGTGGACAATGACGCTGCTGTATTAATTATGCACTCCCTTAAAACGCCCGTTTTGACCTTTAAGCACGCCTGCGTTCGAATTCCACTCCCCCGTTTTCAAGCACCTTCCCCTGTTACCACCCACATACGCCTCATTCTGTCACTCAAAATAGCAGGCACTCGCTATATAGCGTACAAACGATTTTCGGCCGCACTGACTGGTTTGCGCATGCGTACTAAAAACCGTACGCATGCGCAGATGTGCGAACATCGCTCGGAACGAGCGTACGGCCGCTAGCGAGCGGCTCTGAATGAGGGCCCAAGACTGCATTTATTAAATGTGTTTCTTTTTGTGGCATTTATACCCCCAAAGAGGTGAATGAATAGATGGTGTGGTACTGGTGTAAGCTGGAGTTACCTCTGTAGTGAGGCCATCTTCTCACTTCCTCCTTCTGTGGCAACTGTAGGCTTCGAAAATGCCCAGGCAGAGAGGCAAGGGCTCCCCACCAAATGCAGACAATGAGAGTTAAAAGGTAGGCAAATATGTTTTATATTTTTTATTAGTGATAACCATAGGGGTACATTAGAATGGGCAACTTTACTTAAAGGAATAAAGAAAATGGTTTCTTGGGATTCAGACTATAATACTGTTTACATAGATGCAGTACATAAGATCTGTAATGCAATACTCAGTACACAGCATTATGCAGTACATAAGATCTGTAATGCAATACTCAGTACACAGCATTATGCAGTACATAAGATCTGTAATGCAATACTCAGTACACAGCATTATGCAGTACATAAGATCTGTAATGCAATACTCAGTACACAGCATTATGCAGTACATAAGATCTGTAATGCAATACTCAGTACACAGCATTATGCAGTACATAAGATCTGTAATGCAATACTCAGTACACAGCATTATGCAGTACATAAGATCTGTAATGCAATACTCAGTACACAGCATTATGCAGTACATAAGATCTGTAATGCAATACTCAGTACACAGCATTATGCAGTATATAAGTAGTTTTTTCCTGCGCAAGTTATCTAAAACTGCAAAACTGGATTCAATAACACAATATTACATTCATGTAAATAACACTTTACACTAAATATAACCTTAATAACTATACCACAAATATGGATTAACTGGCTATCTTTCATTGGTCTCTTTGTCTGTCTGTCTGTCTGGTTATGCATTCTGACACCCCTGCACTAATTGGTATGATACAACGTGAAATGGTCCAGTTGGATCCTGGTCAGGTTTTAGGGGGGTTAGGGTCCCGGGGAGCCTGTTCTGTGCCGTCCACTGGATGGATTTGGACGAAAATTTCACAGTGGCAACAATGACTCACAGAAGACATACTAGGGCCTTGAGGTCCCGATTAGACCTCTCGTTGGTGTACGCTGGGCACAACTTTGATCTGGGGAAGCTGGGCGGAACTTTGACCCGGGGAGCCTGTTCTAGGCCTTCCACTGGATCGATTTGAATGACATCACATAATAAAACGTAATAACTTGAAGATTTAAACCCGGGCAACGCCTGATATTTCAGTTAGTTCACTAATAAATGCAATCTCACAATAATCCTACAATTCTGCAGTATATCTGACAGATTTAACCGACTATTCATTAATAAAAATAATTCCTTTACTCCTTTGTATACAAGATTCTGGAATAAAAAAAGAACAATTTTCCTGTAAATTATCAGCACTAATTCTCTCAGGTGCCCATTTATCATTGTATATTTGTGGCTTAATCGGGTGTTTTCGAGGGTTAACTGCAAATGTCAAATTTCCCCAAGCTGTATCACAGAGGAACTGCAGCAGATATCTCTGATACCTGCTGTGATCCATTTATTCCTGCCAGCAGCCACATCACCAATAGGTTTCTATGGGGGATGCGATGCTGCCATATTTACCAATTTATGGAATACAACCAGGGTCGCATTGGCCGTTACCTACAGTGGGAAGATTCCCGGTGGGCGGATTGGTGTGTGGGGCCGCTTGTCACTTGTGGCCCCGGCCCCTTAGCAAGTCCCCACTCCCCAGTCACGGCTTTCTTTCTTGACAGGCAGCTGGCGGGCTGCAGACCTGAGCTACAGTGGTTGTTAGGGGAGATTGATTTCTGTCTGGAGGTGCTGATTTGTACTAGGGGGAAATGATTATCTGTCAGGGGGGAGGGGGGTATTCTGTTCTAGGGGGAGATAATCTGTTTGAGGGGGAGGGGAGGGGGTTATTCTGTTCTAGGGGGAGATGATCTGTCTGAGGGGGAGTGGGTTTATTTTGTGAGATGATCTTTCTGAGGGGGAGGGGGTTTTCTGTTTGAGGGGTAGGGGGGGTTATTATGTTCTAGGGGTAGATGATCTGTCTGAGTGGGAAGGGGGTTATTCTGTTCTAGAGGGAGATGATCTGTCTGAGGGGGACGGGGGTTATTTAGTGCTAAGGGGAGATGATGATCTATCTGGGGAGGGGGATGGCCAGCAGGATGGTCCTGAGGGAGCCACAGGATGATGGTATTGTTGAGACACAGAAGGATGGTGCTGTGGATGGTGCTGGAGAGCCACAGGATGATGGTATTGCAGAGGCACTGAAAGATGGTGCTGGAGAGGTGCAGGATGATGGTGTAGCAGTGGCATAGGGGGATAGTGCCGGAAAGAAGCAGGGGTATAGCTCTGGAGAGACACATGGGGGGGCTGGGCTAGAGACACACCTAGGTGATGGTGCTGGAGACACACAGATAGGATTGTAGGACCACTGGTTCTATTGGAAGAAAATAATGGGGGACAGTAATCTTCAGTAAGACAACAATTCTAATGAAACCATATTACTGATGCAATGGTACCATATGAGCAAATATATCTTATTAATATAAAATTGTTTGATATGGGAAACTCACATTTTGTCCTTCCCCAAAACTTCTGTTACTATGTATTATCTGGTTGAACCTCTCTTACATGATGATGACATTGGCTTTACTGCTACACAAACAGGCGGCTTCCAGACCATGTGATTTTGTACATGAATAGTGAATACAGACTCAATAAAATGCCTGTCCAGGAATGATCAATTTCTTCAGAGGTTCCCCGTTGCAGAGAAATCATATAGGTAAGAATATACTCATTCACTCATATACTCATATACTCATATATTCATATTCTCATGCTGTCTGTGCTTATTCACTGCAGAGAGGGACTGTGGGCATGTCCATCTGCTCCTCGAGCGGTGGGCATGTCCCCAGCATGATGAAATGGGGGTTGTCGATTGCAGGCATAGGATTTCCCATGAGACCATACCCCTTACAGCAAGGCCACGCACACTTTTTTGGGCACACGCCGGCAGCACGCACGTAGGGCCATTTTTATGCTCTTTTCAAGAGCAACTTTAAATTCCCAATCCGCCCCTGAATGCAACGCTTTCCAGAGATTTTCCCCTGCAGCAACCGCCTATGGGCTACACAACGCAAATTCAGCCGGTAGAGGGCTCCCCCCCCGCAAATGGGCGCTGTGCCTGTGCAGTCAGTAGCCCTGGCTGCACTCGGAACACATCACAGGGACGGACTCTTTTTGAAGCCCCTGTCCCTGCGGGTGCTATATAATACATCCGGACTAATTAATCACATTCTGCAATGCAATCATGGGTGCTAATATTGTGCCCAGATCGCATTATAAATGCGATTAATGATAAATGGGCCCCTCAGTGTTTTGGATCATGGTAATCCGCCCTGCGGGTGGGTCTTTGTGTGCACAGATTGGTCCCTTGGAGGGTATCACATGGGTTTGAGAGATTTTTATTACATTGATACAAGTGGTGAAATTTCCCTATAAAGGTGCAGCTGGAAAGGGCTAACAAAATCGTATTTAATTGACGTATAGTGTTGAGCAGGGCCGTAACTAGGGTGGTGCGACCTGTGCCATGGGGCACCCCAGGGCAGGGGGCAGTGTTTGGCCCTATCAATTTTCCTGTTTATTATTATCATTCTCATTTGTAGCTTCCTCTTCTTTTATCCCCAGCATCTCCTGGCCTCCCCTATCTCTTCCCTGGTCCTTTTTCAGGTGCACTATCTTAGGTCCCTATATAAAAAAATGGGAGGGGGGGCACCAATGTTCTCTCTGGCACAGGGCACCAAAAAGTCTACTTACGGCTCTGGTGTTGAGTATAGTTTTATGGTTTTATGGAACCTCTGTTCTATTAGAAATTGTAAGTGCTTTTGCAGGAAGAGAAAGGCTTTGCCCTTAAACGCTTGGGCCCGGGAAATTAGTACCTACTCCCCCAGGCTCTCTGCGCCCGTGTCACAATGTATAAGCATTGCACATCTGTAAATAAGTGATTTGATTCAGTTACTTCATTCAGCCCAGTTAAAGAAGTACTCCATGTATACTATTTTTTAAAAGTACGACCAATTTCTTTCAGGCTGGAAAATCACTGTGCCCTGCCACTAGGGCAGCATTCCACGGGTATGCATCGAAAGCTTCAACAATAAATAAGAATAAAAAAAGGTAAAATTGAAATTTGTTACATCTATTTTTTTGAGTCTAACTACAATGTAGTCTATTTTGCTTAACTGAACATGATGAACCCAAATAAAGCTGTGCTACAGAAAATGCTGGTACTTCAATGAGTGTTAATAATTGTCAGCACTTACCACAACATGAAATGCATGGTTTTAATATGAGATACAAGCATTATTTATTGCTAGCCGCACAGAGCATGTTTTCCTCTCTGCCTGGCTGCTGTCACTACACACTATACACCAAGCTAGAGGTAGAAGGTCCCCTTACATCTTTGACATTCTCTCCTCTGAAGGCTTTTATTTTAACACTATTCCTAATTGCCCTTCAGTATCAAAATTAATTGTGTTTTCTGCTAAAAGGCCAAGGCGTTTTAAGGTTACTCCTGGGTCTGAACAGCCTATGTATCTTCAATAAAAGCCTTGATTGCATTCAACGGAGAGGAGTGCTGGGAGAGATTTGCTTGACCGAGGCTATACATTACAGTCCAATTAGTGTGGAGATCACCGCAGAGTCTTTAACTTTATCTAGTAACTGTCCAGACCGTTAATGGAGACTCGAGAGAATCTGCTGGAAGGGAATTTCTGATCTCCTGGAGTGGCATTGAAGGATACCCCATTATAAACTCGCCTTTCTCAGAAAAGAGTCATGTTAAAAAGAAAATTGCTAATGGAATTAAGTTATTATAATGGACTTTCTGACTGTCTGGCTAAATGTGTCCTTCAGTAGCACTGTAGACGTCTCCTTTTGCAATCTTATTTATCATTCACTTCATGCTGTACTGCACATATACAATGGATGATGCTAGCTAAATGGTTTTAGTGATAGGTAAAACTACATGTTCTTTATTTTTCTTTTTTAAAGGTTTAAAAAGAATAGACTGATCAGTAATAAATGAACAACAGACTGTTGCCTGACACCCAAATCTATATACTTAGCTGCCGTGTTTATGCATTGTTATTTGTTACCAAATCTCCCTGATAGTATCAGAATTAATCTTTATAGAGGACAACTGTCCCGCACTAATTTCATAATGCCAATAGTTTCAGTCAATACAGGATAGTCCTGAATCTTGGTAGTCAAGGTGACGTCTGTGGAAATCTTGCTCTAACAAAGTGTATGATTCACACTGTCCTAAGTCTGTGTACCAATGTTTGCAGTGCAATATACTGTATATGACCATGTAAGAATGTTTCTTAATATTTTAGTTAGTAGATCAGCTCAAGAAAAGGCATTTCTGGCACCTGTAATCTCCCCCTGAGCTTGCTTATGGGTTAATCCTGGTAAATTTTTCATTAACATTCAAGCAATAAAGCGCCAAACCTTGTTTTATTCTTTGCTCTGTGACATACCTTTGCACATCTATGGTGGCTTTCTGAGCCACAGTTGTGGCTTTTTGAACCTAGGATTGCACTCTATCATAGGCAGATCTGGGAAATAAAATATAATTTCTACAAGTGAATAATGTCAAAGAGCTGAAAGCATGGAGATCAGTGATGTAAGAAAAGTACCAGATGATAAAACAGAAAAGACAGTGGGCAGGATGTACTAAAGGAAAAATGCGGTAAAAACACAGTTTTCGGGAGTTTTACCGCATTTCCATATGTACTAAGCACCGCCCACCCTTTTTTCGGAGCGGAGGGTAACGCCACAAAAACCTGGCGTTACCCTATAGAATCATATGGGCTTCTTACCGGATCCCGCACCTGACACTTCGCCGCCGCCCCGCCGTCGCCCAGTGCTGGCCCCCACTCACCTGCACTCCATTGTTGCCGGCCCGCGCTCCTCCTGGGTCCTCCGTCTTCTCCTCCTCCTAATCTTCTTCTGGGTGCAGGGAGGAGGAGGAGGAGCCCGGCGCTTCCTGCACATGTGACCAGCAGGAAGCTCCCGTGACTCGGAGGGGACGGGGTCCCACGGAGACCCCGTCACCAGGCATTGGCTGCTTCGCAAAGGGCAGCTCTTATTGCAAGAGCTGTCCTTTGCGATACTAATCGCATATGTTAGTACATATGCGATTAGTAAGGTTGTGGTGACTGGCGGAATGGTCACCACAACCTTAGTACATCCCGCCCAGTGAGTTTTGAATAAATGAATGTTAGAGCTTCTTATTCTTTTTATATTCATTACCTTAACACATGTAGGGAAACAAGTGTTATAAGCATGTGGGTGGCCAAGAGCTTACCATGCTTAATATGTGATGAACAGTGTCATTACAGGGCACTAATTTGCCCTGTGAGGCTTGCACATGTGACATCATGACATCAAAGAAGTGAGGACCAGGAAGCTGAGCACAGGCCATTAACAAAAGCTGTTAGGGCTGTGGGCGCATGCGCCATGTTGAGATAGGACAGAACACTGTCAATTATTATATAGACATTATATAGATAGCTTTCTATATATATATTGAGAAGAACTGAGCAGAAGACTTCTTCAGGGGTGTTTACTAAATACAAAACAGGTTGCTTTAAAAACTTTTTCTGCCAGCGTGCTTGTTAGTATTCCTTATGCTTCAGCAGAATAAATAAAGTAAACACCCCAGAAGAAATTGTGAATGACGAAACGCATTGGTGGAAGTAACTGCACTACATATACGACTTGCACATCCACTGGGAGCTCGCACCAAGGAAAGGACAACTGTGGACTTGCAACTGACAACTGTCAAGGCTGGTGGTTAGCTACACACATATAACAGGATTTTTATATAAGAGTAAGGGGCCTACCCATTAGCAGATAAATATGAATGATGAACGATTTAATGTTCAGTCGTTCAATTTATCTGCTAATGGATAGGCTCTGAACGATAAAAATGCGCACTCCCGCGGCCGACAAATTGGGTCTTTTGTCTCTCCAACATGTTGGTCAATTATCGTTTATTGCTGATAGATATTAGAAATATCTGTCGCTGTAAACGACGAATGATTTTTTTAATGAAAATGAATAGAAACATTAAAAAAAAATCCACTCCCAGTCATGCAATATCGTTCGTCGTTTGCAAAAATCTGTCATGTACATGACAGATATCTGTCACAGCAGCCCCAGGAATTTTCAAAAGATAAATCTTTTGTCTTTTATCTTTCAGAAAGAACTGCTAATGGATAGGCCCCTAAGCTGTTTTTATTGGTTGTATTAAATCAGTGTTGTATGATATTACAGAGCCGCATGGAAGCAGCTGTGCAATACTGTACAACTAATTTGCTGATGCAGCAGGAGGCATCTGGTGTGAATAGATTACTCAGATTGTCCCTTGCAGCTCCGTAGCCGAGGCCAAGGAGTTGTCTTCAGAAGACGCAGTCCCTGGCCTTGGCACTCACACAAGACTGGGCCAGGATGCGTCTGTTTTCTGGAACAGAGGCTGGCCCCACCCACTCCCCACCCCAAAATGGCTGATTGACAGGCTGCGGCATGGGGAATCTGCGAGCAATCTTGCTGCACATGCGAAGTACAGATCCTATGCATGCACAGGTCTCTCACAATTGGTGTTACACGCAAACCATCGGGTTCGCATACAACACTGAATCAGGCCCTACATCCCCATTTGAAATTGTGATGGAAACCATAAGAAGATTTACACACACTGGAACCTGAGGAAGTGATTCTAAAACCATCCAGATAAACTTTATATAAAGAATTGATAATGCACTTGATAATTTGCGTCATGCTGCTGTATGTTCCATTAGTTTTATGTAGGGATGTGCTCCGGACCATTTTTGCCGGATTTGGATTTGGTTCTAATTCGTCATCCGGATTTGGATTTGGATTTGCCAAACTGCGGTGACTGGCTTTGGATTTGTAATTGGATTTTTTTACAAAAATTGACAAAAAAAGCTAAAATCACATATATTGTTTTTTTTTTTTCTTCCTAGAGTGTTATTAACCTCAATAACATTAATTTCCAATTAATTTAGTCCACCTCACAGCTTATAATATTGTTTTCAACATTATTGGCCAAAGGTTGCAGTGAGCTGACTGGTTACTAAGCGACAAAGCAGCGGCACAACGACACAGACACCACAGTATAAAGCACATCTATGACACATTGCCACACAGCAGTGGCAGAAATGAAAAGTAGTGCACCCACCCAGTGGGGTACGGCCAGCAGAATCACAATACTTGTTTACAAAGTGGGCTACGGCCCAAGGAGTCACAGTGCACATTATTCACATTACACTGCACATAGTGTCCCTGATTCACATTACACCTTAAAGTAGTGTCTCTTATTTATGTTATGACACACAGTAGTGCCCCTTTTACACAATGCCCACAGTAGTCACCCTTTTACACAATGCCCACAGTAGTGACCCTTTTACACAATGCCCACAGTAGTGACCCTTATACACAAAGCCCACAGTAGTAATACCCCTTATACAATGCCCACAGTAGTAGTGCCACTTATACAATGCCCACAGCAATAGTGTCCCTTACACAATGCCCCCAGCAGTGGTGTCCCTTACACAATGCCCCGAGCAGTGGTGTCCCTTACACTATGCCCCTAGTAGTGGTGCCCCCTATGCAGTCCCCTTAGTAGTAGGACCCCCTATGCAGTGCCCCCAGTAGTAGTATGCCCCCCAGTAGTATGCCCCCCCAGTAGTATGCCCCCCATTAGCAGGCCCCCCCAGTAGTATGCCACCCATTAGCAGGCCCCCAGTAGTATGCCCCCCATTAGCAGGCCCCCAGTAGTATGCCCCCCCAGTAGTATGACCCCATAAGCAGGCCACCAGTAGAATACCCCCCATTAGCAGGCCCCCCCAATAGTAAGCCCCCCATAAGCAGGCCCCCAGTAGTATGCCCCCCCAGTAGTATGCCCCCCACTAGCAGGCCCCCCCAGTAGTATGCCCCCCATAAGCATGCCCCCAGTAGTATGCCCCCCCAGTAGTATGCCCCCCATTAGTAGGCCCCCAGTATTATGCCCCCCAGTAGTATGCCCCCCATTAGTAGGCCCCAGTATTATGCCCCCCAGTAGTATACCCCCATAAGCAGGCCCCCAGTAGTATGCCCCCCAGTAGTATGCCCCCCATTAGCAGGCCCCCCCAGTAGTATGTATCCCATTAGCAGGCCCCCAGTAGTATGCCCCCCAGTAGTATGCCCCCCCCAGTAGTATACCCCCCATTAGCAGGCCCCCAGTAGTATGCCCCCCCAGTAGTATGTCCCCCCATTAGCAGGCCCCCAGTAGTATGCTCCCACAGTAGTAGCCCCTCCCAGGAGCAGGCCCCTCCATTAGCAGGCCCCCATACACACATTAAAAAAAAACTTACCTGTATCCCTGCTCCAGCCGCCGTCCGCTCTGCTGGCCCCCAGTAGTATACCCCCCATTAGCAGGCCCCCCCAATAGTAAGCCCCCCATAAGCAGGCCCCCAGTAGTATGCCCCCCCAGTAGTATGCCCCCCATAAGCAGGCCCCCAGTAGTATGCCCCCCTAGTATTATGCCCCCCACTAGCAGGCCCCCCCAGTAGTATGCCCCCCATAAGCAGGCCCCCAGTAGTATGCCCCCCCAGTAGTATGCCCCCCATTAGTAGGCCCCCAGTATTATGCCCCCCCAGTAGTATGCCCCCATAAGCAGGCCCCCAGTAGTATGCCCCCCAGTAGTATGCCCCCCATTAGCAGGCCCCCCCAGTAGTATGCCCCCCATTAGCAGGCCCCCAGTAGTATGCCCCCCAGTAGTATGCCCCCCCCAGTAGTATGCCCCCCATTAGCAGGCCCCCAGTAGTATGCCCCCCCAGTAGTATGCCCCCCATTAGCAGGCCCCCAGTAGTATGCCCCCACAGTAGTAGCCCCCCCCCCAGGAGCCGGCCCCTCCATTAGCAGGCCCCCATACACACATAAAAAAAAAAAGCTTACCTGTATCCCTGCTCCAGGCGCCGTCCGCTCTGCTGCCACGCGACGAGGAGGGAGCCAGAAGACGGAGCTCCTGAGTAAGCTCCAGCCGGCTCCCTCCGTTCAGCAGCCAATGAGAGTCTGTGTGACTCTCATTGTCTGCTGTAACAAACACACAGCTGCCGCTGGCGGCTGTGTGTTTGTTCTGTGTAGGGCAGACTGCTATCACAGCGTTCTGCCCTACACTCGAGGAGCCCTGATGTCGGATTCTCTAGCGAGAATGCGACATCAGGCGGCCGCCGTTCGGCCCCAACGGGGATCCGAGTCAGGCGGGGAACACCTGAACAGGGTTCGGGTGGACTCGGATCCCCTATGTTCGAAGTGCTTCGAATTCCACAGAATCCAAACCGCTCATCTCTAGTTTTATGTCACTGGCAGGCTAAGGTTGGTTGCAGTATATCTTCCGGCTGGTGATCTGTCTGAACCCCGCCCTGCTACAAATTCTGCTTCATGCTCTTCAACCAGTGTAACAAGTGAGTATGGCTGTATTATCCTTTGCTCAATACCACTCCGTGGTTAAGCTACACTGGACTTATCCTTGGGCCAATCACACATTCCGCTGGTGTGTACATTCATTCTGCCAAACCACCATCTGTACACACATTTCCAACACTAAGCAATTTCTTGCTTAGTGTGTACTTTCTTTTGATCTCTATAACAAAATCCAAGGTAGGGAACAATGGGCCTGATCAGCAAGGATCGCTATTGTGATCGTGGTAGCAATCGCGCATGCAGTTCTGCTGTGAAAGTATGCTAATAATTGCAATCGCAAAGCACTCTCACTGACAACATGAAGACGCCTAATTCCCTTCTCGCACATTCGTAATACCTTGCAATCCAGCCAAAACATCGGTAACATCGAAGTACATCAGAGCCACTCGCACATTTAAGGCAGGTCTGACTCTACCACTAAATTGCTAACCTTCCTGCACGCAGTGAGAGCTCAAGCTGTGCATGCCATTGCAGTGGCTAATTTATGCTCGCCCCTGCAACAGCGTTCAAACGCACTGACACACTTGCGTTTCTCCGACCACCCTCCCCAGTCACCACCCCCAAATGGTGCTTCCTGACAATCACTCTGTGATGTGTCTGCATAGTCACTGCGATCGCAGTCCCAATCGCAGTGGCTGGTTCTCGCACGTGCTCTGCGATGTATACCCATGTGCAGTACACAACAATCGACCGCCTGCGTAAGCTGTAGCAGTTGCGATCCTTGCTGAATCAGGCCCAAAATACAGTAGCGTTCGCAACACCCGCTATATCGTCCTCCCGATCTGACCGTTGTAGGAGTGTTTTAACTTGTTTATCTGATTCAAACGCTCTAATGCTCCTGCATACACACTATCCAATTATCAGCCCAATCAGCAACTAATCGGCCTGAGAATTGGATAGTGTGTACCCGGCTTAAGTTGCAAACCCTCGCCTCTTGGAGTCATGGGCTCTGAGCAGCCACAGCCTTTGTGGCTCCTATGATCTACACTTATTACCGTACAGTCCTGTTACACATTCCTCTTTAAGTGACCTATTCATTAATTCAATATATAATTAAGTATCCAACTCGCTGCGTGTAGCAACATTGCTCCGGTGTGGAGACAGATGATCTGAAAATTAGCTGTCCTCGCGATCACCTTCACTGCTACTTCTGTAGCAGGGAAACTTTGCACTGCCGAGTCCGAAAGAATCCCTCTTTGCAACCAGGTGGAATAACAGGAACAATTGCCATCTGAAGATGGAGAAGGTTCCTGCTCTCAAGCTCCAAAATTGTAGCATTTTCGAAGCTTGATGAATTTAGGTCCCCATACTATTTTATGGGGACAATGGGCCAGAACGGAACTGAAAGTTAAGCAGGAGATATACCCATGATATCTCCTGCATTAACCTTTATAATGAATGGCCCTGACACTTAATTTCTACAAAAGTAGGAGCAAATTTAAATTTTAAACTGCTTTTGTAGAAATCAAGTGATGATGAATAGACCCTTAAAAGCACTAATACAATTCTGTACATATCACAAGCAGGGCAGGATTTTGGGGCCTGGGACTGAAAATGTTCAAGGGCCTATACTGAGAAGGGAAGCAGCAGTGACCAGTGCTGTGTGGGTGTGGCCAGAGCATACTTGCAGAGCATACTTGCCTACCTTTTGCTTCTCCTCCCCGGGAGAAGCCTGGGGAGGGCAAGCAGGTGGGCTGTGATGGGGGCTGGGTCCTGACGGGCCACGTCACTAAGCCCCACCCCCTTCACGGCAAAGTGCCGTGATTAGCTTAAATTTAAATAGGGGGCGTGGCTACATTACGCGATTTGTGGAGAATCGCGTCATTAAGCCCCGGCCCCTACAGGGGGAACCGCGATCTCCACGGAAATTCTCCCCATATTGCACACTTCACGCGGAAGTGGGCAGAATGTGGTAGAAATGCCTACCCTTCTGGGGGTGCGGGGGGGGGGGGTTACCCGAAAAATCGGGTGCCTCCTGCGAAAACCGGGAGGGTAGGCATGAATGGGCCAGATCCAAGTGAGTGTGTACACTATCAGCCCCAATGTCTCCCTAATTACATGAAAATAGAAAAATTGCATACTTTTGTGAGAAAACTAGAAATACAATTGTAATACTTATGATTAGTAATTTGCTGAGGAATGAAAGGTCAAAATTTACAGCCATCTTCTCAAATTCAGACAAAATGTTTTGCTTCACTCAGCTCTGAATATTACTGAGATATTTTACATGTGGGACTTACAGTATATCTCTTATCAGCTGGTGATGAATGATCTTTTCTTTTTTTTTTAAAGCCGCTGCTCTTCTAAGCCAGCTGAATTTGTAGAGACTCAGCCTTTTCCTAGTGTCATGCAATGCCTATATATCACTGAGAGTGATTTATCGAACTCGCTTAGGGTTAAAACACCCTTTCATCCATTGCCCACATGGAGTCAAAGGGAATTCTTACTAAAATGATCATGTTAACCTCTCACTGTGTTTTCTGAATCATTGTGTTACCTACCGCCTATTGTGTTTGCAAACATTAAAATAAAAGCTTTCTTTTGCAAACATTTAAAACAATGACAGTTGTGGGACACATATACAGCAGGAGATACAATTACTGCATGGAATAAAGTAGGATCTATACTTAAGCTGTGAAACACTAGGCAATATAGCGGCTGTTCAAAATATCTGCGCATCTAATTGTGTGTACGGGCGATCAGCCAGCCGCCTGTACACTTGCTGCAGGGACCGCTGGTGACTGATAGCTAAACTGGGCGGGCAAATTCAAAAAGGAACACTCGAAAGAATGGCTCTACACCTCAGAGCAGCTAAGGTTAAACAAAATGAATCACCACTTCATATAGAACATAAATAATACAGGAGAAAAACCTCACAAGCGCTTAGAAGTTGTTTCCAAATATGAGTATAATCCCAGATGTAGATGAAGGTGTGATTTCTCAACATACCAATGTTTATCTCTCAGGATTTCATCCCAGGATTCATATATTTGAAGTAAAAAAATAAGAAATACAGTACATTATGTTTAGGAAACCTTCTGGGTCACAATCAGTAGTGTCACAAGAGGGGAGCGGGCCGCATACCGCCGAGGTGTGACACCAAGGCGCAGACTCCCCCTCAGTGACAGGAGCCGGGTGCTGCACTGTATAATTAAGTGCAGCACTCGGCTCCTCACACTTTAATGGAGCCACCTCTGGCACCCCCCCTGCCTCCAGGCTCCCAATGATATTGGGACCACAGGTGGTTTGGGCCGTGCCCCTTCCCACGAGGCCACACCCCTTTTGGCACTGCATCACTTTGCTGCGCAACACAATGTCACTCTGCGCAGCGGGTGACACCATGGGAAGGGACGCCACTGGTCACAATATCCAAAAACTACAAGGATAGTCCATATACAGAAGGTGTGCTTCTTGATATAATGAAAAACTTCATACACACTTGTGCATATAGGGAGAGATATGTAGAATGATGCTTACTTATATGCTTACATCAGTAAAGCATTTTGAAGACCCATAAAGGTATCTCTTCCATAAAATCCATTATTCCTCCCCATAAGCCGGTTATGTGTAAAAACAGAGAAACTCATGGTGTGGACACAAATCACTAATTTAATGGTACTTTACACACACTTAAAAAGTTGGATAATTTATCCATACCAGTTGGAAAGGTGAAAGCCGATTCAAGTATACACCACAAGTAGTCAGGGGCGTAGAAAGCCCTGCCGGGCCCAGGTAAAGGTGGGGGCGTGGCCTAATTGTGGGAGGCGTGGCTACGCCCCCTCGAGCAAAAAAAGAAAATGTATTCAGCGCCACTTCGCACTGGGGAGGGGGGCTCTGTGACCCCCTCAGCCCAGCGCAAAGCCAGGGGGGGCATGATCAGTGTGATCGCTCCCCCCCACAGGCATAGGAGACTGCTGTGGCTGCTGCTCAGCAGCCACAAGCAGTCTCCCACTGCAGCTCAGCACACGCTGTGTGCTGTGCTGCTGTGAGGGAGGGGGCCGGCACCGGACCCGGGCCTCCGCCGGGCCCCTCAGGAAGCCCAGGTAAAGAGTACCCGCTCCCCTCCCTCTCGGTGCCCCTGCAAGTAGTATGGAACCCGGGTGCTCAGTGGGTATATAGAATTGGCTCTGAGGTAAGATAAACTATCCACTGTCACTCCCCTCAACACGTTTTGATGCTCCTCAGTGTCTTTATCAAGACGAGTGACCTCTTGGGGAAGTACGCACGACACATGTCAAACGCGTTGAGGAAGAGTATTTGGAAACAACTTCTAAGCGTTTATGAGGTTTTTCTTCTGTATTATTTAAGTCTGTATAGCTTACCTGATTGGCCACTGTGTTGGCAGATCCATCAGCACATTGTGTACCCAGCTTTAGAGCATTAGTGGCCACATCTATGGATGGCAATTTTTGTATATTTAAATTCCTCCTAAACTGCTGCAAGTCGAGATGAATGGGGCAATGGGAGGATTGTGAGACAGTCCCCTGATATCATAACTGTCCATTTCAAGTCAGGAAGGTTCCTAATATTGTAAAACTAAAAGCCCAATAAATCCAAGCAATACTAAGGGCCTCATTCAGACCCACTCGCAAGCGGCTGTCCGCTCGCAAGTGGGTCGATGGTGTGCACTGCGCATGCGCACGACGGAGAGAGCTCCGTCATGCGCATGCGCCAGACGCGACGAGCGAAGGACTTTCCTTCGCTCGTTGTGTCTGATCAAAGGGGGTGTGCTTTCGATGGTGATTGACAGCACGCCCCCTTTGGTGGGCGTGCCGGGGGCGTGCCTCCCAGACGGAGGCATTCCCAAGGGAACGCCTACCGTCAGAAGCCGGCCCCACTGACATCACTAGTGATGTCAGTGGGAGTGATTTTGGCTCTGATAGAGCCAAAATCACTCCAGGGCTTGTGGTCGAAAACCCCGATCACAGGCTTCTGGTCGCACTGGCGATGGTCGCGATGGTCAAGACCATCGCGACCATCATCCTGCACGCTTGTATGAGCTGTAGGTGGTGACCCACAGCTATACGAGCGTCCAGGAGGACGCTCCATTCTTATGGAGGACGGCCCTCATTCAGAGCGAGCGCTCTGCTCAGAGCGTCCGGCTCTGAATGAGGGCCTAAGTTCTTAATAAAATAGATATAGGAACATACTTCCACCTAATCTGTCATAATAGTGATATTGTTAACATCTTATTGGATGTGATGGGTCTTACAACACCTATTTCCAGTGTACTGGTTATCATAAATGTGACTCAGTATTTGTAGAGTGTGTTCCATATTTACTTGTGCTACATTAAAAGACCACTGATAAAACAAGATTGTTAACATTCTACAACAAATTGATTTTTAGTTTGCTACAAATGTCTCAGGCTTATTCAAAATCACTAATAGGCTAACTACTGTAACTAGTTTCTGCATGTTTCTTGTACAGGCTCATTCATTATTAAGGGCCATGTGAGGCTGTCTAGTATTCAGCAAACTCAGAAATATGTAAGTTTTCTGCGCTTGTCTGCTGAAACCTACACCATATTCCGATGATCTCAGCTCCCGGAGCCACGCTCCTTCCTGTGGGATGGTGGTCCAAGAGGGACTTGATTAAATGTATCTGGCCTTGTGTCACCTGAAGCAGTGTGTATGCGTGAACCCAGGTCACGCATGCACACGAACGCTACCACGTCGATCCTGGCAGTGTAGAAATCTGTGGCTACTAATTAGCAGTGGCATAACCAGTGCTAAGTATTGCAGGGACTACTGCTTTTTGGAGGAGCCATCCCAGCACCAGAGCTATATTGAATTGCGCCGGTATTTAAGTATCCACCGCTAGAACCCGTGGAGAGTTGGATACTTCATTATCAGGCCTCCCGAAAATGAATAAATCCATGAATTAGTTATTTATTATGTTTGTTTTTTCATATGGATTAATATGATGCTATTTGTTTATAGTGTATTTTTTCTGATGTTTATTGTTATTTCTAGATTTAGCAAGTTATTTAGAAGTCTAAGAATTAGAATGGTACATATTACTGTAGATTTGGAAAAAGGTACTGTATGAAACATATTTACTTTGATCTCTTCTGATTATTCTAGAACAGTATTTGTCAACCTCAAAGGTCACACATTAACGTCTGTAAGTCATTAAAGAAATAAGTTTAATCAAGAATTATGCACCTCAAGCCCATAGAATAGTTCCCATATGTGCTCCAAAGCCTCCTTTAGATTTCCCTACCTGCAAATGAAAGCCCCTACTTGCCAGTAACACACCTCTCACCCACAAGCCCTCAGTGTGCCTTTTAGAACCACATTTAGCCCAGAACACATGTCATACGTACAGCATTCTTTAAGTATTAATGTCTCCCAGGCCCCACATTTTTTCTTGTTGTTTATTTTGCACCTATATATTATGCAACATCTCCCCCCTCACTGGGAGTACCAGTGACCCACTAATAATCTAACTACTAAAACAATGCCTAAACATTCTTTACCATGCTTTAATGAAGACTACTGAAATAAAACAACTGTTTCCCATGGAGAAAGGAGGGAGACACAACTGTGCAAATTGCACATCCTCCTCCTATGAGTCCAGATGTGATGCCAAAATAATATATTTGACCCTGTTACAGTACTTAGGGAATGTGACCATGCATGTGGTGGGTGGTTATCCATAATGAATATGTGGATGCTGGAGGTGGCATTGCCACAACAATATATGGGTGTGGCTGTTCCCCTTCAGCTTCATATAATATTGATAATGTCAAGTCCGAAACTAGGGGGGGCTAAGGTGGCACATGACCCAGACTTGAGGGGGTGCCGGGGAGAGGCTGCCGGGATGCTAGGTTGTTGCTCTTGTGGGTTTGGAGCCACATCCCGGCCTTGAGAGGCACAGAGACACTGCCAGTCTAATGGGGTGCCGGTCGCAAGCCAATCAGTGCTCGCGGATCAGCAGCCAATCAGCAGAGGCTGCCGGTCAGTGAGCTCCAAATTGGTTCGCGAGTGGCGCCACATTACAATGACGGCAGTACTGAAAGCAGCATGTGGCAGCCTCGTCCCGTGCCACCCCGAGCTCACCCACCGCACGGCCCGGGCAGGTAAGAGAAGAGAAATGGGGCCTTACTGTGGCTTCATGTAAAAGAGGCCTTATTGTGGCATAATGTGTCAGGGGCCTTACTGTGGCATGATGTGTAAGGGGCCTTACTGTGGCATGATGTGTAAGGGGGCCTTACTGTGGCATGATGTGTAAGGGGCCTTACTGTGGCACAATTGTATTAGGGTCATTACTGTGGCAGAATGTGTTGTAAAGGGCATTACTGTCGCTTAATGAATAAGGGGCATTACTGTGGCTTACTGTATAAGGGGCATTACTGTGGCATAATGTGTTGTAAGGGGCATTACAATGGCAGAATGTGTTGTAAGGACCATTCCAGTGTTGAATAATTTGTTTTAAGTGGCATTACTGTGGCATAATGTGTTATAAGGGTCATTAATGCTGCTCTTGTGGGTTTGGAGCCGCATCCCGGCCTTGAGAGGCACAGAGACACTGTCAGTCTATTGGGGTGCCAGTCGCAAGCCAATCAGTGCTCGCGGACCGGCAGCCAATCAGCAGAGGCTGCCGGTCCATGAGCTCCAATTGGTTCGTGAGTGGCACCACATTACAATCATGGCAGTACTGAAAGCAGCGTGTGGCAGCCTCGTCCTGTGCCACCCCGAGCTCACCCACCGCACGGCCCGGGCAGGTAAGAGAAGAGAAATGGGGCCTTACTGTGGCTTCATGTAAAAGAGGCCTTATTGTGGCATAATGTGTAAGGGGCCTTACTGTGGCATGATGTGTAAGGGGCCTTACTGTGGCATGATGTGTAAGGGGGCCTTACTGTGGCATGATGTGTAAGGGGCCTTACTGTGGCACAATTGTATTAGGGTCATTACTGTGGCAGAATGTGTTGTAAAGGGCATTACTGTCGCTTAATGAATAAGGGGCATTACTGTGGCTTAATGTATAAGGGGCATTACTGTGGCATAATGTGTTGTAAGGGGCATTACAAAGGCAGAATGTGTTGTAAGGACCATTCCTGTGTTGACTAATTTGTTTTAAGTGGCATTACTGTGGCATAATGTGTTATAAGGGTCATTAATGCTGCTCTTGTGGGTTTGGAGCCGCATCCCGGCCTTGAGAGGCACAGAGACACTGTCAGTCTATTGGGGTGCCAGTCGCAAGCCAATCAGTGCTCGCGGACCGGCAGCCAATCAGCAGAGGCTGCCGGTCCATGAGCTCCAATTGGTTCGTGAGTGGCACCACATTACAATCACGGCAGTACTGAAAGCAGCGTGTGGCAGCCTCGTCCTGCGCCACCCCGAGCTCACCCACTACACGGCCCTAGCAGGTAAGAGAAGGGAAATGGGGCCTTACTGTGGCTTAATGTAAAAGAGGCCTTATTGTGGCATGATGTGTAAGGGGCCTTACTGTGGCATAATGTAAAAGGGGCCTTACTGTGGCATAATGTATATGGGGCATTACTGTGGCATAATGTAAAGGGGGCCTTACTGTGGCAGAATGTATATGGGACATTACTGTAGCACAAATGTATTAGGGGCATTACTGTGGCAGAATGTGTTGTAAAGGGCATTACTGTGGCTTAAGGTAAAAGGGGCCTTACTGTGGCATAATGTATATGAGGCATTATTGTGGCATAATGTAAAGGGGGCCATATTGTGGCAGAATGTATATGGGGCATTACAGTGGCTCAAATGTATTAGGGGCATTACTGTGGCAGAATGTGTTGCAAAGGGCATTACTGTTGCTTAATGAATAAGGGGCATTACTGTGGCTTAATGTATAAGGGGCATTACTGTGGCATAATGTGTTGTAAGGGGCATTACAATGGCAGAATGTGTTGTAAGGGCCATTCCTGTGTTGCATAATTTGTTGTAAGTGGCATTACTGTGGCATAATGTGTTATAAGGGTCATTAATGTGTGGCATAATGTGTCATAAGGGGCATTACTGTTTCACAAAACCACACACTTTTCATCCTCTATGTTGTATTTATTTTGGGGGTGGCGCTAAATTATGGCCTTGCCCTGGGTGACAAAAATCCTAGTTTTGGCCCTGATAAAGTAACAACCTATGGGTAAAACTTAAAATAAAAAAATAAAATTTGTGGCCAGCAGGGCATAAAACAGAGAAAAAAAGCCTAATGTGCATAAAGCAGCAAGGATCCAGTGACCCAAGGTAAGACTCAGTGGGTCACTTGTGGCCCTCAGTGCATCTATTGCCCTTCATTGATCTATAGTTTTCATCTAGAACTCATTCGTTCACATACTGTATAATAAGAGTGCGCACATTTTCCGGGTGCATGGTAATGAGACACTGGACCTCCAATCTTTCGAATGCACGCACACACCATGGCAAGTGTGTGGCACACATTGATTAGGAATTACCAATCCAACTGCCCAATCTATCAGGTTAGTAGAATGCAGCAGTGGGCACCTTTTTACTTAAGACATCTCCAGCGTCTTTTGCATATTTTAACGCAGCCGCTGCGTAGAAAGACGCGGTGCCACTAATTATATGATTCAGGCCCAGAGTACCTTGAGTGTGTGTCCGTATAATTGCGAACAGATGCCAACCTCCACAGAGATACATATATACCAGTCAGTCTGTATCAATTGCTTGTGCTTAGGACTGGTACACCGATGAGGATAATGATGGCCACCAGCACTAATTAGCCACTGTCAGGAACTGATAGGTGCTTTCTTTACTGTTAGTGCATAAATGATATAATTTTGTGGAGTTATTTAAATTTTAAGGAAAGGTTTTTTTTTTTCATTTAAGTCAAAATGAATAGCGAATTCTATCAAAACAAATAAAAAAAAACCTGGTTGTGTGCATATGTGTATCTGGGTGTAAGTATGCCTGGGGTAAACCTGGCTCAAATGCTATTGATGCTGAGCTGGATGCATCTTATCACGCGTACGCTCAGCATATGGACATATATTTGCTATTTTCAGAGGAACCTTTTCAGAGCTCAATATTTGGATGCATATGCAGCCAACTCAGAGTTAGGCTTCCTGTATCCAGAACGTTTTTTTTTTTTTTTTTTTAAAAAGATAGTTAAAGAAATAAAAAAAAAAAGAAATGATTGATTAATTTCAGTGATCATTTAATGCACCAATAACATCCTCATCCTATGTTCACTATGAGAAGCTCTAACACAAAGTGAATATAAACTAGCACATCTGAAAACACTGCAACCAAATAAAAATATCACATTGTCACCATAATCAACCACTAACATAAATACTAAACAAAATAGATTTACTTATGGTGCTGTGAGAACATTATGTTTTCCTTCAAAACAATATGTCCTCAATATCACTGTTTTGCTTTGCGCAAAATTCAGTCTCTAATATAGAGTAGGTTCCAGTGATGTGCGGTCAGGTGAGGCAGGTGAGGAAGAGCCATTCCTGTCATACTTAGGTATACTCCACAGTTTTTACTATAAAAATTACAAGAAAAATTTAAAGAAAATATTATAAATATCTTCTTTGTATTATTCAAATCATTTTATAGTCAAAACTCTGGAGTAAAAAGTGTATGGCAGGAGAGGCGCTGCCTCCCCTGCCTATCTTTTCCTCACATCCCTGATCAAAATACACCAAATTTCCAGCACTATATACTGCTGTACCTTTGTATAATGTCCACATGAACCCTCGGGTTCATATACAGTATGTGTGTGTAAATCTGGCTCTGATACTAGCCAGTGCCTCCCCAGCCATATACCTCACCGTACGTCACTGGTAGGTTCCATATTCTCTTTTCTTTTTTTTAAATTGAGTATTCTTTATTGAATTTTTGAACATACACCCAACAACAAATAGAATATGCAGAATATTTGAATTAAGGCAGACGTGAAAATACATAAAACATACGTTGGGGAGAAACATAACAATGTACAAAAGAATAGAATATGATACATAAATATCAGGATATGTTGAGTATTCTGTAACCTAAAATTTTAAACAAAAATGACTTGAAGGCACCATTAAAGCCAGTGAGTTCGGAGATAAGAGAAGTACAGTATATAATCCTTGATTCTCCCGCTTAAATAATACAGATACCCCAGCACTACCAATCTTAATATAAGGATCCCATACCAAAGCAACAGAGAATATCATAATAAAAAGCATCCACATTTATCCAGATATCAAAATACATATACCCCAAAGTAAATAAATATTAATCAAACCTTCCCATAACCCCCCACCCTGTATGGCCTAACCCCAACCCAGGCATACTTGGATCCCTTAAAAGAGAAAATACCCTCCCTATCCCATTAAACTAACTAACACTAATCCCCCCTCCAATACCAAAGAATAAATAATCCCCCCTACTAAAATAAGGATGCTAAGACCACATTATTAACAGAGGCAATAAACTAATGACCATAAGCATGGTCTAACTCTCCGGCCTAAACAGATATATAATTACTCCCATACATTAATACATAACAGGATACAGACCCAACACAGACTATAAATAGCAGATAAATCAGCATATACAGGTATAGACCTAAGCAACAAATTCAACAAAATTGAATATATATTAATGACAATTATTAACAGGGCAACACACATAAAAGCATCAGTAGTGAGACAATATATTTTGAAATATTAATCAGGCCAGGCCTCAGCCTCTTGTGAAGAAATATATAATAGAAAAGTCTCCGCATGGAACACCTGGGAACATCTAGAAAAGTCCATACAATACTGAAGTGAAAGGTCCCAAAATTTCGTCATAGCCGATAGGAAAAAAAACTGATTTTTGGAAGAAACAATGCATAATCAAAGCACCCAGCCGCTAAGTAATCCTCAAACTTGAGTACATTCACAGACACCGAAGAGAATAAGTTCAAAAAGAGGATTTTTAACAGGTGGAACAAGGCCTTCAGAATCAGAAGGTGGAGGAAGAGACAAAATAATTTCAGAATAGCCATCCATAACAACAGATGGAATCCAATATGCCACTTCCTGGGGCTTAAAGGAGATCGTCTGGGCAGTAGCAGGTGTATCATCTCCCTCTAAAGTGATAACACAGGTCTCCATTTCAGGAAAACGAGCCATATTTTGGGATGAGCCAGAAAATAACATAGACAACTCATCTTGCAGTTTCATCACTTGAGTCGCCAGCCTCATTCCAGAGTCAGTAATAGCTTTAAGTAGTCGGTCCATCTTGCAGAGATAGCAGTACAGAATTTCAGGAAATATGGACCCAGGATAGGCAGTGCAGTATAAATATAGTTCTCTAGGAAGTTTATATGCCTGACCTCACAGAGAATATACAGCCCAATATAAATGATAAGCAGGGCAGAGAGGGCTAGAAATCACAGGATAAATGCAGATAGCAGCAGTATTATAGGCGGCCGGATCGAACTGTGCGGGTCCCAAGTGAATCTGCAGTTCAAGCAGTATAGCAGCAGCCTACAGCAGAGACCTTCCCCACCCCATATGAGCAAGACCGAGGTCAGAGGACTCCACAGAGTCAGCGCTGGAGCCAGAAGCAGCCGGAGCGGAGCAGCATCCAACCCCAGACCCTCCAAAATAGTCCCAGGACACGGAGGAGTGAGTATTCCATCAGGTGCCAATGCCAGGGTGCGGGTGGGAGTCTCAAGATATTGACTAACGGATATTTGAGCCGGAGAGTTAAGGAGTTAGGGCTCTATTTACTACAATCTGCATTTGTAATGCAGATTGTAGTGTGATATTACCGACTGAATTCGCATTGCGAATTCAGTCGGTAATATTACAGGGATTTATCACAGAGGCAATATCACAGGGATTTACTACAAATCCCTTGCAGGGATAGAGCTTGCGAGAAAGCTCTGTCCCTGCGAATCCCATCCGCACACTAGTCACTGAATTTTTGCAAAAAAAATACCGTGACTGGCCGCCGCTGCTACCCTGCTTGGTGCTAAGCCCCACCCTATCGTTAAGCCCCACCCCCCATGATCGCGGACCCCCCCCGCGACCCCCCCTCTTCTTTAATTACACTTACCTGCATGATTCGGGCTCCGGTGATGTCTTCCATGTCCTCCGGTCAGGTGTTATCCCATACTACACTGGGACATCACCGGACATCACCGGAGCCCCGACCACCAGTCCCTGGAGTCAGGTAAGTTAATTTTTATTTTACTTTTTTTTTACACTGTTTTAGCATGTGGTCTGTTTAGACCACACAGCTGATTACTGGGGCCGGCACCGGGCTCTGCTCTCCCCTTTAGAGCAGGACAGGAGTCTGGTAAACGGGGGAGACCCTGGATAACGCCACCTCCAGGTGGGGTTATTATCACAGGGCTTTCTCCGGTATTTTTTACAATTTATTTTTAGTAACTTTGGTCGGATCACATTTCCCATTACAATTATGGGAAATGCGATCTGATTACTAAAAATAAGTGATACTAGGGGTTGGAGTAGAATTTTACGAATTCTACTCCAATTGCCCTGTAGTAACTTTAGGTGAAACTAAAATAATGTGAAAAGGGTGTGAAAGCACCCTTTTTCACTTTAAATTAGTAAAAATAATGTTAATAAATAGAACCCTTAGCCTCCTACACCATACTTGTCTAGGTAGGTTCCATATTCTTAACTGATGTGCAGCGCTGTCCTGATTACCTTTCCCAGCAGGGGGCTCACAATCGTGAAATGCGTAAAAACAGATAAACTTTACTTCAGGATTAAAAACACATACATTAGGTATAAATATGATAGGCATGTAACAAGCCTCATAGTATATAGAAAATTCTTGTAAACACAAGAAAAAAAGCTGACTCCTTTGTGGGGCACTCTTAACAAATAGTTACTATATATAGAAATAGTGATAATATAAAAATATTAATTTAATTAGTATACTCTTAAAATATATGAATAGTGTTCTATGAATGAACACAATTACGTTGTATAATTATGTATAAGGTAACAAGGAGTTCACAATCAACTCTTAAATATTAATGAAAATATGGCGAAAATATTCATAAGAAAATCGCTATTAGAGTCACCAATTGTCTCACTATGGCCAGTAGTAGTCCTGCGGCAGCACTCAAACTGCGTTTCTGAAATCACTCGTAGACGTCACAGCGACTGTTTTATTACTAGTTTTATCACTCCTTTAAAATAGCTATACAACTGATGGGTGTGTAGTTGTGCTCTGATATACGGATGCCTTAGTGTGTGTTGTGACGCATGAGGCTGAAGGCCGAGTGCATTCAACCACCCAAGGCGTGTGTATATGTCAGAGCGCGATTGCACACCCAAGACTGGTATATCTATCTTATGAAATGGCCCCTGCTGTGACAAAAATAGTTCTATGTGGAGAATGATTTGCGGTTAAACAGATACAGAATAGGAGGAGAAAATAGTTCAGAATAGGCTGTTTAATTTGAATTATTTTTAATGAATAAACATTAACAAGGCTAAAGGCCATTATTCACTTCTAATTCTTCTAGATCTCGCTGCTGCTTTTCTCAATATATACCACCTCTCTTGGCAAACTAATCAGCTCTTTTGGTTTTCAGTATCAGCTGTACGCGGACGATACTCAAATTTACCTATCCTCCTCAGATTTATCACCATCTGTGCTGGTCCGTGTAACTGAATGTCTCTCTGCCATTTCATCTTGGATGTCATCTCGCCACCTCAAACTTAATATATCCAAAACAGAATTAATTATATTTCCACCGGCCAATAGTAGTTACCAACCTGATATCTCTATTAATGTTGACAACTCGACAATCAACCCCATCCCACAAACTCGCTGCCTAGGTGTCATCCTTGACTCTGAACTGTCTTTTGTTCCCCACATTCAATTTGTCTCTAAATCCTGTTACATACATCTAAAAAACATAGCCAAAATTCGACCATATCTTACGCAAGACACTGCTAAAACTCTAATACAAGCACTCATTATTTCCCGCATTGACTATTGCAATAGTCTCCTTATTGGTCTTCCCAAAAACAGGCTCTCCCCACTACAATCCATTTTGAATGCAGCTGCGAGGTTGATCTTTCTCACCAAACGTTCAGTGTCTGCTGATCCACTCTGTCAGTCCCTCCATTGGCTGCCGGTCTTGTACCGTATTCAATTTAAAATACTTACACTCACACATAAAGCTATTAACCAAACCACACCAACATACATCTCTTCACTTATCTCAAAATATCTTCCATGCACGGTTACAGGACTTTTTTCGGGCTGCGCCCACCCTGTGGACTGCCCTCCCATGCACAATAAGACTTTCCACTAGTTTCCAAACATTCAAGCATTCTCTGAAAACTCACCTCTTCAGACAAGCTTATCAGATTCTTGGACCGCCCACAACCTTTTATAGCTCCCTATCTAACTCTCTTCTTATAGTAAACACATATCACATCTTCTCTTTCTTCAATTCAACATCCTCGTAACCATAGGCCAACTTTCCAGTGTGATTGGATTATACAGCCCACCAAGAACATCTGCAATCGGGCTGGACCAATTTGCAATATGTAGCACCTATCTTTGTTTATCAACACCTATTTCCCTATAGATTGTAAGCTTGCGAGCAGGGCCCTCTTACCCTTATGTATGTCTTTTATGTATGTATGTATGTCTTTTACAACCAAGTATAATGTTAATGTTGATTCAAATTGTAAAGCGCAACGGAATTTGCTGCGCTATATAAGAAACTGTTAATAAATAAATAAATTAACTGGATAACAGCATAAGTGAATAAAACAGTTGAACATGACTACTGTCACTGTGGTTCATTTTGGAAGAAAACGTGTTGTACAGTGACTTTTACTGGCAGGAACTGCATAATGCTTATGCCTGGCATGTCTGTGTGCTGTGCGGGATTTTGAATGGCTGCTCAGGTAAGCCCTGTTGAAGTTCTTTGGTGAGGACTAATGTCAAGTCCATTGAGTTGTGAAGTAAATTGGACATTTCTTGAATTTTTTCTGTCAGAACTGTGTATGTCAGTGAGGTAGTCATGTGCTGCTTTTCTGTGGGAAATGCTCTTTTTTACACGTGTGGAGTGATACAGCTGAGGCTTTGTGATGAGGCTCAGATTACAGTAGGAAGTAGACCAGGCCCCAGGTGTGCTGTTGTTGGAAAATATTGCATGGTCATGTGATCTAGTGTGTCCAATCATGTTGGTTTTATCTCTCAATATACCACACCATTATATAAATATATATATATATATATATATATATATATATATGTACTTATATCAGGAAAGTAGTGATAACATATATGACTAATTTTGAGTGTTATCACATAGAATCACAACTGTATTTGATTCAAATTGAAACATCTGTTGTATAAAGAGTTATGTACCCCTGTACTTTAAAATGAAAAGGATATTAAAGGTCACCTACAAATTATGTGACCTATGTAAAACCACACAGCCTGCACCCTCATGCATTTACAGTATGGGGCCACAAACTTCCTTTGTGACTATATACTTAATATATATATATATATATACAGTATATATATATATATAAATATATATCGTTAAAATTTTACACTAGGGTTCATATTATTCCTGTTATATATAATAGTCTGATAGAGGTAAAGGCTGGAGGTCATATCCTGTGTTATAGAGGTCATCATACAATGATAGGGCAAATCTTGCAAATAATAATATATTTAACCTTTAGGTTGTGGCACACAATAAGTCACTATGAACACAACTATCTGAAGCTTTTTTTTATTTTTTACAGGCGTAGTATTTTTAGTATAATTAAAAAATGATATAGTTTATATTTTGTGTTTATATTTTGTGATATGGACAATATAGAATTTTATGGCTTAGTTGTCCTTTTTTATGCTTTCATAGACACTTTTCCTATTAAGAATACATGTGTCTGGCCCATAAAAGGTATCACACCCTACAAAGAATTAATTTGTCCAGGGGACCACTATGGCTTTCTAAAAGTCATTACTCACCTACAGAAACAGGGATAGCAAACAAGCCGTAAAAATCAATGGAAGGTCATCCCTTAGTAACACGGAGATAGCAGGTTTACGTTTTTTATGTCTTTGCCCTTCAGACGGCTTGTTCGTCCACGCACCTCACAGCTTCTCCAATGGATTCCAAATTTAATCTAATTCTCCGTTTACGTAAACCAGTAAACTGGAAGTAAATTCCTGGTCATGATTTTCAGATGACTTTAAGGAAATGCTGTAAATAAACAGTGCCCTTCACTCTGTTTAGCACTGATAAGGTTTGGCAAGACTTGGAAGCTATTGATTTATACAACTGTTACAGTTAATAGTTCTATAGTAAAAACATTTTAAATGTAATCATTTGATGTATGGCCCTGTAGAAACACGAGTCCTGCAGAAACACTGCCCTGTTAAAAGAGCTGAGATACAAAAGGTCAACCCAATTTTTTTCATGAGTAATGGTGCCATTAACAAAACCTCCACATAATACAGTGCATTTAAGGCCTATTATAGGAAAAAATGTTGCAATTTGTTTTCACATGTCGTTAAAAGAAGACATTCGCAGCAAACTAAGATCTGCAAGAAAATCAGTATTTGCAAAATGCTATGATCTTGGCAAAATTTAGTATGGTCAAATTACTAAATCTTGTTATCTCTTTTATTGTTTTGGTTGATTGTTTTAATGACGGGTTTGATAGGGTCATATACAGTGCAGTTAAAATATGCATGTCTCGTTCGGTGCTATTGCATCTCTTTGGCCACGCCTTAATTGGACAGACATCTTTCTATTTGTTCATGCAGTATTGCGCTCTCATTGCCCCTTATGGTCTACAGTTCCCAGTAGAGCAAAAGTGGAAAAATACCAGTCTAAACACTGCATCTACAATAGGAGCCAACTTTTTGAATTAATTGGTAGTGGTCAATTACCTGGAACCTGTGCCTACATGTATATTAACACTCACCTCATTAAATTCAATTTACCAGTCTCTCTCAAAGCTCTTGTATGTTAACCCTTCTTAAATAACTTATTAAAACAAATGGGATATCAGGATAATCTTGACTCAAAATGCCATAATACCAAACATTGGGGGAGATGTACTAAGTCATGGAGAGAGATAAAGTGGAGAGAGATAAAGTACCAGTCAATCAGCTCCTGATATTTTAAAGACTGTTTGAAAAAAATGACAGCTAGGAGCTGATTGGTTGGTACTTTATCTCTCACCAAGGGCTCTATTCATTAACACTTAATTTCTACAAATGCAGGTGAAAATTAACATTGTAGAAATTAAGTTTTCGGGCCTTTCATCAAAAAGGTAATGCAGGAGATGTCATAGATATCTCCTGCTTACCTTTCACTTCCAATGTGGCCCGCTGTCCCCACACACTAGTATGAGGACAGAAATTCATCAGTCTCCGAAAAATACAATATTTTGAGAGCTTGACTGCAGGAGCATTATCCATCTTCAGATGGGAAGGAGTCCCGGGTTGAGAAGAGGGATCCTTTTAGATCCACAGCCTCCGTTTGACTTCTTCCACCGGACGCCGGGGCTTTTGTGCACTAGTTTCACTGCTCTGTAAGAAGCAGTAAAAAGATTCGGGGAGATAGCTGATTTTTGTATCACCTGTCTCCGCGCAGGAGCAATGATGAATTGCTCCGGCGCTCACCGCGAGTTGAAATGTTAATTATTCGGACCCCAATGATTAACATAATTAATAGAGCCCCAAGGCTTAGTAAATTTACCCCATTATATATTTGGCATATTAGATTTTTACTGTGGTGTTTGGTTGAGTAACTGCATTAAATTGAGGAAATGCACCTTTTCAGCTGCCTACAATGTGCCAGGAAAACAATTTTGTACAGTGGAAAATTCTGCAGTTCCCTCAGGTTTGTGCTGTATGTCCACTTTTAGGGATATATTTATCAAAGTTCGTTTTTACAGTACTTTTGTTTTGATGTTCGTTTTAGCTCACCTCAAATCGAATCAAATCGAAAGTACAAATCCCTCTTCAAATACCACATTTACTAAAATTAAATTTTAGAAGCATTTTCTAAATCGAATTCGATTTAGTTCGTTATTGAACAGTGATTTGCTGTTCGATTTTGCATGTTTATGTACAAATCAAACAGCAAATCCCACTTCAAAACAAACTTCAAAGCCCCAACTGTATAGAGCTGCTCATGCTTTCATTTTCAGAATGAGCAGTTCGTTTTCGCACATATAAATGCATACATCAATGAGATGAATACATGTATCTTACTGTAAAAAGCTCCATTGAAGTCAATGGTGGGAACCGCAGAATCAACTTTAGTAACCCTGCAGCTCTTCATTGACTTCAATGGAGGGAGTCGTTCATTGGCTGAGAGAGGCGGGGCTGACCTCTCAGCCAATGAATGCTCAGATACTGCTCTACAAAGGGAGATGCCATGTCTGAGCTCTTCATTCGGATGGTAACAACCATTGAACCACGACGGTTGTTACCTAGTTCGTGGATCACGTTCGGCGTTTTTTTATTTTATGAAGACCATGGATGCCTACAGGGACAAGGGGACCAGGTAATGTAGGTGAGTGTGTGTGTATGTATGTATTAAAGCTATACGGTCATGGTGTGTGCATATTGTGTTTATTTAAACATTTATTTACAGGTGAACTACAGGTACCAGCAGGTCCTTAATGCCCTGCATGCTGGTACTTGTGGTTCTCCAAGAACCAGCATATGGGGGAGGCTTGCTGGGACCGGCATTTGTACTCATAAAGACAATGTTTATGCTCTTCTTGTTTTACACTACACATACACTATCAACCCGCCACCCACTGACCAGGGGTGGCGGGGATAGCCCCGGGCTATCAGGCTTGGCCAGGGATGCCCTGGAGAGGGGGACCCCTTTGTTGGGGGGTCCCCAACTCCCCAGGCCTGGGCTGACTAGTGGTCAGGGCTGATGCTTCGGCTGGGGGGCCCGATGATAAGGCTCCCCTGGCTGTGGCATTAGGCCCCCGCTAGAAAGGGTCCGGTGCTGGTTGTGGGAATTACATGGGAACCCTACACAATTTTTACCCTGTACTTACACAACCAGGACTGGCTTTGAAACGTCCGGGGCTGGTTGTGTATTTAGGGGGGGACCCCACGTAATTTTTTTTACAGTAAGATATATGCATGCATCTCACTGATGTATGCATGTATCTGTATCAAAACGAACTGCTCATGCTAAAATCGGAAGCACAAAGCAGGTCTATTAATTTGGGGATTTGAAGTTCGATTTGAAGTTCGATTTTGTGTTCGATTTCAAATTGAATAATAGTAAATAAGGGATTTGTGTGTTGGTCTATGTAAAAGTACCGATGTTTGTCCGATGTTCGATTTTGAGTGGTAATTGAGTGAAATTCGGTTTTATGTTCGATTTTTCATTCAATTTTGCCTTTAGTAAATCTCCAAATGCAAAATCGAATGAAAATCGAATGTGAAATCACACTAAAAACAAAATCGAACTTTAGTAAATTTACCCCTTAGTATCTTGTGCACATTATTGTGATTTAGGCATGCAAGCATGCAGATCATCGTGAGAAGATAATTATCTATGAGGAATGAGAAGAAATATGCCTATAATGAGACAAACTGAGCCAGCTGCTTTAGACAGCAAAGTCGTTTTTATTTGGGATTGGGGTGATAAGCAAAATTAAGGTAACTAACTTCTAAAATGTAAACTTTCTCACTTCTAGATTCTGAATTTATGGTAATCTGGTTGTGGGTAGATTTAGTTATGCTTAATGTTTATAATATGCATCTTTTAATGTGCTCACAACTCCTGATGATGTACACTTCTTTTAGACTTATGGCGCAACTCGTAGACTTAATTCCCACGCACACTGCAGTAATCAACATGAACACCAGATGGCGCGTGAAAGAAATGCAACGTGTCGTCGTATTGTGTGAACAGCTTTTTTACTGCTAATGTAGTGGGAGGGGAGCTGTGTAATCTTGGTTACAGTTTGGAAAAGTTATTATTATACTTTGTGTACCAATATTACTATAGCTAATAATGTTTATTTACTAATATTGAATCTATATTTATTTAAGTATTTATTTAAGAAGGCGTCATCCTATGTTAGCAGATGTCAACAAATAAAACAACAGCAAAGCAGTGTCTCCAACGTGGGGGACGTTTTCCAGGAAATAAACTTACCTGCTGCGTCCTCCATTGCACTAAAAACTATTTTCTGTGTCTGCTTTCAACAGAAGAAAAAAAAAACACTTACCAAAAAAACGAATGTGGGTTCCAAAATCTCAGCTGAGATTTTTGAGACAAAACACTCTTCATAGATTACATTGCAAACAGCGAACTGGTGCCATCAGAAAATTAGACATCGCAAAAACGTTGGCCCTCTGGATAAAGACTATTCCAGTAAATTGATCCAAACATTCAGCAGCTGCTGCCTACTTGGAGTAAGAGTGGCGAAGAGAACACTACCAGAATCTCTTGATTTAAATGCCATGATCTAGTATGGGCTAATATGAAAAATGTTCTAAGGAACAAAGTGAAGCACAAATATAAGGGAGAAATATTATTTCTAGTGCTACCAGGAAAAAGTGTTATCTGTGTAATTTTGGAACAAGTGTATTGATAACACCCTCATGTATTGTCTGTGACAGAAGAAAGGTGGAGGCAAGCCAAAGTACGTGTTATAGGGGAATATTTATTAAAGATAAATTGAAAAAAAAAAAAAAACGGCTGTAAAAATCCCTGCAAAATCTAAGCATACCCAGCAGGGGAGTCTTAATAGAGGAGGGGGCCCGTGTGCACTCCCCGTGCGGAGGCCCCTCCTCTCTCCCCTGTGGCCGGCAGCTCTCTCACGGCCTCTTACAGTACTTCCACCCCCAGAGCAGGGGCGTATCTATAATGGGTGTAAGGTGTTCAGGCCACACGGGCCCCTGGGTCCAGGGAGGCCCACACTGCACATCATGCACTCAAATAGTCTTATACTTACCTATCTGTAGTCTCCAGAGTGCTGCTGTGCACCGCCGGTGCGGCGCTGCAGAGCAGCAAAAATCAATGTGAAATTGGTGGCGGCCATTTTCCCGGAGACCACCAGATGCATTGTAGATTCCGGCACTAAGCCAGAATCTACTGCACCATAGCATCACCAGAGAGAGGAGGGGGCACTCTCTGAGTCTGCACACGGGCCCCCTCCTCTCTAAAATTAGCTATACTGCACAATGGAGACCAGCGAAGCCAGAGTCTTTACTAGATCCCTGCTGGGAACTATGTGCATGCACAGCCATCAGCCACTCATGTGCACATCAGCGTTTCCTTTCGCAGGCAGCATCAAGCTACCATGATCAAATGCCAAGCATCCTACTGTAGTTAACTTCCTAGTTTATTTGTGCTACATGAGAAAGCAGGTAATATTTTCTATGAACCAAACAATGCATTTGTATGGTTTGTGCAGTTGCACCATTTAGGCAGAAATAGCTCCTTGCTTAAATAAGGCACTATTTACTGTATATGGTTAAACAAGAATCTGGGGACTATGGCATCAATTAAATAAAGATCAAAAATCTTTATTCACATCCTTCAGTTTAAAATTATTTAACACAATTGGATCTGTGAAAAAGAGCAGAGTGTGGTTTAAAACAGATTACGTCTATCGCCTCCCATTGTATGTGTCTCAGAATGCTACAATTTTTAAACTTGATACTGTGGATTTTATTCCATGGATGTAGTCATCTTCTCAGATTGGATAACAAACGGACCTGTTGTGCTACAATACAGTGTAGATAAATGTTGTTCAGCAACTACTTGTCCTTGCTTTGAACTGTCAGATTTTTTTAGATTCCACTTACATGTGATAGCAATCGTGAATTATATTATACTGGTAGTCTATGTGCAAGTATGAAAAGAACTAGGCTCAATGGTCACGTTACTCCTGTGCAAGACATACTATACTGTACGTTATTGAGTTCCATCTTCAAGCTCACAATGATCAGATACATCAGATGAACAGGCGAGCCATGAACTTGCTTAATGAGGGTATGCACCACTGTCTGGGCTTACCCCAAAAAAGTAGACAAAATTACACATTTAAAGAGGTGGTGCTGTGTACAATACATCATACACTCATATGTAGCCCCAAGACAAAAAATGACATACTAAAAAATTATTAGATTTTTTTTTATTTTTTTTGTGTAGGGGCATTAACATACAGTGATTCCTAGAAACAATATTTATTTATTATTTATTTATACTGTGTTCTTTACCTTTTTTATATTTTGCTGATTTGTGTTCTTTGCAGCTGTCGTTTGTAATCATATTAAGATACACATTTAGCCTTTGGCATCTATATTACACAGACAGATCATACGGCTTTTTGGGTCTTTACAGTCAAGCACACTAATCTTATTTTTATATTATTTTTCTGCTGCATGAGTTACATTGTTGTTTTTTTTTTCTATTACAATTGAGAAAGAATCACACTGAGTGACAAGCTGGCAGGTGTCATAATGTGCCAGTTAGCATGTCCAATACAAGACAATCATTTAAGTGTCTCTAGGGATTAAAAGACAGAGACATAACAAAGAAAGTGGATCGATAATGCTTGGTGAAATAAGACAGAGAAGGTTATTTACTCTGCATTGATCCGCTGCTGCAGTGCCATAAACTTGGCCTGTTTTTCTTTTCTTAACCTTCAGCTTTAAGAATACTTGCAAGCAACCAGGGAGCTGACTAACAGGTGTAGATTAAGGATCGAACGAGGTCATTGTACCTCTGTCACCACAAGGCACCCATGTAACAACATCCCTGAAGAAATTTAAACATCAATAGCCATAATAAGAGCAAATTTATCAAGCTTGGCCTATTTTTCTTTATCGAGAGCCCTGACTCTGTCCAGCCAGTTGTCTCAAGTGAGAACTCAATCCATTAGAACATTATTTCATTGGACTTGATTACGCTTCCTGACACAGCAGCTTTGTAAGGCAGCATGTTATGTGTTTGCTGCAGCTTTCCACGCTGGGGCTTGTTGCCTATTTTCTTATAATAGGTAAAGATGAAGGAATCATTGCTGTGTCAATTTAGCTTTTGCAACTCTGCGGGTTGCAGCAAGTGAAACATTATCTGTGCACCTGAGCCTGTGGATCTGGATAATATTATTGAGCGATGTTCGGTCCAGCGTATCATGTGTGTCTGGTGTGATTACAGGGATGGTGTGTATGTTCCACAAATTGAGAATTATGTCCATGGTTAAAAAAAAGTCATTTAATAGGATTATAAACAGGAAAGACATGTGTACTGTAAGCCTGAAACCTGGTACAAAGAAATAAAATAATTTACATGTAGCTGAAAGCTACAGTATGTGGCAAAGATAAATATCTGTATTAATGGATAGTTATGTTTCAATTGTGACAGTTCAAGGGCAGAGATGAGCAACATTGTTAAAACTATCCCTCTTTCCTGATTTGACTGAAAAGCGTAATTCAATCAAATAATTTTGGGCTGATACTGTGTTGCGTGCAAGAAAAAAAAATGTAGTACCTTTGCACCACGAATACCCATTTTGAAATGCAAGGGGTGCAAATAAATGTATAAATGTCGTGGACCCAGGATTCCCACCAGCTCCTTTCGCGCATAGTCTGGACCTGGGTCGGTACACGGGCTATGGAAAAAAGCCAATTACAATATGTGTGAAAGGGGTATAAGGTTATCTGTCCAATCTGGCTGGTTGGAACGGAAATCTAGTAATGTATGGAGGCAAATTAAATTGACCATTTGCTCCCAAATGTCGGAAATTAAACAAAAATGGTTATTCGGACAAATTGGCTAAATCTAACGGACTGAACCAATTTTTCTGAATGACTATTTTTGTCTGATTTCCAGTGATTGGGAACAAATGGTTTATTGTCATTTGCTGACATACATTACAGATTTTCATTCCAACCAGCCAGCTTGGACAGTGTGTATCTGTCTTAAATCTTGATGTACAAGAATAAACATACACATAAAATGCCAGTAAATTTCTTGTATATAAGTTTTTCTCCCCTACTGAGCAATGGACAAAGCGACTTGGTCATTTTGTGAGTATAAATAATCTGATAATCTATTAAGGAATGCTCGCAATTTTTCAGGATCAAGTAATTAGGAGCCAATAGTCCAAATCACGCCAGAGTATTCTAATTATTATCCTTGTTTTACACTTTTACAGGGCACCACAAGGGGGTCTGTAGTGCAACAAAGTACATGCAAAAGTAATAAACAAATATTTCAGGACATACAGTGCATACAAATGTACATTACAGATAAAGTAGTACAAAAAAAAGCAATAGATTTATGGTAATTATTAGAAAATCAGTGCTGGCAGAATCAGTACCCCAGTTGATTTATGCAATGGAAAGGTCTTCAGAGGCACTGATAGCAAAAAAATATTGGAGGAGAGATCATGGCGTAGGTAAGGAAGATAAGAGGGCCCTGCTCATGAGAGCTTTCAATCTATAGACAAAGTGCAGTCAAACATGAGTGCACAGAGGGATTGTGTCAGTGTAAGGGGACAAAAGGTTAGGAGGAGAGGTGGGAGACTTAGATAAAGAGATGGGCTTCGAGAGCTCAGTTGAATCTTTAGGAGTTAGAAGGTATTACAGGTGGAGGCGGTAAGTTCTAGTAGTGATTATCCACAAAGGAGAAGCCGGGAGGGAGGTTGCTTTTGGTTCACTTACCACGATTCTACACAGAACTGTGAATTTAAGAAAAATTTCATTTTACACATATATTCATCTTCTTAGCTAAAAACAATCAAAATAATGTGGGGAAATCTAATGGACTAAAGCACTCATCCTGACACAGAGCTGTTGAAAGCCAGAGTCGCAGAACCAGAATATAGGGGTAACTAACAGAACTTGAATTAATTTCAAAACATTTTATGGTTTTGTGATTTTTTTTCTATGTCTACCACAGAGGGCCTGGCCATACTGACCTGTTCACTTGCATTGGCTAGTTGATGACTTGGCCTTTCTCCAAGCAGTCAGTGCAATGCAAATATCCCATCTATCACTGCAATAGTCAGGGAGATGGCACCTACCTGATGGGGTAGGCTGACATTGCCTCTCCAGCCATATGCTGGAGATTGTCAAAGACCGTTCCATGCCAGGGCATTCTCTCTTCTATGCCAAGGATTCCTGAGTCCCGTGCAGTCTGCCAGTTAGAATATGACATTATGTTAACTACATTTCCCCATGCCTCATATTGGATGCCTATGAGCACACATGCTCTCAGTTTCAGCATGTACATTGCTTCATAAATGACTTGATTTGTTCTGATTTGAAGATTTTAATACATAGTATACAGTATAACTTATTTATTCTTCATTGCCTATGATATATTCTTGAACAAGATCAGGCTAAAGCAACCTTCAGCTTTACAAATCCCAGCATGTCCTGTTTCAGTAGCCTTCTGAAATATTAATTATTATGTGTTATGTACACATCAGGCTTTAGTAACCTGTGGTTATCATGCTATTGATGATCTATTAATTCCAGCCAGACATACATACTGGCACTCTTAGGTCCATAACATCTGTGAGGCAAAGGTTGTGAGGCCATGCTGGGACTTTTAGTTCTTCATATGCTTGAGACCCGAAGGTTAGCCTTTCCTATATCAAGGTTCTTATAGTCAGATAAGTAATCTGATAATAGGCTTCAATTACATTAAATTAAAGTGGACCTGTCACAAGTAGTATTATATATGCAATGAAATGCAAGGAATGAAAATGCAATTATCACAATCACTTCACTTCTATATCATAAGCCAGGGTCGTTCTGCGCATGTGCAGTCTGATGACCATGCAGGCGGCCATTGCCGGGGAGCCCTCGCCCAGTACTTTATGTGAAATGTAGCCCATAGGCTACTAATGGATAACACAATCCGGAGATGGCGCTACCTATTGGGGCCAAACAGCTGGGTAAATCTGACATAGAAACCTATGGGGGCTGCGGCTGTTGTCGGAAATGCAGGGACCACAGCAGATATGTACTGTGGTCCGTCCATGGTACATTCAATAATACTTTGTTTTTGGGGAATTTCTTACAAATATTACTTGATAAGAAGGCCCCAACATGTCATTATTATACAGTTTAAATTTGTCATCACATTGTACAGAATTTTGTAATTACCTATACACAGGAATATATTTATAATGATGTGCGGCCAGCCCCCGAATATTAATAATCCTTATCATCGCATTCTCTGTAACGTGCTGCAGAATATGTGTGCGCTATATAATAACTGGTAATAATAATAATAATAATATTGTGGCAAACAGGATTCTTCTTCCGCTTGGATGTATCAATTTAATTGCCAGGACATGGGCTCCAATAAGAGCTCATCCCAGCGATCATACAGAAGTAAAGTGATCTCATATGTGATCACTTTACTTCCACCGATGGACCCCTTTGAGGTTACGGCACAGGCACAGTGCGGAAACGGCCCAGATGCGCTTGGGGTAGAATTGTTTAATACATATGTTCTAAAGTGTTCCTAGAAAGTGCTTAATTGAAAGAATGGGCCAGGGATTAATCTCCAATATCTCTGAATATGTGGAAAGTTTCAGTTCTTTTGTGGGGAGGTAAAGGGCCTGATTGAGAGGTGCACAGTGCTGCTGTCTGTGACTGCATCTTTGCCGCAGCATGACTGTGGGCCTGATTCTGATTTGCTTGCAAATGCTGATGTTAAAGTAGATTGAATTGCGATTACACTTGCACAGAAGATTCACTTGCAAACTGAGCGACAGGCAGTCAGCGTTTGGGGGAGGTAACAGGGGTGGCTAGAGAAACGCAGGCGTGTCGGTATCGTTTAACCACTGTTTTCTGGCCGTGCACAAATTCGCCACTGCATCCTTGCTCACAGTAGGAGGGCTGCGCCATCGGAGATTGCACCTAACCTATGTCAGGTGCAATGTCTCTATCTGAACAAGGCCACCGGGGTCAGTGCAACTGCATCTTAAGACGCAGTCGCTAACCGTGACATGCCCGCATCTGACTAGCCACCCCCCTCCCATTGCCACTCAGAAATACCCACCAAAATTGCCTCTCTCTTTGTACTAATTTGTTATGTGTCTTCCTGCAGTAGCCATCAGGACGCAAGTGCAGTGCAACTCAGATGCATGCACAGATTGAAAACATTGTCCGCTTGCGTGCAGCATCAACATATGAATCAGGTACTATGGTTGGGGTGTATCATATATTGAACTAAATTGCAATACATCCCAACCCTATTTACATGCATACCAGCGTTAACACTTACATGGCAGGACAGCTCTTGTGATATAGAGCTGTCTCGGCGAAGAAGTAACCAGCCCCATCCCCCTGGGTGCATATCATGATAAGTCTGCAAACACGGCTTAGTTCTCAGGGCCTGATTCAGACCCGTTCGCAAGCGCTATGCGCTCGCAAGCGGGTCGATGGTGGCCCAGTGCGCATGCGCGAGACCCAGATAGCGACGGGCAAACTGTTGCTCCGGGTCTCGTACCAAAAGGGGCATGCTGTCGATGTTGAGTGACAGCACGCCCCCTTTGGTGGGTGGGCCAGGGGAGTGGCAGCCCAATCGGAGGCGTTCCCATGTGAATGCCTCCATTTGGGGCCGGCCCCACTGACATCACGAGTGATGTCAGTGGGAGAGATTTCGGCTCTCCAGAGCTCTGTCAGAGCCGAAATCTCTCTTGGGCTTGCGGCAACGAGACCCTATCACAAGGGTCTCGTCACAAGCTCGATGGTCGCATCTTCCTGCCCGCTCGCTATAGCTGTGGGTGGTCACCCACAGCTATGCAAGCAGCCAGGAGGCCGCCCTAAAAAACAAGAAGGCCGGCCCTGATTCAGAGCGAGCGGTCTGTCAGAGCGTCCGGCTCTGAATCAAGGCCTCAGTCCCAGAACTGCAGTCTCAGAGAGCATTAAAGTTGATCTGGAATCTGCGCAGCCCAGGACTTATTGGAGGAGTTAATGTTGCGTTGATGGTGGTATGTTCTCAACCCACAGCGGACCTGCAAACAACGCACATAGGGGAAGTGGGTCTAGCAACATTTGCTCCATCTATTTTAGATAGGGAGTCTGCTAGCAGGCATTAGCATATTTTCACACATAAATTGCAGCTGTGAATGTAGCATACAACTCTGAATTAGGCCCGCAAACATACAGAATCATAGAGTCAGTAGCATGGGCGGTGCAGGTGCAGTTCGTGCTCCAGGCACTGTCAGCATAATTTTGCCAAACTAAGTTGTTCATAGAAAGTCAGGGAAGGGAACTAGCCCTAGTCTGTAAAGATATGACTGCTGCAGTCACACGGTACACACTGTAAGGAGGCTGGTGGGATGGGTGGGATGTTCCTGGTTCTGTGTAGCTGACAGCACTGCAGATAAGTAAATTTTTCCCAGAAGGTATGAGAGACTCACGATGTTTCAAGTTGTCCCTCAAAACCTTGGAAGAGAACGGTGGATCTCTTGTATCCTACCAACTTCCTAGTGAAGTGGGCAGAATTGGGAAATAATACTGGACATTGTGGGTTAGTAGAGAAGGGGTGGAGCCAAAATTACACAATTCTAGAAGATTGACATGAGCGCTCTGCCCCTCCTTAGTGGTGCTCTGCATCTCCTCTATGGGCTTCTCTAGCACGGGCATGTAAAAAGTGTAATGTGGAGATCAATCTGGTGTGCAGGGAGGGGACATGTTGTTGTTCAGGGAGGAATGTGTGCAGAGGGCATGTTGGTGTGTAAGGGGCTATGTTCAGAGTGCATGTTAGTGTGCAGCTGCCATGTGGGTTGGCAGGGAAATATTTGCAGAAGACATATTGGTGTACAGTGAAGAATATGTGCAGAGTGCATGTTAGTGTGCAGATGCCATGTGGATTGGCAGGGAAGTATATGCAGAGGGCATGTCGGTGTACAGTGGGGAATATGTGGAGAGGGCAGCATGTTCATGTGCAGGAGAATTATGTGCAGAGGGCATATTGGGGTGCAGGTGGGAATATGTGCAGGGAGGAATATGTGCAGGGGGCATGTTAGTGTGCAAATGGCATGTTGGCGTGCAGGGGTATATATGTGCTGAGAACATGTTAGTGCACAGAGACCATGTTGGTATGCAGGGGAGAATTTGTGCAGAGGGCATGTTGGTGTGCAGGGGTCATGTTGATGCACAGGTGGTATTATGTGCAGGGAGCATATTGATGTGCAGGGGAGGGCATGTTGGTGTGCAGAGAGCACTTTGGTGTGCAGTGGGGAATATGTGCAGAAGGCATGTTGGTGTGCAGAAGGGATTTAGATTTTTTTGTGGGTTGTGTTTAGGAGGGCATGCTTGACAAAGACTGGTGGGAACAATGCCATGTGTGATAAAATTGGGCATGTAGGAGAAATGCTGGTGGGCATGTGTGAGAAAAGCTTGTGTGCAAAGCTGGGCATGTGTGAGAAAAACTTTTGTGCAGGAGGTATGTTTGACAAAAGCTGGTGAGCAGAAGGGAATGTTTGGCAAAATGTTGTGGGCACAGAGGCATGTTTGAGAAAAGTTGGTGAACATGGGGCATGTTTTACAAAAGCTACAGGACTACATAATAAATTCAGCGGGCTCACTTTACTGTAGCAGCTCTCACCCTACACACATTCAATTGTCTGCCATTAGTAAATATGTATCTAATCAGGTAATGTTAGCATTACATTATGTGGCAATAAAAAAATTGTGGTTGAACGATTATGTAATGCTTAGTAAAAGAAAATCTATTGTTCTATATATAGAGTAGTAGCTAAGTTGGTGTGATATGTGGCACCAGTCAGCATGGCCACTATTGGCCCTACCAAAATGGAAGGATGGGGGAACATAGTAGTATAAATATACACGTCACTTGCTCCAGGCTCCATGGCTCCACGCTACACCCCTGTATGTATTTTTTTGAAAAAATAGATCATGTTACAAAATTAATTTGCGCTGCCTGAAATTTTGCACATTGTAATTGTACATACAAAATGTAAATTTTTATATATTGTGGAGACAACTTTTTACTCTTCTAGAATACCTTCTGAATCTGTCTCCTTCCTTGTATTCCTTCTAGTTTGCTATTTTGGTTCAGCTTACTAAATCCATGCAGGTTCAAGCAGTATATTTTTATATTTAATATTATTATTATTATTATTATTATTCTTTAAATGGCTCCACAAGGGGTCTGCAGCGCCTTAAAAAGTACATAAGCAGAAATAGTAGAAAATAAACAAGAAAACTAGTACAAAAGACAGTACAAAACATGGAATACAAGTTATATAGACAAATTGAAAAGCATGGAGTGTTAGTATAGGATGAGAGCTAGAATGATATAATAGTAGATTTTGAGAACCCTTTTGAAGCTTTGGAGAGAAAAAATAAAGATTAGAGCCCCAGATGGTCCTGAGGCCCTGATTCAGAGGCGCTCGCTATTTGCGAGCGCTCGTTCTGAATCAGGGCGGGTCGGTTTGACAGGCCTCCAGGCCACACGCACAGCTGTGTGTGACCACCCACAGCGTGTGCAGGCGGTCTGGTGATGGTCGCGATTATCCGTTTGTCCAGTCACCTCCCCTGCACGCCTACAAAACGGGGCGAGCTGTCAATCACAATCGACAGCTGCCCCGTCTTGTAGTGAGTCCCGCAGCGAGTCTCCAGCCAGGTGTGCCTGGCACTGCCACTGTCTTAGACAACCTGTGTACCCAGTTGACCTATGATGCGATGGATGACATATTGTGCAGTCCGTACACACCGCACGATCTGGAGAACGTCTGCACGTTATGTCGTTCACCAGCCGCATCCAAATGCATAGGGTCGTTCATCACATTGACAGATTGAGCAGCATGTACGGCATATCTGTCGATTCGATGAACGACCCTGTGGGAGCGCGCATAGGACGACATAGTGTGTCGATGATATGTTGGCCCCTTCCACCGCATAGGGCAACATATCGTCTAATGTGTACCCACCTTAAAACTTAGCACAAATAAGGCAATTAAAACATTTACAAGCCCAAATACATTAACATATTTAATTCAGAGAATGGGTTAAATAAACAGTCTAAACAGTCAAACTATTAAGCAACTCAAAAATGGAATTTTACAGCAAATGTAATTTTATAATACAACATAGAGCATTTTTCTTTACGAAAAGCTTTTTTTCCCTTCTAGAGAGTGTTTATTAAGCCTGGTAAATAAAGCCTGAGCATTTTCAAATGGGAAAAAAGCATAAATTCTGCAAAACAGCCTGTTTTTTTTCAGCTAAAGTGATCTCAAGGTCAGTTTCAGGGTCCTTAGGTTTCTATATTCAATTCAACCACATCTCATCTCATTGCTGTGCTTGCTTAACTTACTAGAAAACTTGGGCACAATTGTGCTTGCGTTGGCAGTTTTTAGGTATGGATTCATGCAGGCTATTTACAAGATGCCAAAGAATGTCAAATCCTGAACATGTGTTTTGGTCCTGCAGTTACTCGCTGACAGCAGAAACCTTCTGCCTCGTATCAGGTCCATTTGTTGATACTTGAAGTCATTTCTTTTCCCCAAGAATGGATTTTGTTGAGTTGAATCTTAATGGCTTTAGATGCTAGATGTTGCACATGAACAAACTGAGAAAAAAAGACAGCAGACAATTAAAGGTAAATCATGCTCTATTAATAGGTCAAGCCAAGGTAGTGAGACATGATAAAATACAGTGCTTATACTATATCCACATACTGACATAGGAAAAGGCTGCAGCGCTTAGAGCACCTAATTTGTTTTTTAAAATATATTTTTTTTTCATTGTTCAGATTCTTATGAATTCATTGACAGATTGTTAATTCAGATGTATACAGATTTACACAAGATGTTTTAGCAATTGTAAAATATATTAGCAGAGCGTTTCAATTTTGCTCATTATCTATTATCAGTGTATGGATTTGGACGATGCTGCAGATTTGGGTACTGGGCAATTACCTATTTGCATAGATAGCGGAGAGGGGCTGTGGCAGTACTCTGTGGCTCTAGGAGTACTGTCATACTGGGATTGCATAGCGAATGTATGAGTGGCAGTTAGCCCAAGCAAGAGGCAACTTAACCAAGTTTTAGGTTTATTGACCAGGTAGAATACAGATGGCTTTAGACACAGGATTAAACAGGTTCTTACTATGCAGTGTGCAGCCTGGAGCGATTGGGTATGTTGAGCATTGTAGTGCGCCTTGCAATAGCAGAGCATAGACCCTGTATTTATGTAGTGGTGCACTCCTCAGTAGAAGCAGTGGTAGTAAAGGGTAATTGGGAGACCTGTGAGAGCCTTGTATAATAGAAAAAAGTGGAGTGGAGCGCTGGTTTAAACAAGTGACCACACTAATAAATGCAAATGATTTATTGCAAAGATAAGCAATTAATACATAAAATTCAAGTCTCTACACTGGCTCGGTGATATAGTGTGGATGAGCAGATGGAAGGTGAAAAAGTTGTAACATAGGACCAGTCCAGGGTCCAGTAAATGATAATGTCCACAGACAAGCACTGTATATATCCACTGTAGTAATATTATGTTAGCAAGAACGTTGAACAGTATTGCCAAAAGGAGAATCCAAATAACCGGAGAACTGTAATCACCTGTAATGATGTAGCCAGTACTCACACTGTATAGGTAGCATCAGGCCTGTATCTGGAGTGCACCGGAATCCGTTCCAAGCGGGGACCAGGCGCACCACACTGGCGTGGCTGTTCCTGAGTGTGGTGACGGGAGCAGCTGATGGCAAAGGGGTAGTGAGCATTCTCTCAGCTGACTCTCTCTGTGTGTGAATGGATATGTAGGTAGAGGGAGAATGACCAAAGTTGTCCATGTCCAGTTAGGGGAGATCCCTTGACGCATTTCTCCGGGCATTCCCGGTTTCATCAGAAGGCATGTGGACAAAGTCTCAGGAGCAAATCAATGCATGGAGGACTCCAATGGAGAAATATATAGGAAGAAGCTACACATGCACAGTTGTGTATGTCAGAAGTTAGGCCTCTTGACAGAACTGCCATCTTCAGCTCTATAAATTCAGCATTTAAGCAGCTCCCATGGAAACTTATGGTGGATACTTTTATGGTCAAAAGCGGAGGACCTTTCCGATATCTGCTGTTGTCCCCCTAGATACAACCAGGGGATACTTAATATTTGTGGGTGCCCCCCAAAAACATGTGTTTTTAGGAAGTATCCCACAACTATATTTTGAGATAGTTCCTTAGGGTTGTGTACTTACTTAAGAAGGCATACATTGGGGCACAGTCATTTGTAATTCTTTGGCATTCCTCTGTGCAAATGCTTGGGCATTAAAGTCTTGGAATATATTGAAAATATATAAGTTACATGATCGAAAAATGTATTGGGTGTCTTTTTATCACAGAAAAACAGCCTAACATTTTGTGAAATCAGGACTTTCAGGCTGTTTATCTATGTACCAGAGCCCCTGCTTTTGTACACTGTTTCCTGCTTTACATCCCCATACTCTGCTATTTATCAAGGCCAGTTACTGTGCAAGTGCCATCACTGTCCTCAAAGTTCTGGGGGGAGGTTCAGCATACTAGCCGCAAATATTATACAGTATGTACCCCAAGAAGGTATTCTGACGAGGGTCACTCTGGCTCTGCTTATCCTGACTTCTGGACTTCTCTAATGACAAAGAGCCTGATTCAGAGATGGATGCTAATGGAATCACAACTGCAATCTCTCATGGATGGCAGTTGTGCAAATATGCTAATGACTCACCTGCTGCCCAGTGCTTAGAGACGCTTACTGAAAGCATCTCACATCCGCCGCTCAAGCACAAAACCGGAAACATTGAACACAGACAGGTCAGACAGCCATCAGCCTCCAAACGCTGACTACCTGTGATACTGGCCTTCTACATAATCAGTCACCTACCGCATGGCTGACCAATTGTGGTGCCTTCTCAGTGTGTGTGACCTGGCACTGCTAGGTGCCCCGTGCACAGCACCTGGAGATCAATCACTTGCTTCCAGGTAAAGGTTTGTAAAAAAAAGAATGATTGAAAAAATAAATAAATGTAATATACTTCTAAGAACAAACTTCCACCAATATAGAATATGTAAACCCTGTTCCTATATTATTCCACCACTGCTACCACATTATTCCACACTGCCATCAATCCAACATCTCCGAATGCTCTAGAGAAAAAATTAACTAAAACCAAATATTTAATTGTTCATGTCATTATTCATTACAGAATGCCATAATCTGATGGCGTTTCCTATCCCTCCCTCCCCGTAGCCTTACCCTAACCATCCCCCTAGTGCCTAACTCTAACAGCGCACCCTAACCCTAACTTCCCCCTAACACCCCAATACTTACCTTCAGGATGCATGCGGTCGGGATACTGGTGTCGCGATTTCGGCGCCAGTATTTAGACCATCGTCATCTCGCATGCCGGGATGCCGACTACATCACATTGTAAGCTGAAGCTACCAACAGATGTAATGCTTTTGGAACTATGGACCTCATTCAGAGTCGGTCGTTGCGGCCGCTTGGTCGTACGCCTAACGATCGCGAATCTTAAAAAAAAACAATCGTACGTCCGTCCGATTGCAACCATAGTGACGCCCATACATGGACAAAGCAACTCCTCTAGCTAACGAGTGATAGCAGCTAGCGATCGAGTCGATCATTGTCAGTCGTTGTCTATCGCTGTATGTTAATTTTCTTCTGATGGTTGCGGCAGCTTTATGCACACATGTCATGTTTCCATGCGCTATTGATCAGCTTGTTACTATCTACTTGTCAATTATGTAATTAGTGTTAGAAAGTGTTGTTTTTTTATTAATCCCTTTCAATTGTTGTAAAAACTTTATTGTTCAAATGTCATTCAGGTCATGCTGATGTCTTTCTGCTAGTGCGTTTGTTGAAATAAAATGTTTTAAACCTGTTTTTTTGTATAATAATGTTTTGTTGTTGTGAAATGCTTGATAAACTTAACATTATGAATGTTAGTTTGTGTAATTTAGCATATTTAAATTTGCATTCGCACATAAAGGGCTTGAGCCAATCCAAGTTGCTATTATGAATGTTGAGTTTTGGTCACATGAATAATGCTTTGTCCAATAGAAATCATTTATTTAAAAATATGGTTTTTTTTTAGCCAATCATTTTTCTGGTTATCCATTTATAATTGTTGTTTACTGTAAAACCTGCCATTGCCATCATGAGAGCCGCAGCCTTCACACGTGCGGAGCTGTTGGTGCTGGTGGAAGTAATGGACAGGCACCTGGGCCATCTTTATCCCCCTATTAGGAATAAAATCAAAAGGCAGGCGCACGCAGTGGTCCAGCGCCGGCTGCGTGCAGTCGGATTTAGGCACAATATTGCACAACTTGAGCGCCGGTGGTCGGACCTCCGGCGGCGTTCGCCACAGATATTGTTAAGTCTGCGGGCGCAAATACGCCGGAGTAAGTATGCATTTGTGTTTTTTGTTTTTATATTTGTGTTAAGCTTTTGTAAAAGTTTTTTAAAAAACAAGCTGTAGTGTATGTTGTACCTATTGTTCAGTTTTAGGTAAATACATTCCTTTTTTTGGTTGTATTTTTCTTGTTTTTTTTTTGTATTGCTTAACTAAAATTTGGACTTGTCATTTTTCAATTCTTAGGACAGCAGCGTAGACAGAGCCGGAGACGTCGTCGTGGATGCAATCCGGTCCAAAATTCCCCTCCTAACCCCTCCCCTCCCCAACCCATTTCTCACTCCCCGCCCCCATACTCCCCAAGTAACCCTCCCTCCCTGGGCCACAATTCCGAAAGTGGCCATCCCTCCCCTGCCCACTTATCCCCAAATTCCCCTCCTCACCCAGGCTCTTCGGGGAACATCACTCCCCCAGAAGAGTTCATGGCCCACCCACCCCTGATGGAGGAGCAGCCATCTTATCGGGAACATATTTAGGTATTTTTATTATAAATTTTTTGGGGGGATTTTAAGTTTCTTCATATTTACATCATGTTTGTGTCTCCTTGTACATGGTTTTTTTTTTACAAATAATTTTTTTTTTAAAGTAAAGGTCTTGTTGCGTGTTGTGTGATTTTTTCCCCTTTAAAAAAATTTTGGTGTCTAGTCTAGGTTACCTTTATTGTTAAAAAAGGTCTACATTGTTGGCTTTAAGGCAACTTAGCCATTATCCCTTTTTTCAAAATTTGAAAAAATTTGTGTCTTTATTTTTTTAATTACATTTAAAAATAACATAATCTGTTCAACATTAATCCCCGTGGACTCCTCTAAATAGTAGTCTATCCTTTGTTCCGTTCAATGTTTACAGTACATAAAATGTAAATTTTTGAAATTTTCAAAGCAACAAATATTTGTAGAATTTGTCAAAGTATTGTCTATGTGGATTTTGGACAAGTTTTTTACAATTAGGCCAAACAAATACAATTTGATTTTGGATTATATTTTTGTTGGTTGCCCAAAAAAACACATTTAGACATTATCACTAAATACATGCCATTTTATTTTGGATTTGCTAGGCCTACAAATGTTTTTTCAAAAAAACAACAACATTTTATGGTGTATGCATCAACTTCATTGTGCCCCACACACTTTGTAGGGCAAAAATTAAACTGAAATTGATCAATGTTTGTGTCTCATATTTTGACCAATTATTAAATGTTACACTTTTCTACTCTACAGATCCACATATGCTTTGTGCATTTTTGTGGGAGGAGCTGCAAAATCTGATAGAAATATTAGTAAATGTGCAAAACAGCATTGGAGATCTAATCCAGGCATTGGACCTTGCTGGAGTTTAATTTTTTATTATTTAATTTTTTGTTTATGAATAAATTTGTTATAATTAACATATTTTGTCTTCCTTTTTTAAGTATAAACCTATGTAATCTAGGTGTATAAATGGGTTTTGCCCTTAATGTTTTCTTAATAATGTAGTTTTAATATTTAGCCAAATTTAAAAACACAAGATTTTTTACCCAAAAAACAGACATTATCCAACAGACTTTATCCAACAGGTCTTCTTACCTCCTTGAAGAAGGCAGAGCCCCTGCCGAAATGCGTTGGAGACCCCCTACATTCTGACACCACAGCCAGCTTACACCAGAGCTCTTCATTCCTGCGGAGAACTCGGTCGAGCCTTGCTGCTTCCAGAACCCTCTCTACCCACCACCCGCAGGGCCGCGCTGGGCATCACACCTAGCAAAGCCCATCGCACCCCTCTTGATCACCACTCCACCTGCTAGACCCAGGCGACCACGCACCGCCCCTGGGAGCAACCAACACCAGCTCCACTCACAGCTGTTCGTCCAGCAGCAATCTCTAAGCGATCCACACCAGCAGGCACCCACCAGGCAGCGGGAACAGAATGCCAGCAACGCGGTGCACCAAGCCCCACAGTGCACCAGCAAGCCACTACCACACACAGAGCTTCCTCCAACCACTGACACCGCAACAGCCATCCAACACCGCATATGCAAAAGGAAACTAACACCAGCTACCAGCAGCCCAAGCCTTTTTCACCAACAAATCCTACCAGTAGGTAAGTGACTCCGAGACTTATACCCCTGCGCGGGACACCGCCAGGGTGTACATCCACAACCGCCAGACCCGCTGCCAACCCACCACTCCCCTCCCCCCGAGACATCCTAAGACTGTTGACCAAAGGTCCAGCAGGGGTAACGTGCCGGTCTATTGAACTGCACGGAAAGGAGCCCCTTAAAAGGGTCCACTCACCTCCCCAGTCTCCACCCACACACACCCCCAAGTGGATCGCTCACCCCACCTGGGTGCCTGGGACCAAACAGGATTAGTACTGTTTTTTTCCAATAAACCCTTTGGCCCCCATTTCTGCCTCTGTCTTCATTTCCTCACCCACCACCTCCAGTCCATTAGACCCCCTTCCCTCTCTACACCCCATCACTCCACAAACAACATCGAACACAAAAGACCACAACACACTATTACTCCAGCATTACACCCATAGGGCGAGCGCACCCTCCGCACCCTCTACCCCAAAATTAGTAACATGTTGATTGCTTAAAACTACAAAAACAAAAAGAGAGAAACAATCACGAATATCAGTTAGTTAATATTTGAAACAATATAATTTTGCAAAACATACCTAAAATAACGAGCCACAACATCATTGCATATGGCCCCCCTGGACAGTCTCACAAGACCTATCTCCTAAGGGCCATCCTCAGGCAAGCATCCTCTGGCTGCATGGGTACTCGACTTATTGCGATGTTGTGAAATATCCCACACAGGACCACAATCCGAGGAACCATAACTGGCGAGTACATGAGTGCACCACCAGAGTGGTGGAGACACCTGAACTGGCCCTTTAAAAGGCCAATACTGTGCTCCACCACCTGCCTGGTGGCAGTAAACGTGGCATTAAGAGTTTGTGGCCCTGGTGTGGGTGTCAAATAAGGAGTCAGCAGCCAGGGCGTACAAGGATATCCATTGTCGCCTGTTGGAAATAAGACAGCATAAGATTTTTGAAGGCAAAAAAAACATGATTAAACTTTTACACTTTTAACATACTGTATTTTGACTTACCAAGAAGCCACGCGTCACGAGCTTGCAGTCTTGCTAATTTGTGCCAAATCCCTGAATGCTGTATGACGTATGCATCATGTGAGCAGCCAGGAAACTTCGCATTCAGGGAGAGGATCTGGAGGGAGGCATCACATAGCACCATCACATTCATTGAATGGTAATGTTTACGGTTCCTAAATATGTGCTCATTGTGTGCAGGTGGCTGAAGTGCTATGTGATTACCATCCACTACCCCTATGACGTGTGGAAAGCCTGCAATGTCCATAAACTTCTGCTTAACCACAACAAGGGCTTCTGTATCCAAATGCATACTAATAAATTGTGCTAGATGATTAAAAAATGCATCTAGCACACGCCTCAGGATCCCGGAGAAGGATGGCTGGGAAAGGCCACCCACCAGACCCACAGTGGTCTGGAAGGACCCTGAGGCACAGAAATGTAACACCGCCAACAATTGTATTAGTGGTGGGATTGCTGTAGGAATGTGAATCTGACTTTCTAGATCATTCTTTATTATTGAAAGAGTGTCTAGGATAATTGTTGGAGGGAGGCAGTAAGTGGTTAACACCACATCATCAGGCATTCCAAAAAGGGTGACATGTCTTCTAAATATCTTGGGCCTTGCACGCCTCCTATGCCTACGCCGAGGAGGAGGCCGAGGTAGGTTCGGATGTGGCAACATGGCTAGGGTGAGCTGGCCCACGTCTCTCTGAAATGTTGATTTGGGATAAATTAGTGGGGCTGATATTGAAACTTAGAATTTTTTAAAAAAATGCTTAGCTTAGTCATAATGTAGCATACTCTTACAGGGTTTGGCAGTGCCAACTTCTGGAACACCTACATGTGTTTTTTGTGTTAGAAAAAAACAAAAAACTAATTGTTTATAAAAATTAGTTTAAATGAAGTAGAAGTACCACACAACTAGATTGCTTGTTTTTATGTGAAAACAAATCGAGTTTCATCAAAAAATATATATAATAACAAAAAACATTACAAAACCCCCCCAAAAAAAGCAGGAGTCACATACACTTACCTGGAACCACTAAAGAATGGCCAGGAAAACTCCTTAAGAAATAAAAAATAATATAATATTAAAATTACAAAAAAAAAAGGAAAACATGTCATGCACACAATGGAATGATGTTAGCAGGAGTCACATACACTTACCATCCAACAATGTGTTCTACAATACTCCTCTCCACTTCAAACAACCCAAGCAGCAAACCCAAAAAATACCACCAAACGACAACCAGCACAAAAGACCAACCAACAATGCACAAGTAAGGCACCATTTGGCTTGGCCTTAAATAAGGCCAGAAATTACACATTGTTTAATTAATGCAGTCCAGGTATGCTTTCTGCATAGGGAAACATGGATGCAAAAGCAACCAACCTATGGATGCGCTCACATCTCCCCCAACCCCCGCAGTGATTAATTAATGCAGTACAGGTATGCTTTCTGCGTAGGGAAACGAGGATGCAAAAGCAACCATTCCATGGTTGCGCTCACATCTCCCCCAACCCCCGCAGTGATTAATTACTGCAGTACAGGTATGCTTTCTGTGTAGGGAAACGTGGATGCAAAAGCAACCAACCTATGGATGCGCTCACATTTCCCCCAACCCCCGCAGTGATTAATTAATGCAGTACAGGTATGCTTTCTGCGTAGGGAAACGTGGATGCAAAAGCAACCAATCCATGGATGCGCTCACATCTCCCCCAACCCCCGCAGTGATTAATGCAGTACAGGTATGCTTTCTGCGTAGGGAAACGTGGATGCAAAAGCAACCAATCCATGGATGCGCTCACATCTCCCCTAACCCCCGCAGTGATTAATTAATGCAGCTTTCTGCGCCGAGAAACGTGGATGCAAAAGCAACCAATCCATGGATGCGCTCACATCTCCCCCAACCCCCGCAGCGATTAATGCAGTACAGGTATGCTTTCTGCGTAGGGAAACGTGGATGCAAAAGCAACCAATCCATAGACGCGCTCACATCTCCCCCAACCCCCGCAGTGATTAATTAATGCAGTACAGGTATGCTTTCTGCGTAGGGAAACGTGGATGCAAAAGCAACCAATCCATGGATGCGCTCACATCTCCCCCAACCCCCGCAGTGATTAATGCAGTGCAGGTATGCTTTCTGCGTAGGGAAACGTGGATGCAAAAGCAACCAATCCATGGATGCGCTCACATCTCCCCTAACCCCCGCAGTGATTAATTAATGCAGCTTTCTGCGTCGAGAAACGTGGATGCAAAAGCAACCAATCCATGGATGCGCTCACATCTCCCCCAACCCCCGCAGCGATTAATGCAGTACAGGTATGTTTTCTGCGTAGGGAAACGTGGATGCAAAAGCAACCAATCCATAGATGCGCTCACATCTCCCCCAACCCCCGCAGTGATTAATTAATGCAGTACAGGTATGCTTTCTGCGTAGGGAAACGTGGATGCAAAAGCAACCAATCCATGGATGCGCTCACATCTCCCCCAACCCCCGCAGTGATTAATGCAGTGCAGGTATGCTTTCTGCGTAGGGAAACGTGGATGCAAAAGCAACCAATCCATGGATGCGCTCACATCTCCCCCAACCCCCGCAGTGATTAATTAATGCAGTACAGGTATGCTTTCTGCATAGGGAAACGTGGATGCAAAAGCAACCAATCCATGGATGCGCTCACATCTCCCCCAACCCCCGCAGTGATTAATGCAGTGCAGGTATGCTTTCTGCGTAGGGAAACGTGGATGCAAAAGCAACCAATCCATGGATGCGCTCACATCTCCCCCAATCCCCGCAGTGATTAATTAATGCAGTACAGGTATGCTTTCTGCGTAGGGAAACATGGATGCAAAAGCAACCAATCCATGGATGCGCTCACATCTCCCCCAACCCCCGCAGTGATTAATTAATGCAGTACAGGTATGCTTTCTGCGTAGGGAAACATGGATGCAAAAGCAACCAATCCATGGATGCGCTCACATCTCCCCCAACCCCCGCAGTGATTAATGCAGTACAGGTATGCTTTCTGCGTAGGGAAACGTGGATGCAAAAGCAACCAATCCATGGATGCGCTCACATCTCCCCCAACCCCCACAGTGATTAATTAATGCAGTACAGGTATGCTTTCTGCGTAGGGAAACGTGGATGCAAAAGCAACCAATCCATGGATGCGCTCACATCTCCCCCAACCCCCGCAGTGATTAATGCAGTGCAGGTATGCTTTCTGCGTAGGGAAACGTGGATGCAAAAGCAACCAATCCATGGATGCGCTCACATCTCCCCCAACCCCCGCTGTCATTAATTAATGCAGTACAGGTATACTTTCTGCGTAGGGAAACGTGGATGCAAAAGCAACCAATCCATGGATGCGCTCACATCTCCTCCAACCCCCGCAGTGATTAATGCAGTGCAGGTATGCTTTCTGCGTAGGGAAACGTGGATGCAAAAGCAACCAATCAATGGATGCGCTCACATCTCCCCTAACCCCCGCAGTGATTAATTAATGCAGCTTTCTGCATCGAGAAACGTGGATGCAAAAGCAACCAATCCATGGATGCGCTCACATCTCCCCCAACCCCCGCAGCGATTAATGCAGTACAGGTATGCTTTCTGCGTAGGGAAACGTGGATGCAAAAGCAACCAATCCATGGATGCGCTCACATCTCCCCCAACCCTCGCTGTGATTAATTAATGCAGTACAGGTATGCTTTCTGCGTAGGGAAACGTGGATGCAAAAGCAACCAATCCATGGATGCGCTCACATCTCCCCTAACCCCCGCAGTGATTAATTAATGCAGCTTTCTGCGCCGAGAAACGTGGATGCAAAAGCAACCAATCCATGGATGCGCTCACATCTCCCCCAACCCCCGCAGCGATTAATGCAGTACAGGTATGCTTTCTGCGTAGGGAAACGTGGATGCAAAAGCAACCAATCCATAGACGCGGTCACATCTCCCCCAACCCCCGCAGTGATTAATTAATGCAGTACAGGTATGCTTTCTGCGTAGGGAAACGTGGATGCAAAAGCAACCAATCCATGGATGCGCTCACATCTCCCCCAACCCCCGCAGTGATTAATGCAGTGCAGGTATGCTTTCTGCGTAGGGAAACGTGGATGCAAAAGCAACCAATCCATGGATGCGCTCACATCTCCCCTAACCCCCGCAGTGATTAATTAATGCAGCTTTCTGCGTCGAGAAACGTGGATGCAAAAGCAACCAATCCATGGATGCGCTCACATCTCCCCCAACCCCCGCAGCGATTAATGCAGTACAGGTATGCTTTCTGCGTAGGGAAACGTGGATGCAAAAGCAACCAATCCATAGATGCGCTCACATCTCCCCCAATCCCCGCAGTGATTAATTAATGCAGTACAGGTATGCTTTCTGCGTAGGGAAACGTGGATGCAAAAGCAACCAATCCATGGATGCGCTCACATCTCCCCCAACCCCCGCAGTGATTAATGCAGTGCAGGTATGCTTTCTGCGTAGGGAAACGTGGATGCAAAAGCAACCAATCCATGGATGCGCTCACATCTCCCCCAACCCCCGCAGTGATTAATTAATGCAGTACAGGTATGCTTTCTGCATAGGGAAACGTGGATGCAAAAGCAACCAATCCATGGATGCGCTCACATCTCCCCCAACCCCCGCAGTGATTAATGCAGTGCAGGTATGCTTTCTGCGTAGGGAAACGTGGATGCAAAAGCAACCAATCCATGGATGCGCTCACATCTCCCCCAATCCCCGCAGTGATTAATTAATGCAGTACAGGTATGCTTTCTGCGTAGGGAAACATGGATGCAAAAGCAACCAATCCATGGATGCGCTCACATCTCCCCCAACCCCCGCAGTGATTAATTAATGCAGTACAGGTATGCTTTCTGCATAGGGAAACATGGATGCAAAAGCAACCAATCCATGGATGCGCTCACATCTCCCCCAACCCCCGCAGTGATTAATGCAGTACAGGTATGCTTTCTGCGTAGGGAAACGTGGATGCAAAAGCAACCAATCCATGGATGCGCTCACATCTCCCCCAACCCCCACAGTGATTAATTAATGCAGTACAGGTATGCTTTCTGCGTAGGGAAACGTGGATGCAAAAGCAACCAATCCATGGATGCGCTCACATCTCCCCCAACCCCCGCAGTGATTAATGCAGTGCAGGTATGCTTTCTGCGTAGGGAAACGTGGATGCAAAAGCAACCAATCCATGGATGCGCTCACATCTCCCCCAACCCCCGCTGTCATTAATTAATGCAGTACAGGTATGCTTTCTGCGTAGGGAAACGTGGATGCAAAAGCAACCAATCCATGGATGCGCTCACATCTCCTCCAACCCCCGCAGTGATTAATGCAGTGCAGGTATGCTTTCTGCGTAGGGAAACGTGGATGCAAAAGCAACCAATCAATGGATGCGCTCACATCTCCCCTAACCCCCGCAGTGATTAATTAATGCAGCTTTCTGCATCGAGAAACGTGGATGCAAAAGCAACCAATCCATGGATGCGCTCACATCTCCCCCAACCCCCGCAGCGATTAATGCAGTACAGGTATGCTTTCTGCGTAGGGAAACGTGGATGCAAAAGCAACCAATCCATGGATGCGCTCACATCTCCCCCAACCCCAGCTGTGATTAATTAATGCAGTACAGGTATGCTTTCTGCGTAGGGAAACGTGGATGCAAAAGCAACCAATCCATGGATGCGCTCACATCTCCTCCAACCCCCGCAGTGATTAATGCAGTGCAGGTATGCTTTCTGCGTAGGGAAACGTGGATGCAAAAGCAACCAATCAATGGATGCGCTCACATCTCCCCTAACCCCCGCAGTGATTAATTAATGCAGCTTTCTGCATCGAGAAACGTGGATGTAAAAGCAACCAATCCATGGATGCGCTCACATCTCCCCCAACCCCCGCAGTGATTAATGCAGTACAGGTATGCTTTCTGCGTAGGGAAACATGGATGCAAAAGCAACCAATCCATAGATGCGCTTGCATGTATAAATAGTGCTCACAAACACAATACTCTTCATGCTTTAACAAACTCAGGAAAAATGGCTACCGAGGAGCATGCTAACCAGAGCACACCACACACAAGTAAGTTTGTTAATCAATGTTTGCAATTGTCACTTTAACAGTTTTTAAGAAATAAACATGCATCCTAAAAATGTAATAATGCTAACATTTTGTAGGTGCAGTGAATCCAGAAAACCCTACAGAGGAGGAGGAGGCTGGCCCAAGCCGTCGAAGGGTGCCTAAGCCGCCATTTTCACGTGCCGAGATGGAGACATTGGTGACAATGACTATGGAAATTCTAGTCCATGCACCAAGAAATATGGGGGCTGGAGCAAAAGGCAGGATTTGGGAAGAGATAACCAGGGCTATCAATGCTTTTGGGACAACAGATAGATCCGTTAAAGTTGTCAAAAAAAGGTAAGGATTTTATATTTTGAGTGCTGTGAAGTCAAACAAAAAAAATACCATGGACTAACCATGAGAAATTATCTTTACACATTGTCAGATGGACGGACTTCAAGTATAATTTGAAGAGGAAGTTAGGGAGTAGGGTGGACCATGCTGTGGTGGTGGTCCCATCCCTGAGGAGCTCAGTTTGATGCGTTTGGAGGCATTGGCTGAGGGATGTGTGGCGGAAGAGGAGATTGTCGGCGTGTCCACTATGGACACTGACATGGCCGACTTTAACGCTCCACATGTGCAAGAATGTAAATATTGAGTGTCCAAAAAATGTTGAAAGCTAAAACATGACAAATAACAAACAAAAAGTTAAAAATAATTAATGTGTTTTTTTTCAGACTCAGAGGAGGTACTGCCTGCGCCTGAGGTGAGGCCTGGGTCCAGCACAGATGGAGACTCTGCAGGGGAGGATCCAAGTTATCCATCTGGGGACCCTGTGGAGACTACTCCAGGGGCACCATCCGCCCCAGCATTGTCTCTCCTCACCAAGTTGGTCAGCCAAACTCAGGAGAACACATCTGTTCTCCTGAGGATGGAGACCACTCTGGTGAGGATTGATGGCAGTTTGCTGAGGGGGCGGAGGTCCTGGAGACCTGTGCTGCGGCCCTGGTTCGTTTGGCCAATGGCCAGGAGCAGGCAAACCAACTTGCCATGATGGAGCGACACTCCCTTCCTCCCAGGACCACCACCTCTGGCAGCCCAACAGCCATCCCCCCAAGTATGGCAAGCCCTATGCCTAGGCCAGAGGCAATTCCATCTACCTCTGGCCAGGCCAGTCGGCGTGTTACACGCCAGTCGGCTGTTTGTAACTTACCTCTTCCACCGAGACGTCCTGAAAGGTGAAAGTAGCCCTGGTTGTCTCATCCATCACCTGTTGATGTCCAATCCCCATATTTGTAGTCACCAATGTCTCTATCTTTTTTTTTTTGTTTTTTGGATAATAATGGCAAATGTTTTTTTTCTAAAAAATTATGCAGGCATACAATTTATTACAAATGCATGTGTTGAATGCAGAATTAAAATAAAAAATTGTTTAACATGTGCAAAATATTGGTCATTTTTTAAAATTGTAAAGTATACATGGATTAAAAAGCATGGTATCTGAAAACCCTGCTGCGGCAAAAAAACTGATATTTGTTCTTTTAACCAAACTAAAAACCCTAAGGCGGACACAATTAGTTTAAACTTGTATAAACATTTCGCAAATGCAAACGCACCTGAATCATTTACAAGCCAATTAGCAGTGTTAATAGTAACAACTAATGATTATTAGCTGCTTGCATTGTGTGGTTCCAAATAGAACATCACTCCTAACATCAGTTACATTTGCTTCTCTCGATTGTACTGTGTGGCTTGCGGGAGCTCCTTCCCTACCTTAAGCTGGACGATCATCCTGCTCGTAGAGTGACAATTTACTATTTGCGACCTTCTAGGTCGGTCGAAGCAGGTAATTTATGTACTCCCCTAAAATGCCCTGAAAACGGTGAGGAACACCTGCGTTTTTGAGACCACCACCCCCGTCACCACCCACAAACGGCCTTTCATGTCAATCAACTCTCGGAAGCCACTTCCTGCTCGTAAGCCGTACGATAGGCAGCATTTGGGATCGTAAGAGCTCATACGCACATGCGCACAACTAACCGTGCGCATGCGTGGTTTGGAAACATTGGATGCTTACAACCGAGCGGCCGCTTATGACCTACTCTGAATGAGGTCCTATATCTTCAACAATAGCTTTTCAAGAGGTGTATTTCCATATTGTGTACTTTCCCAGGGAGTAGCTGTAAACATGTTATTCCTTGAAACTACTAATTGCCACACCTGTGTAACCCTGGATAAGTCACAGTTACATCTCTATTACAATTATGGATGTGACTGAATTTATTCTTTTTGACACATTGTTGTTTTATGCACATATCTGTTTTGTTTAGTTTACAGTTAATTTTCCAGAAGTGACACATGCAATATACATACTTGTGCTACTGTATGTGAAAGTGCACTTTACTGCAGGTATATGCAGAGCAAACCCCCCCTGTAAGAGGAATTTTATACGCCTTGGGAAGCCAAGCATCAGACCCCGCATGTTATTAATGGATAAAATCTAAGCACTAGCCAACCCCAAGGTGAACCCTATGCATTTAAAACATTTCATCAGACAGCTAAGTATTTCTTTTTTTTTCCTCCAGTGTAGCGGATATCTCAACTGCTACCACTCAATAGATGCTGATAGGAAAGAGAAATGGGCCAGATCAGAAAATGTGAAAATTGATATTATGAGCTCTACAGTGTAATATAAACACAGGAGCTTTCATATAAGGCACCTCGGATGAGGAATGAAGATGTATGTGACTGCGCACCAATGATAACATGTGCGCCTTGTATGTCTATCAAGGATTTGCATAGGCAGATATAAAACATATATTGCATTTTTTAACGAACTGTGAAGTTTTTTTTTATTGTTGATATATGGAATGCGCTACTGTGCTACCTCCATGAATGCTCCTTACTTGAAGCATTCTACTTTACCAAGATGGCCACCATTTGGTCTCTTGAGCATGCGTGGTGCCATCTTGTCACTGTGTATGAGCACCACAGTGGGGCATATATGTGTTCCTCTTAGCTCCAGTGATCCTGCCATATTATCCTATATATATGGCCATGCATATCATGTGTATACCTGCACCACTACTTTCATACATCTCCCACTGGTTGCTCTGTATGTTCCGTTCAAGCTCCATCCAGATTAACAAGTGTGTAACTGTGGGTATGACTGTACCAGTAACTACCTTCTGCACTTCAGTAACCCTGACACCTAGTTTAGCACCTGGACTGTTTAGTGTATCTGGAGATAGCATTATGTAATATATCTATTTTGTTTTATTAGTGATATTATAATGTCTGCCCCAACATAAACCACAAGCTACAATTTGTATATTGTGCGGAAATGTACGTAACTATGATCATAGCACCCAATGATTACACACATTACGAAATGGGATCTATCACCTTTACTAGTACACAACCTCCTGAATGATTTATTTGGCATTAGATGTTTTTGGCATGCTCTGTTTATGGCTATTATTATTATTATTATTATTATTATTATTATTACCCTTTATTTATAAAGCACTGACACATTTATTTAATAACAATTATTTATTTTTATAGCACACTTATATTAAACAGTGTTTTACAGAGAATATTAAGTAATTTACTGGACATAAGTCCCTGTCCCAATGGAGCTTACATTATATAGTACATTCCCTATAACATAGACACACCGACGGGCAAAAAACCGGCGCTGAAATCCCAACAACGTCGGGATCCCAGCACCAGAATCCCGACCACCGGCATCTCACAGGTAAGTATCAGAGGTTAACGGGAGGGTTATGGTTAGGGTGCGGGGTTAATCATTAGGGAGAGGGTTAGGGCTAGACACTAGGGTGAAGGGTTAAATTTAGGGTGCGGGGAGAAGGAGATTAGGTTTAGTCCCAAGGGGGGCAGATTAGGTTTAGGCACCAGGGAGGGAGTGTTTGGTTTAGGGTGTGGGGAGGGGGAGTTTAGGTTTAGGCACTATGGGAGGAGGTTAGGGTTAGGCACAGGGAAGGGAGGGTTAGGGGTAAGGGTTAGTCTTACCTTATTTCATTATAGGTGTCGGGATTCTGACTGTCGGGATGCCGTTGTCGGTATTCTGACCAGCGACATCCCGACCGTCGGGATTTCATACCCAACCCACACACATATTCATTAGGCATACATTTTGTTACAAACCAATTAAACTACCAGTATGTTTTTGGAGTGTGGGAGGAACCCTAGAGCACCTGGAGGAAACCCACACAACCTGGAGGAAACCCACACAAACATGGGGAGAAGATAAAATCCCACACATATTCCAGTTGGTCTCGGGTACCTTCTTGGTCTAGGTTTATTTACAGATGTGTCCACACCTTTCCTAAAATCGAGCCATATTGCCAATTGTGCCCTGCCTTTGAATCTGCAAATTTGTCACGCCTTGTGGTATTTCTTAAAATTTGCTACTTTAATCTGATACTTTATACGAATACTTTTGCAGGAGTAAAAAATTAAGATTGATCTAATTGCTACTCATCATGGTGCATCTTAGCCATGATGGCATCTCGCGCCAAATGAAGCAAAAAAGCAAAATACTATTTACATGTTTGTCTTTTAGTTTAGCGCAACTTTTCCTTTATCTATGAATCTTTCACAGCACATTGCATGGAACATTGATAGTTAATATAAGTTAACTCTAACCTGCCCCCCCCCCCCCCCCCAAAAAAAAAAAAAACACTTTTCATGCTGCTCTGTTAAGACCATAGATCGCAACAGTTTTACTGGGGGCAGAAATGTAAGTTGAAAGCAACAAGTCTTTGTTTACTGCTTTTGTCCTAGTGTATTGCATATAGCCTTCAATATGGGACAGTATTCTGAATGGCATGTTTTTTCTTTATTGTTTCATCATTATGTTAAGGTGTGTGAAAACCTGCAACCTGCTCAATTCCTTCCCTGAATCTTCTGGCGCCTTCTCTTCATTTGATACCACAAATAAAAATGTAGCATCTACTATTTTTTTACCTTCCTGCTGTACTACCTCTCCTCTTGATCCTGTACACTCGCAAATCAGTGGAGCTCTGTCTTCTGTGCTCATCCCAACCTTAACTAAAACCTTTAATCCCTCTCTCTACTGGTATTTTTCCATCCGTATTCAAACATTCTGTGATTATTTCTATTCTGAAAAAGAATGTAGAAAAAAAATCTTCTCACCATCCCATCTCTCAGCTCCTTTGACCCTGTTAGCTTCTTGCCTACACCCCTCACAAAGAGAGATATTTGAAGGGACGGCTAACAGACGATAATTTCCTGGACCTGCTTTGTCTCTTTTTCGCAGTGAAGCTGGTCCAGATACCGCCCCCAAGCATTGTATCATCTCCTCACCTGGCTGGCGATTTGCATATCTCCTCTTTGTTTTTTCGTATGTACAATCCCTGTCATACTGCTCGCTTCTCTGCATTACTACATGCAGGGAAGTGGTAACGGCAGTACTAAACATGCACAGTTACTGTTTTCTCCCCTATCACCCCTACACACATCTCCCCCACACTTGCTTACTTCGCACAACCTATTGGGCCCACTTCAGTCCAGCTTTTGTTCCCAACACTCCACAGAGACAGCACTAACTGTGGGGGGCTGCTGCTGCTGCTGCTGGTGGCTTGGGTCCGAGCCTGCACAATGAATCTGGCTGGCATCGGGACCAGCACATGCGCTGAGTGCTGGTGGCGCCGCGCATGCTCACACTTAACACCATCTTCTCAGGGCCGTATTGTTTGAAGCCCAGAGAAGCCCTATAGGGCTGCCCGAAAAGCAGAGCAGCGGCTCCCAGTGGAAGTGATCGCAGCCCGGACTGGCAGTCCCAGGGGGAGGAGACACCTCCCCCTAGCTGCCTATCTTCAGCGTGCCTGGCAGGTGGCACTTCCAATGGGAAGCCACCTCCAGTCACAGTGAAGCCAGTGCAGTCACGGACTGCACTGGCTCACTGAAGTGGCGGAATTTACTTGGGGGGCTGCACCCTCGCAGCCCCTAGGAAAAATTTGCCACTGTTAGTGAATGATTGGATCACTGCTAAGTCTAAAAGCCATTACACAATTTTAATTCTCCTGGATCTCTCTGCTGCATTTGACACTGTTGACCACAATCTTCTCATACAAATACTACAATTCCTAGATTTCAAGGACATTGTCCTATCCTGGTTCTCATCCTACTATCACATTGCTCTTTCATAAGTGGGAGATATTCATACAGTATGCATTCAGACAATCTAAAGCATACCGGAAAACAGGCTCCACTGTGCCAGAATCTTTGCTATCTCCTGCGCCTGTGCCATGATTAACCAGAAAGATTAAATTGCCAGAAGAGGGTATAGGAGCACAACAAACAGTAGAGTCTGTTATGAGTGCAGGGACCCCCTTGGCCAATGCTCCTAAGTGAACCGCAAACTCTACACCCATTCTAGATGCACCAGTGTTACATGTGCCCTCCAACTACCTTTCTGCCTCCCCAAGTGCATGGGGTTATAAGCATAAAATGCATCCAAGTCTGCATTAGCATAAATGCTTAAGAATTTTTGGTGCATTCGTGAGCCCTTTTAAGTACTGTATGACATTTTTGTTTGCCAGTATTGAAAACACATCATAAGTCTCAGCTAGTAAAACCCACAAGCAATACTACAAAGTTCCATAATATAATTAAATTGTTAAAACTTCTCGTTAATAAATACTGTAAATTAGTAGACTCAAATTCTCAATTTTATCAATGATCAATTTGGACTCCTCATGTTAAAGTTCTAATTATTCAAAACTCCCAGAAAATCTCCCACACAAATCGTCCAGCTGGTGCTGATGTTAAGAATTTATCAAATCCCCGGAGGCTCATTTTCACTGTGGCAAAAGCTGTCAAACCCACACTATGAAATCGCAGGAAATAGCTGGAAATTCCAAATTAAAGTGAATCGATAGGTTTAACAGGTGAGACAAAGTAAAATTCTTGCAGTGCTGTACCACTTGTTCTTTATCACAAACACGTAGGGTAAAATATGTTTGACAGGTTTTATGACTACGCAAACGTTTCAGCCCGGCTCTTGTTCGAGTGGGTATTTGTTATGACGATTCAAGTAGCAGTAGAGAGGGCAGGGACTGGTAACAAATAATTCACAGTCTAAGCTATTTGTGATCTCCAGATGACCAGCAGCACTAGTGACAGGTGTGTATGTTTTTATTTCTAACAATGGGTACACATTTTATGGGTATAACATATTATCTTCATAAAGAATGATTGTTATACATTATACTCGTATATGTACTTAAAAATTATAGAATATTTTTAAACTTGTGTATAATATTAGTGTGCACAAATATTTAAGGGATATATATATATATATATATAGGTTTTCCTGCTTAAAAGTTATATATAGGACTGAGAGGCATATGACAATGTGTAATAAATATTTAAAATAATAAAAATATCCTCCCACATGCTTACAGAATTCTAACTCTGAAAAGTTTTCTGAACAAAAATTGTAGTTTATATTGTTTAAATAAGAACATACCCCAAACATAAAATTATAACTGTCTTGATCCCACAGCATCGGGATGCCCCCACAATACTTAAGTATCCCTTTCTCCCTGGACATACAGTACTGTGCAGGGCGTGGAAAAAATGTTGCAAAGTAAGAATGCTTTGTAAAATAGAAGTGTTAATAGTTTATTTTTATAAATTAACAAAATGCAAATAAAATGAACAAGAGAGAAATCTAAATCAAACCAATATTTGGCGTGACCACCCTTTGCCTTTAAAGCAACATCAATTCTTCAATTCTTTTAGGTACACTTGCACACAGTTTTTGAAGGAACTCGGCAGGGAGGTTGTTCCAAACATCTTGGAGAACTAACCACAGATCTTCTGTGGATGCAGGCTTGCTCAAATCCTTCTGTCTCTTCATGTTATTCCAGACAGACTCGATGATGTTGAGATCAGGGCTCTGTGGGGGCCATATCATCACTTCCAGGACTCCTTGTTCTTCTTAACGCTGAAGATAGTTCTTAATGACATTGGGAGGCTTCTGCTTGGCTCCAAATTTATTCTTCAGCAAGTCAACAACCCCAATCATGCAGGGCATGTCATGTAAAACGACAGTATCTTCAACGTAAAGAAGAACAATGAGTCCTGGAAGAGAATATATGGCTCCCACAGGGCCCTGATCACAACATCATCGAGTCTATCTGGGATTGCATGCAGAGACAGAAGGATTTGAGCAAGCCTGCATCCACAGAAGATCGGTGGTTAGTTCTCCAATATGTTTGGAACAACCTCCCTGCTGAGTTCCTATAGGTACTCCACAAGTTTTCCTAGGGTTTGTTATACCTGGATTCTATTGAAAGCATTTTTGTTTGAACATTCTTGCAGAACAATTCCCCTATCCATGGCTACATTACCTTCATTATTTTGTGCATTCACATTTTGTGGAATTTATAATCTATGAATAGAGCTGGATCAATGACAGACAGCCAAATCATTGTGTGGTGTTGTTGGGGTACAAAGACGGGACACTTATGACTAAATTCTCTTGGCAAAACATTACAAATTTCATTGGCAAATGCTGAACGAGGCAAATATCTTGTGGAACAGTTCTCTGGTTCCCAAAGAGGTACAGATCCCTCCAAAAATAAGTTTATCACCACTGTAGTTGCTCCTATCTATCCTGCTCAAGCTACAAAATAACAAATACATGTTTTGTTTATTATAACTATATTGGCTTGTAGTTTAGTTATGTAAAATACTTTGCCATAAATCAATAACGAAAAAGATTATCCAAGCATGAAAATAATAATAATGCCTATAGTAATTTATTAAATCAATTAATATTAAGCTCTAATAACAAATGCACACTTTTTATAAGCTAGTCAATTGTGAAACATATACACTATATAAATAATAATAATAATAATAGTGCATTATAAATAGCTTTAAAAATAAAGAGTAATCTTCACCTGTTCAAGGTAATCACTGCAAAAATACTTTGCAAGCCAACAATGAATTGAACTCAGGGATGTATTGTTGCAGACCATAGGGGTCACCTGACCTTAACACATAACTTCTGTTGAGATGCCCATATCTTACTTGCTATAAATGCCTGTCCCTCGCTTTCAATCTCAAGGACTTAGCCAATCTCCTTTTGTAAATAGAACAATGCTTTATATTTCGCTATTACCTCCAGAGAGACTATATCAATAATGCAAGAAACGCATCTGTCCGGTACAATGAGATTATTTTTCTGATTTCAGCTGACAGTTATGGTAATAGTTTGGCAAACAATCTACACTACCGTCAATGACCGCAGATTACAGCTGTTTTTTAAATTCTCAACTGCTCATGAAACTCTTGCAAGATTGATTGCTCACAGTAACCGGGACAGAAAGGCATGTCATCAGAAAATAATACATTATACGCGTTTAACCCCTTACTTCATTGCCATAGCTTAACCGACTTCTGCATAGCATATTTAGCACTTACTTAGGAAGATGAGATACACAGTGCGCTCTAAATGACATCATTATTTTTGCTGAGAATTTGTAAAAAAAACATTTATGCTAATAATGATTTGATTTTATTGTTATTAAAAAGAAAAGTATCTCCTGCTTTAAACCTTTATGATTGATGGATATTCCGGGGCTGATGCAAAGTTGCATACATCGCCATTTAACCATTGGATCTGTGATATTTAGCATGGTACATGCCTTTCAGCTGAGAATATGCAACTTTGAACAGCTCTGTCACATCTGTACTTGTTAGTGAAAGGATGTAGTTGTTTAGCAATACGACATTCGCACATAAGTTAAGGGTGGATATGTATCTCGAATTGTAGGCTACAGTATATAGACCTCTGCATATGCAGAGATGTATCTGATCTCTGACGTCCTTTGCATCAGGTATAGGGAACATGTGTGTAGATAACGATGACAGCTAGAACCACAAGTGGATGAATAGGAGGCTACGGATGCATAGATGCATGCAACTCTGCTGTATGCGAGCAAATATCCGCATTATGTCCAATGCATGCAGCGTGAGTGCAGTGTGAGTGCATGTATGGCTAACTCAAGTGCAACTCTGAACCGTCTCCACTGTGATCACATCATTTATATTAAATATAGAGATGTCACTTGTGTGGGTTTGGTTTTATTCAGTCGTTTTCACCAAATTAGCGCAAGTTCGAATTAGTTTGGATTTAACATATTGGTTATCCAAGACACGTGAGAGCCCGGCTGGCCAATACGATGCTGTTTTTGAGATCTGAACATATAAATATGAACCACAAAACTCCTAAGTAACTCTAATTTCATTATCATTTATAGACACATAATCATGCACCATATTCAATAAGTATTCTTTGTGAATGCTAAAGTAATAACATTAAGAAGTAATTATATGTGATGACATCATCAAACACATGAGTGAGATAAGTGAATTTCCATTTGCAGAGCCATCCCATTTGCAAGATAAAACTGAAAGCTCCAATTTCATAAAATCAATCCATTCAGCATTTAATTTTGGTTACAAGAAAAAAAATGGTTTAAAAAGATGTTTTGTTGGAATAATATTTTTATAGTGTATATTATATTTTATTTATTTATTTATTTATGTGTATTGTTACATCACATTCGATTGTTATTTTAATATAATTTGTTGTTCAAAACAACATTTTAGAAATTGTAGAGCTTTTTTTTTTTAAATCTGCTACAGCAACATTAAGAACAAGTGGAAAGATCCCAAAAAATTTGAAAGTCTGTGACAACTAAAAGACGCAAGTCACTGGAACATTGCTTCTTCAAGGCATGAAACTCTTAACGAACTTGTGCAAAATAATTTTGTCTACAGTAAAAGTTTATGAACCTTGACATGTTACAAGTTTTTCCCATCAGTGCATCTTGGTGCTTGAAATACAGAATCACAGGTGTGACAACAAAACAGGTACAGACTGTGGTGAGGTACAAACATGTTTAGTATTTGTTTGATTTGTGTCTTGACTTGTGCCCTTGTGTTTTCTTTTTTGTTTGCCTATGGTGTTTTTGTTTCGTTTTGTTTTTTTGTACGCTGTTCAGTTTAATCAGAATTTGAGTCAAAACAAGGCAGGAAAACAGTAAAGGTGCGTACATACACAACAATTTTTTGAACGATTTAACTATAATGACGTCGTTATCGTTTAATCATTTAAAAAAATCGTTCAGTTTCTGAGTTATAACGATGAACGATTATCGTTCATGCACGTCCCCGCTTGTAGTTTGTAGTTCCTAGTCCATTCTGACTGAACAACTGAACGATTTTCATTAAGGGAAAGTTACAAAAATCATTTGTAGCTCCAAAAAATCGTTCATTACATTTTGTAAATGAACGATTTTCGTTAACGATTTTCATTAATTTTTCCCTTGAAAAAGTGAACGAAAATCGTTTACTAAAATCGTTCATTTACAAAATCAATACGTGTGTACGCAGCTTAAGAAATAATAATCGAAATAAGCAGTAAAAAAAAGGTACAAAAAAATAAAAACAAAGAAAAAATAATTGTGTGTCCAGTCTTTAAATAACAGATTGTGTAGTCAGTTTCCGATGAGTAAAAGAGTGATCTTTTGGTCTGACCTTGTTATGCCTGATCCTTCAGCTGTTCTAGAACGTGTTTGTCTTTGGCCCATTATTGTATAATTTGTGCTCAGTCACCTCTCGCTTTCAAACACATTTATTTTGTCATCCTGAATTTGTATCCTCAGGCTCTTCATCTGTGTTTTTTGCTTCTAGTGCTGATGTAGGGATCTTTAAAAAAAAGCACTGCATACATATGTGTGCCTATATCTTACATACTTTATTTTGTTTTTATTTTGTCGTGGAATGTTAAGAACCAGTGAACTGCGATTGCAATATAATTCCATTACTTTCCAAGCAATGGAGATTCAATTGCAACCACTCATGTGGAAACGGTCATACAAGCTCTGCAATGTCTTTATGCGGATGATACTCAAATCTACCTATCCTCTCCAGATTTATCACCATCTGTATTGGTCCGTGTCACTGAATGCATTTCTGCCATTTCATCTTGGATGTCATCTCGCTACCTGAAACTTAATATTTCTAAAACAGAATTAATTATATTTCCACCGGCCAATAACAGTTACCAATCTGATCTCTTTATCACTGTTGATAACTCAACAATCCACCCCACCCCACAAGCTCGCTGCCTTGGTGTCATCCTTGATTCTGAATTGTCCTTTGTTCCCCACATTCAATCTGTCTCAAAATCATGTTACATACATCTAAAAAACATATACAAAATTCGACCATATCTCACACAAGACACTGCAAAAACTCTAATCCATGCACTCATTATTTCCCGCATTGACTATTGCAATAGTCTCCTTACTGGTCTTCCCAAAAACAGGCTATCGCCATTACAATCCATTATGAATGCAGCTGCGAGGCTTATCTTCCTTGCCAAACGTTCATCGTCTGCTGCCCCGCTCTGTCAGTCCCTCCATTGGTTGCCAGTTTTCTACCGTATTCAATACAAAATACTGTTACTTACACATAAGGCCATTAACCGAATTACACCAACATACATCTCTTCACTCATCTCAAAATATCTCCCAACCCGACCTCTCCGCTCAGCACAAGAACTGCGTCTCTCATCCCCACGCATTACTTGCTCCCATTTACGGTTACAGGACTTTCTTCGGGCTGCACCCACTCTATGGAATGCCTTACCACACACAATAAGACTTACCTCTACTCTTCAATCCTTCAAGCGTTCCCTGAAAACTCACCTCTTCAGGCAAGCTTATCAGATTCCAGAACCGACCACATAACCTTCATAGCTTCCATGTCTTATCACATCCCCTCTCACAGTCCACACATAACCTCACATATTGTCTTTCTTTCACATACTCCTGACATTTTGCCGACATTCCTATGTGACTGGATCATGCAGCCCACCAAGAAACTCTGCATTCTGGCCAGACCAAATTGCAATATATATAGCACCTATCCTTGTGTATCAATGCCTGTTTCCCTATAGATTGTAAGCTTGCAAGCAGGGCCCTCTTACCTCTATGTCTGTCTGTTATTACCCTGTTTTGTTCTATCAATGTTTCCAATTGTAAAGCGCAACGGAATATGCTGCGCTATATAAGAAACTGTTAATAAATAAATAAATAAATGTCTTGCAGGTCTGTCTGACTGAGAAGAACTATAGAAAAGTTAGAATTTGTTCAGTACGGCATAAATTTATGCCAGGATAAACTCTCAGGAGAGTAAAAAGAGATACTGTACCATGTACAGGGAAACAAGCATGGGGAGAATTAAAAACAGTTAAATGATCTTTTAAAGAGTTTGGTGTTTCATGTGGTATTAGCAGCCTCATGTTGATCCGTTCCACGCTTGATGGGAGACGTGAACTTTGAAAAAGACCTAATTTTCTACATGAATAAATGAGTGTTCCGTCAACTTTCAAACTCATCCATGATTGCCGAGACATTTTAAAGCCGCAGCGCAGGTTCACTAGGCCAAAGCTGTCAATTCCACAATGTTGCAGTGTCAGATAAAATCGGCGTCTGTTCTCACAGTGACCTAATGCCCATTCTAGTAATAATGACTTCTCCTAGAGACAATGGAAGATAAAACTTTAACTTAATGGTGCAATAAGGGCTTTCTCATTTTTATGATCACTGCTCAGTCAGCCCTGCTTTTGACATGTACTCATGGGGATTATGTGCCAAAAAGACCTACACTGCACCAGGAGAAGCAAATGCATTTTACTCATGTCTCACAAGTTAGACGCTAATGAATCAAACATACTTTTTTGTCATCTGCTGTTGTGATTATACTGTAGCAGCATCATATATTACATTGTAGTCCAAGAGCTTGTAACCTGTGACTCTATAGCTGGGGTGGGCAATAAGCAGTCCCCCAGCTGCTGTGGTACTACACATCCCAGCATTCCCTACCACATTTCTGCTATCGGGGTGTGATCAAACTGTGGCAGGGCATGCTGGGATGTGTAGTTCAACAGCAGCTGGATGGCCGCTTATGGCCCACCCCTGCTCTATAGTATACATTAAAATACATAACGGGAAAAAAAATCAGATTTTGGGACCAGCACCCAGAAAAAATACTTTTCATGTACTATCACTTTTCCTAAAATGTTGATCGTTCTGTCCTCCCTTAGTTCATGTCTTATATTTAAATTGATAGTGAGGTGGCAGAGTGACACTGGTAAATGAGGAACCCCAAGCATTTTGAAAGCCTCACAGTTGATGATTCATGGTTTAAATCAACAAATAATAGGATATGTCGGGAGTTTTATCAAATCTTGGAAAGAGGTGAAATGTAGAGAGCTAAGTACCATCCAATCAGCTTCAGTCATTTTACAAGCTGTATTTGAAAAATGACAGTTAGGAGCTGCCTAGTTGGTACTTTATCTCCAAGCTTTCATAAATCTACCCCACTGTATGAATTGTTGCATTGCCCTCGCGCCTATGATGATAACTACTGTAAGTATGGCAGCAAGCGCTCAGAGACAGTGAAAGATGGGTGATTTTGGGACACAATTAACAGGAGTTTCAGTGACGAAGACATCTCAACTTGCTTGTATTTCATGAGCAACAGTGTCTAAGGTGACACATATATTGACATATCACACTTCATTTAACAAACCCCAATGTCACCAAAAATTATATCTAGCAGACGCTGACTTTTTACCACGCAGGTAAATGGACTTCCCATAAAAATAGCAGCAAGTGCTTAAAAATATATATGTGTAATATCATATAACATCATTTGAGCTGCAGGCATGAACTGACACATTTGGGGGTTATTTACTATCCATAACATATTTGGAAACTGTTTATTTTTTGGGCTGCTCTCAGGTTCTGTCATTGAAAATGTCCCTATTTATAAATACACAACTGTAAATTTGCACTTACTATATATAGCGCAGCATATTCTGTTGTGCTTCACACTTGGAAACAGTAATAGAACAAAACTGGGTAATAACTAGGGATGTGCATCGACACCCATGTTTTGGTTTTGGTTTTGGATCTGTATCTCCTTCAAGGTTTTGGATCTGGATTTGGTTTTGCAAACCACCCTCAAGTGTTTTGGTTTGGGATCTAGATTTTTATTTAATAAAAAATAGATAAAAAGTTTTGAAAACAGCCAAAATCATGAAAATTATGCAATCCAAAACCCGAAATTCGGATTTAAAATCCGAATTCCTAACCGGAAAAAGATCAGAACCGTGACCCTGATTTACCCGGATCTCCTCAGGAGATTAGAATCGCAACTTGGATTTACCCGGATTCACGAAATTCGGGTGGATTCGTATTTCTGGAGAACCGAACCGCACATATTAGAACTGAACACATTTCTAGTAATAACAGACAGATATATAGGTAGGAAGGCCCTGCTCACAAGCTTACAATCTATAGGAAAATAGGCATTGATACACAAGGATGGGTGCTATATATTGCATTTTGGTCCAGCCAGATTGCAGAGTTTCTTGGTGGGCTGTATTATCCAGTCACACAGGAATGTTGGCCAAAGGTAAGGAGGATGTGAAAGAAAGACAATGTGTGAGGTTGTGTGTGGACTGTGAAAGGGGATGTAATTCGATATGGAATCTGATAAGCTTGTCTAAAGAGGTGAGTATATAGGGGATGCTTGCAGGTATGGAGACTAGAGGAAAATCTTATTGTGTGTGGGAGGGAATTCCACCGAGTGGGTGCAGCCCTGAAAAAAATCCTGTAACCGTGAATGGGAGCAAGTAATTCGTGGAGATGAGGAGATGAGAGACATAGTTTCTCAATAAAGAATTATTAATGACATGTCTTTATAATATTAAAAAATCTGAGAAACAATTTCAGTAAACATATAATGATGTACAGTCTATGGCGTATTGTTCAACAGCAGCACCTCCGTGGAAGTAATTAGAACTGTTAGCAACTACGTCATAGCAACCATAATACATATGACTGGATTGTACAACTTGTGCTAAATGAATCAGATTGATCAACACTAAGGGGGTCATTCAGACCCACTTGCGAGCGGCAGTATGCTCGCAAGTGGGTCGATGTTCCCCACTGTGCATGCGCACGATGGAGGGAGCTCCGTCGTGCGCATGCGCAGACCCGGCGAGCGATGGGCTTTCCATCACTCGGGGTCTCGCACCAAAGGGGGCGTGCTGTTGATGTTGATTGACAGCACACCCCCTTTGGTGGGCGTGCCTGCCAGACGGAGGCGTTCCCATGGGAACGCCTACCGTCTGAAGCCGGCCCCACTGACATCACTAGTGATGTCAGTGGGAGTGATTTTGGCTCTTTATAGTAAATCCGTGTGATATTGCCTGAATTCGCAATGCGAATTCACTCGGTAATATCACACTACAATCCGCATTCAATATGCGGATTGTAGTAAATAGAGCCCATTATGTTGCTTTCCCTTTCATTAGAGCAAGGCCTGTGTTTTACGCTTTCTTCCTTGACAGCCTCAACTGACCCTATACTACACACTTTAGCATTGGCATGTTGTTCATGTCATTCTGAAACATAATATATTGGTGCTTGCATCTGAGGGTTGTAGGTAATGGAGAGCTAGCAGCCATGACATTGTCTCATATTGGTTTATTGGTATCACTTAGCATTTGATACATTACACTCTCCTTCACAGGATCATTTTGTGAAATACTGAAGTCGTCAGTTGATCTTCGGCATAAGAATATTGTGTTTATGTCTCTTGCATGTATTCCTTTGCTCTACATGTAAATAATGCATACGGCATGAGATAGGGATCAATTATTCTCTAACCTGCAGTACTGTAGTTTTGCAACTTTACTTCCGTTCTGTTTGAATCACAAGTACATTCTAAAAAGAGCCCTAAGGCAATGACCTTGTGTACTGTATGTGTAACAGGTTTGCTTACAATATTGTATCCCATACAAAAGCATTTTTAATTCAAAGATATATCTTACTAAATGATAATTGTGCAGCCAAGCAAACACTTTGAGGACTTGAGAACAGTAAATATTTATAATGCTGTAAAAGCAGGTAGTTATGGGAGCAGGACAAACATATTTGTGTATAGAGCGTTGCACAAATAGGAGTGGGGAAAACTGTGTTCTTCCCAGGAGTGTGGCTGTGAAATTCTAGTTTTAATGATTGGGAAAGTAACATATTTCAGCACTACTGCAATACAAGCAGATTGGAGTTATAGTCTGAGGCATTTCCAGGTCTCTGTGCAAAGTACCTCGGGATAGATTGCAGTCAGACCCACTTATAACCCTCCCAAAGGCAGAGTGTTAACAGCACCGTAGCATTGTTAGGGGCAGCTGATATCGTGTATTACATCACCAAAATGTACCAAGGCAGCTATTGAGGGATTAGGATAAAACATTGCTCATGTACTGTTATGTACTTGTTCCTTTCACTGTGAATGTGTTGAGAAAGGAATAGCAAATAAGAAATTGACTATAGTTTTGTTTTATACTTATGTACACAAGGTGCTCTACAAATCGAAGTAAATACATGAAAAATCTTATGTTACATCAACAGAAATGGTAGAAATAAATTTCACATGGTCCATTTATTGATCATCCCATCAGTCTGCCACTTTGGCACTTATCCTGATATGAATTGTGTTATAATTATTTCTTTATTTATTTGTGGGTGTTTTATGCCATTATGATTGCAACTCCAGCAAAGATAAGATGTTTACAGTGTACCTGCACTTTACACACACTGAAGCCAGCTATTTTATAGACTGAACCAATGAAACTAGAAACTCATGACATAAGTTAAACATGAGAGACTTTGGGGTAAATTTACTAAAGTGAGAGTTTTCAGAAATGGAGATGTTGTCCATAGCAACCAATCAGATTCTAGTTAACATTTAACTAGCATCTTCTAGAGCTAGAATCTGATTGGTTGCTATGGGCAACATCTCCACTTATAAAAACTTTCACTTCCTAGCAAAATAGTAGGCTGTATTCTTATGAATATTGGTCCTGCCCCCGATATGGCTGCCTCCAGTGTCAGTGATGGGATAGGTTCAAATTAATAAAAGAGTAAAAAGCTAATATGAATATGACCTTGAAAACAGGGGTGTATCTAGGGGTCCGAGCACCCCTGGCAACGTAGTGGACTGGCGCCCCCCTCCCCCCATAGTTTCTGAAAAATTACACTATACATTAAATAACATATATATATATATATATACATATATTTATATATATATATATACACACATATATACATATACATATATATATATATATATATATATATGCATATATACATATATATATATATATATATATATACACACACATATATACATATATATATAAACAAATATATATATACATATATACACACGCATATATATATATATATATTATGTGTATATATATATATAATATATATATATATACACACACACACATAATATATATATATATATACACACACACATATATATATATATATATACACCTATATACACACACATATATGTATATATACATATATATATACTGTATATATATATATATATATAAGCTGGACTATCTAAAATTAGTCACCCAGGCTGCACCCATACCTTTTGCCTTTTGAAAAGGCAGTGTGATGCCAGAAGTGAGGTCTCGAGGAGTAGGAGTCCCTCCCAGGCCGCCCTCACAGAACTCAGCTCTACTGTAGCTTCTCACTGCATCTACGGGTGGGCAGGCGGCCGACAGCATACCTGACCTTGTAGGTGACGTCACCCCTAGAATACACTGAGACCTATGCCGCACAGGAAGGGCTTGTGAAGCCTTTCACTGCGCCACCATTTTCCCAGGTTATGCCCAGGTTTCCATGACTGACCCCCTGCTCTTCCGGTAGGAGACGGGCAGGGGTGTGTGTGGTGGTGACCCAGCAGGGTTTAATGGGCAGGACCTCGCTCGGCTCGCTCCGACAGGCTGTTTGAGAAAAAAAATTCTCCTGTCACCAGCGGTTTCTGAGGGAGCAACGTGCCTATTTTTATGGGAAGAATTTCTACCTCTTGGCCGCCGGTGGCACCGCCGGATGGCGCCCGGCGCCCCCCCCCCCCTGCTTGAAAATGACAGTGGATGTCGTTTACAAAGTGCAATGCAAACTGCATTACCTCCTGCAGGCACTTTTTTGAACAACACTGACTCAACTCAAGGCCTGAGTCATTAAGGATCGCTATTGCTAAAGCTTAAGCAGATGGCCGAATGTTGTATACTGCGTATGCGTTTGCATCGCAGTGCACGTGTGCGAAGGCATTGCGATCACACCAACCACAGAGAGCCATCGTAGAGTGATTTAAAGTCAGTGAGCATTTGGGGGTGGTGACGGGGGAGTGGTCGGAGAAAAGCAGGTGTGTCTGTCCGTTTGAACGCTGTTGCATGGGCGTGCATATTTTAGCCAGCTTTAGTACTTACTGTGTGCAACGAGGTTAGCACTTTCTAAGTGAGGTCAGGGCTGCAGTAATTCTGTGTAAGGGGCCGATGGTACTCAATGTTACTGAGTCATAGATAGATGGGGGTTTGCTAGGTAGTACGGATGTGAGATAGTGGTAGTAGGTGTCTCTATGCTGGCAGTGCGACGGCATTGCGATAGCATTCATTAGCATATTTTCACAGCATACCTGTATGTTATTACGGATCTGCGATCGCAATAGCGATCCTTAATGAATCAGGCCCTCAGTGCGATGGCTGTGATGTGCCATTCTGGAATCACACATCGTGGCCATCAACATCATACAGGTGCGCAGGAAAACTTATGATGCAAAGCCTACCATAAATGGCTGATATGTGCGCAGCTGAGCATTGCAGTGACGCTCGGTGGCACATCACATTGAATTGAATTGACCCCATGTTGTCTTCTACTCTTGGATGGAAAAGGTTACCAGAACATGAGAGTTGTTGTTTCCATTGGTTATTGAGGACAGTTATCAATATTTATCTATCCTTATTTTTTAGGCAATGTCCATAGTATAAGCATTATGGTGTAACAATTAGATAAGTGATTAATTTGGGATAAAACATGCTATGATCTACACATACTGTATTGAGTGTAGTGCATTGGATGTTTATGGTAGTTTGGATTCTGAAAATAATTTGATAAAATAGTGCTAAAAGCACACATATAAGGCCGGATCAGGTGGCCGTAGTGTTGTTGTCGGATGCAAGTGGGCAATTTTTTCAGTCTGCGCACACATTAATTTGCACTGTGCATGTGTACTTATGGTTACCGCTGGGGACACAGAATGAATTATGACGCAGAAAGAGATAATTTCATTGGGCATTCCTGGTTAGTAACAGGAAGGTGGCTAATCAGACGTGGGCGTGTCACAGGCGTGTCATGGTCAGACTTTTTCCACCTTGATTTTGGCGGCCATGTTCAGGTGGATAATCTGTGCCTCCATAGGACTGATGCAATGCTCTATGGTGTGACCAATGTGTAGCTGATGGTGCATCTTAATATGCAAAGTGACAGATTAGCACCACAGACTGTGGGTGTCTCTGTATGAATCCCATCGTCCATAGCATTACCAGAAAAGGCGCAGTCATGCTGCATAAACAGTCTCAGTCTCGGCTGAATTAGCACCCACCTCTGAATCAGGCCCATCGTCTATAATGAAATGGGGCTAACACAGAACTGCACAGAACTCTCTTGCACAATAATTTTTCGCACTGCAATGCTCCGTAGCCAAGCATAGACAACTATGAGCAACTAAAGGTGATTCCAAGTCATACACTTCTCTGTCACATCTCCACTTGTGGCTAAACAGGTGTAAGTGGTCGTCGATGGGGTATTTGAAGTGGACTTGGCTTGATCTGAGGGCATCTTATGGCTGTGTAGGCAGAGTTATGTGCAATGCTGAGCTGTGCGCACGCAGTATAGGGCTGATGCTGATGTGCGCAGATACTAGTGATAATGGCTACTTCACAAACTGATGGATAGGGGCTGTGTGGCAGCATAGATGCACCTCTGCTGTGCATAAGGGCAAACGTCCACATTTATTTCCCAGCACACAATGCGGGTGTACTTCCAGCCAACTTCCATGTCAAGGTGGGTATACACTGGACGATGTGTACTGGGACAATATGTTGGCCCGTTGGGCTTTCATATTGTACCATGGGTAGTTGGGTACACATCAGAACGATGGAACAATCACTCATTCCATTCTGCATTAACATGAATGCGGCCACAAGCGATATTGTCTGGGTTGATGTGCAGCACATCAAACCTGACGACGTTATATGCAACCGCGGGAGCACGCATATTGTACATACACACTGCACAATATGCCAGATATGTCATTATGATTTAGCCAAATCATAATGACATCATCCCAGTGTGTACTCAGAATTACTCTGATTCAACTTCAATATTTTAAGTGTTGATGCAGAAAATAGGTATTGGGAGTATTTTCAACTATGTGAATTTTAAGGTGACAGAGAGAGCAGCATAATAAGGAGACATGACACATTTACAGTCTGCACTGGAGAGAGATTTTCTCCATTGGTGTCGGGGCAACATAGGAGCAAATTTACTGGTCTGTTTGGGGTTTAGATCACTAGCGACAATCTATGGGCCTGATTCAGAGCCGGACGCAAGTGGCTGCTCGTTCGCTCCGAGCGATGTTTGCCCAACTGCACATGCGTACGGATCGTTATACGCATGCGCGAACCACTCAGTGCGGCCGAAATCATGTGCTCGCAAATTAGCGAATGCCTGATAATTTGAGTGTCAGGATGAGGCGTATGTGGGTGGTAACAGGGGAAGGTGCTTGAAACGGGGAGTGGAGATCCGATCGCAGGCGTGCTTAAAGGTCAAAACGGGTGTTTTATGGGTGTGCATAATTAAAACAGCAGCGTCATTGACCACGTCACTGGGTTATTTTATAGCCAGAACTGCTCGCAAGATTGCGGTAGGAAAAACCAACCACAAGAATAGCGAGCAGCTCATACCCTGTTCGATGTACTCGATTAATCTAATAAATAGCGGACATGACGTAGGATGCGAGCGGCAGGGGGCGTAGTTTCCCAAAAAACGACCGCAAGTTTTGTTCGCTCGTTCAGACCTAGAGGCGTGAACAGACCGCAAACAGCGAATGGTTCATTTGACTAGCCACCCCTATTTTCAGGACGAGCGAGTGCAAATAGTGACCGGCTCTGAATCAGGCCCTATGTGTGGTTACTGGATCTGACTTATCTGAGGCTGCAGTGAGTTTAATGTAGTAGAATGAAACTGCCACATCTAGGAAGTATAGGGTAGTAATAGGTACGAGGAGTAGGAAAAGTTATAATACGAGGATTAGGCTGAGGTTGGCCACTGTATGCACATAGATTTGGGCCACCTTTGGAATAAAGTGTTTTAATGACTAGAGAAATATTGGCTCACAAAGCATCCATGTGACAATGCACTGAAATGACACAACGCATCCATCTGTGCTTTCAAACAATTAGTATTTTGGGAGATAATTTGAAATGATATATTTACCAAGTTGAATGTATAAACTTTTTCTGCACTAATTTGGCTGGAGCCTCAAATCATTAGTCTGTGCCTTTAGGGTACCCTGCTGCTTCATCTATCTCTCAGCCTGTGACTGCCATCCTCACTGTCAGTTTGCTACCAGTCATGGATAGATCATTTTAGGCAGCCAGAGATGGAGTAGTTGAGCTGTTCGATACTGGTTACAAGAAGGTTTGCAGCACACACTACTGGGTACAAGAGCAGGGAGCTGCAAGCACTACTGGCAACAAGAGCAGGGAGCTGCAAGCACTACTGGCTACAAGAGCATTTGGAGAGGAAGATGAGTCAAGCAACAGCATTGAGGACAGACTGGGGAGGAGAGAGATGGGAGTTGGGGAGGCCAGATAGGAGGAGGTTACAGTAGTCCAATCTGGAGATGACCAGAGAGTGTATGAGGGTTTTAGTAGCATCCTGGCTGAGAAAGGGTCTAATCTTGGAAATATTTTGAGATGGACTACAACAGAAGGAAGATGCATGCACTACTGACTACAAGAACAGGGAGCTGCATGCACTACTGGCTACAAGAACAGGGAACTGCATGCACTACTGGCTACAAGAACAGGGAACTGCATGCACTACTGGCTACAAGAGCAGGGAACTGCATGCACTACTGGCTACAAGAGCAGGGAACTGCATGCACTACTGGCTACAAGAACAGGGAACTGCAAGCACTACTGGCTACAAGAACAGGGAACTGCATGCACTACTGGCTACAAGAACAGGGAACTGCAAGTACTACTGGCTACAAGAGCAGGGAACTGCATGCACTACTGGCTACAAGAGCAGGGAACTGCATGCACTACTGGCTACAAGAACAGGGAACTGCAAGTACTAATGGCTACAAGAGCATGGAACTGCATGCACTACTGGCTACAAGAACAGGGAACTGCAAGCACTACTGGCTATTAGAGCAGCATGCACTATTGGCTACAAGAACAGGGAACTGCATGCACTACTGGCTACAAGAACAGGGAACTGCAAGCACTACTGGCTACAAGAGCAGGAAGCTGCATGCACTACTGGCTACAAGAGCAGGAAGCTGCATGCACTACTGGCTACTGTAGCGGGGAGCTGCAATCACTACTGGCTACAAGAGCAGAGAACTACAAGCATTATTAACAGGAAGTTGCATGCACTACTGGAAATACTATTTTACATTCATGCAGTTCATGGCTGTGGGACTGATTCACAGATAGGCGCTATTCACACAGCCTCTGCATCTTTGTATGCTGCGGCTGTGCAAAATTATGCAGAAGCCACAGGAGGCGTCTTATGTAAAAAGACTGCTGGCTTCTCTGATTTGATGCTGCATGAAGACGCAGCCAATGGATCAACTGACCATCGGACATTTGAGCAACCCTCAGGTTACTCAGAATCTCTGGTGAAATCACGTTGCCAGGGCCAGTAAAGCTTCATCCAAGGATATAGCCACTGGCTTCGTCACACCCAGAAAACGGGGACAGATTCTGGAGCAGTTGCTTCCCTGTCGTAACTTCTAAATGCCAGTTGTCTGTCAATCATGCTGCGGCTTTTGAAGCACTGTGAGCGACATCGCAGACCCAAATCTACACATGCACAGTGCGGTTCCTGTGCATGTGCTGATTTTGAAACATAGGAGATGTACGTTAACATTGAATTAACGTACATCTCTGAAACAGTCCCTGTGTTTGAAGGCAATAGTCTCACAGACAATTACTAACACTGCTTCATTTTAGCCATTTGTTTTAATTAATTCACATTGTACTAGACAATAAGATCTGAGGGCCCTATTCATCATCGGGGGCCGATAATTAATTATCCACCTTACAGCGGGGGATACTTAACACCGGAACAATTCATCGTTGCTCCAGTGCGGGGACAGCTGCTCTGAAAGCAGCTGTCCCCGTGATTAATAGCGTAACTACAGAAGTAGCAACTTACCTGTCCCCCGTCACTGCTTCAACGCATGTGTGACCTGAGGTCAAGCGTGCGCAAAGCTGCCGGCGAGGCAGTAAGGAGGTGGCGGAGGGATCCGCTTAGATCCTTTTTAGTATCCCCAGAACTCCTTCCCATAGGAAGGAGCGGGGCTAGGTGAACAAGCGCCGTCTGAAGAAGGCGCTTGTTCTCGCAAGCAAACTACGAAACTTTCAGTTTTTGGAGTTTGCTGAATATCACATGGTCCTATTTGGACCCCAGATGATGAATGGCCCGGTAACCTATATACGCCTGGTTAATGGGTGTTTAACATTTGATGAATAGGCCCCTAAGTATTGATTGGTTTCTATAGGTTTTTTAGCAAATTTGCAGTTTTGTGTGTTTGGTACTATCAAAACATTTATCCTTTTAAAAAAAAAAAAAAAAGTTTAATAGTTTAGCATAGATTTAAATTGCCAGTTTATGTACCAATCTGTGTCATCGATTTCAATGGGATGAACCCTAAAGCCATACGTAAAATTCTGAACAACTTAAATTTATTAACCTTTGAAAAATGTCCAAAATATTTGTCTGGGATAAACTCCTCCCCTGCTAAGAAGATTACTAAAATATAGGAAAAATAACCCTGTTATATTTTTAATGCAAATCAGCATGGCATACAAACCTGGAATTTCTCTTCCATGATGCTAATTGCACCTATTATTCATCTTGTGAACTTGGCAGGTCTGGTGACATTATAGTAAAATTTCTCCCAACAGAACCCTGCCAATTTCAGCCTTAATTCCATCAGTAAACAACTTCAACTGTGTTGGGAAAATTCCATTAATCATTCATGTTCTGCAAAGAATGATACTCAGAGGAGCTGTCAGTATCCACTATTCAGTAGTTGTTTTGTAATTAAGAATTCCAAGTAAAGAAACAGGAATGTATCAAACTTCTAACTCCAGAAGGAGTTTGTAGGCATGATGATTATAGGACTACTTATTATTAGTCTGTTTGTACAATAAGAACAGCAAAACTGATGCACGTACCAGTAACTGTCAGCTTGTTTCTTATTTACATAATGGTTGTTTGTTTCCTTTAATTGTTTTAGAGAATTCTTGTATTTGTTTCATTAAAAGACTGCAAATACGAATGAGCCTTGTTATGTCTACTGTATTCTCCGACATAAAAGCCAGACTACTACCAAGGGGCCTATTCAACTTGAGGGCAAGGTAGCCGGAGATACAGTAAGTAGGCTGTGAGTTGCAGTGGTGGATACTAAAACACCAGAGCAATGTAACATTGCTTAGGTGAAGGGACAGTGGATCCGAAAATCAGCTGTCCCCATTACCTCTAATACTGCTACTTCGGTAGCAATGAAAGTTAGCACTGCCAAGTCTGACTTGGCAGTGTTAGTGCACGTGTAAACTGGGTTCACGTGTTTGCACGAAGATCACAACATCCTATGGAGGGATCCAGACAGGGGAAGGGAGATATGACTGATCCCTCTTTGCAACCCCGGATGGAGCGAGCCTCCGGGAACCAGCGATATCTAATTTTTAGTTTACCGAGTTTGCTGAATAATGCTTTGCCCCATCGGACCCCTAATAATGAATGTGCCCCAACTAGCATTTCCGCTTGTGTAATGGGCCACTTAAGGATGATGAACAGGCCCCCTTAGGGGTAAGTTTCTTCAAATGCCAGTTTTCCACTGGTTTCGAGGTTTAAAACTCAAATTGCCAGCAATATGTGGTGACTGCACTCACAAGTTCCAGGTCCCCTTAAACTAGGGCTGTGCACCGGCCACTTTCGTGTTTTGTGTTTTGGTTTTGGATCTGGATCGTTCTTCGTGTTTTGGATCTGGATTGGTTTTGCCAAATCAACCCTTCCGTGTTTTGGGTTCTGGGTTTTGTGTTTTGGATCTGTATTTTTTTTTAAAAAAAGCATAAAAACAGCTAAAATCACAGAATTTGTGGGTTTTTCTGCTCCTATGCTATTATTAACCTCAATAACCTTCATTTCCACTCATTTCCAGTCTATTCTGAACACCTCACACCTCACAATAGTGTTTTTATGTCCAAAATCTTGCACCAAGGTAGCTGGATGACTATGCTAAGCGATACGAGTGGGCGGCACAAACACGTGGCCCATCTAGGAGTGACACTGCAGTGGCAGACAGGATGGCAGTTTGAAAAACTAGGCCCCAAACAGTATATAACGCAAAGAAAAAAAGAGATGCAAAAGAGGTGGCCCTCCCACCCACCCTAATATTGTATAAACAGGACATGCACACTTTAACATACCAATCATTTCAGCGCCAGGGTCTGCCACACGACTGTGGCTGAAATGATTGGTTCGTTTGGGCCCCCACAAAACAAGCTGGCAATTAATCTGTCCCTGCACAAACTGGCTCTACGGAGGCAAGATGTTGTCCTCATCCTCCTCATCCACCAATTCCTCACCCTCTTCAATGTTGTGTACATCCTCATCCTCACAGACTATTAACTCGTCCCCACTGGAATCCACCACCACAGGTCCCTCTGTACGTTCTGGAGGCTGGTCTCCCTGGAAGAGTTGATAATTCATTTTTATGAACATCATCTTCTCCACATTTTGTGGAAGCAACCTCCTACGCCTTTCGCTGACAAGGTTCCCGGCTGCACTAAACACTCTTTCGGAGTACACACTGGAGGGGGGGCAACTCAAGTAAAATAGAGCCAGTTTGTACAGGGGCCTCCAAATTGCCTCTTTTTCCTGCCAGTACAGGTACAGACTGTCTGACATGCCTACTTGGATGCTGTCACCGATGTAATCCTCCACCATTCTGTCAATGGTGACAGAATCATATGCAGTGACAGTAGACATGTCAGAAATTGTTGCCAGGTCCTTCAGTCCGGACCAGATGTCCAAACTTGGTCCTGCCTGCCCTGCATCACCGCCAGCGGGTTTCTTAGGATACCTACGTTTTTTCCTGGCAGCCCCAGTTGCGGGAGAAAATGAAGAAGGAGCTGGTGACGTGTCACATTCCGCTTCAGCTGACAGTGTTTTCACCAGCAAGTCTTTGCACCTCTGCAGGCTTGTGTCGGCCAGAAAGAGAGACACCACAAAAGCTTTAAACCTAGGATCGAGCACGGTGGCCAAAATGTAGTGGTCTGATTTCAACAGATTGACCACCCTGGAATCCTGGCAAAGCGAATGAAGGACTTCATCCACAAGTCCCACATGCCGAGCGGAATCGCTCCATCTTAGCTCCTCCTTCACTTTCTCCAGCTGCTTCTGCAAAAGCCTGATGAGGGGAATGACCTGACTCAAGCTGGCAGTGTCTGAACTGATTTCACATGTGGCAAGTTCGAAGGGCTGGAGAACCTTGCACAACACGGAAATCATTCTCCACTGCGCTTGAGTCAGGTGCATACCCCCTCCTTTGCCTATGTCATAGGTGGATGTATAAGCTTGAATGGCCTTTTGCTGCTCCTCCATCCTCTGAAGCATATAGAGGGTTGAGTTCCACCACGTCACAATCTCTTGCTTCAGGTGATGACGGGGCAGGTTCAAGAGTGTTTGCTGGCGCTCCAGTCTTTGGCACACAGTCGCTGAATGGCGAAAGTGGCCAGAAATTTTTCGGGCCACCCAAAGCGTCTCCTGCACGCCCCTGTCGCTTTTCAGAAAATTCTAAACCACCAAGTTTATTGTGTGAGCAAAACATGGGACGTGCTGCAATTTGCCCAGATGTAATGCCCGCACAATATTGGTGGCGTTGTCAGATATCACAAATCCCCAGGAGAGTCTAAGTGGGGTAAGCCACTAGGCGATGATTTCCCTCAGTTTCTCTAAGAGGTTGTCGGCGGTGTGCCTCTTACTGAAACCGGTGATACACAGCGTAGCCTGCCTTGGAACGAGCTGGCGTTTCTGAGATGCTGCTACTGGTGACGCTGCTGTTGTTGCTGCGTAAGGTGATACATCTACCCAGTGGGCTGTCACAGTCATATAGTCCTTAGTCTGCCCTGTTCCACTTGTCCACATGTCCATGGTTAGGTGGACATTGGGTACAACCGCATTTTTCAGGACACTGGGGACACTTCTTCTGACGTTTCTGTACAATCTCGGTATCGCTTGCCTAGTGAAGTGGAATCTAGACGGGATTTGGAACCGGGGACACACTACCTCCATCAATTGTCTAAATCCCACTGCACTAATGGCGAATACCAGACGCACGTCTAACACCAACATAGCAGTCAAGGCCTCAGTTATATGTTTTGCTTCAGGATGACTGTTGTCGTACATCTTCCTCGCTAAGGACTGTTGGAGGGTCAATTGTTTAGTAAAAGTAGTGGTGTTCCTACTTCCTCTCTGGGATGATTAACGACTCCCAGCAGCAACAACAGCAGCGGCAGCAGGATGCGTAGCATGCAAGATCCTCTGGAGGAATCCCGGATAGGAGAGTCAGTCATGCCAGTGACTACTTCCGATCCTGACTAAGGAGAAAATTGACGAGGAGGTAGATGATGGTGTGGTTTGCAGGCGCTTGGATACAACAGGACAATGGGATTTAGGTGTCCCTAGACTGCTTACGGTCTTAGCCAAAGTTTCTGAACTTGACAGTAACTTTTTCTGAACGCACTGCAGGTGCCGTATAAGGGAGGATGTTCCTAGGTGGTTAACGTCCCTACCCCTACTTATTTCACCTTTACATATGGTACATATGGCAAGACAGTTGTTGTCCGGATTTGGATAGAAATATTGCCAGACCAAAGAGGTGGAATGTTTGGTCTTCTGCCCAGGCATGACCGTGATGGGCTTTTTCATCCCACGGACAACAACTGTCTCCCCCGGAGCCTGATTTAAACAAACCACATCACCATCAGAATCCTCCTCGCCAACTTCCTCCTCAACGCCAGCTACACCAGTATCCTCATCCTGTTGTACTTCAACAGTGACATCTTCAATTTGCATATCAGCAAGTGGACTGTGGGTGCTCCTTTCAGCACTTGCAGGGGGTGTGCAAATGGTGGAAAGAGCCACCTCTTCCCGTCCAGTGCTGGGAAGGTCAGGCATCGCAACCGCCACCACACTTGGACTCTCCTTGGGGATTTGTGATATCTTCTTAGAATGCACAGTTCTTCGCTGTGCTTTTGCCAGCTTAACTTTTTTGATTTTTTTAGCGGGAGGAGGGCTTCCATCGTCATGTGAAGCTGAGCCACTAGTCATGAACATAGGGAAAGACCTTAGCCGTTCCTTGCCACTCCGTGTCGTAAATGGCATATTGGCAAGTTTACGTTTCTCTTCAGATGATTTAAATGTTTTTTCAAGGTCATTTTCCTGAACTTTGTCATTTGGGATTGTATGTGCCCTCTACTATGACATTGGGCATCGGCCTTGGCGGACGACGTTGATGGTATGTTATCGTCTATGTCATGACTAGTGGCAGCAGCTTCAGCACTAGGAGGAAATGGTTCTTGATCTTTCCCTATTTTATTTTTATCGGAGAAAGTTTGGTCCTCCATTTATGTTATATTGATATATACGTGCGGCTAAGGCGCACACAAACACAGAAAATAATTTTTTATTATTGTTGGAGACTAGTGCACTTTGTGGGTTACACCACCCTTTAAGAAATGAGCCAGCCGACTCTTTACTTATGGGACACAGGCGCACGCTTGGCGCTGCTCCTTTGTTGATGCACGTGCAGCTACAGCCCACACAATTCACAAAGACAGAAAAAAAAAGAAGAATTTTTTATTCTTTGTGGAGCGCACTTTGGGGGTTACACCACCCTTTAACAGACAGACGCACGCTTGGCGCTGCTGGTTTGAGGATGCACGTACAGTGCAGACAATTCACAAACACAGAAGAAAATGTTTTATTTTTGTTGGAGTGCACTTTGGGGGTTACACCACCCTTTAACAGACAGACGCACGCTTGGCGCTGCTCCTTTGTTGATGCAAGTGCAGCCACAGTGCACACAATTCACAAACACAGAAAATATTTTTTTATTTTGTTTGGAGTGCACTTTTTGGGTTACAGCACCCTTTAACGGTCAAGCCAGCCGGCCCTTTACCTATGACACAGGCGCACGCTTGGCGCTACTTTGTTGATGCACGTGCGGCTACTGCGCACACAATTCACAAACACAAAAAAATATAATTTTTTATTTTGTTTGGAGTGCCCTTTGGGGGTTACAGCACCCTTTAACGGACAAGCCAGCCGGCCCTTTACTTATGGGACACAGGCGCACGCTTGGCGCTGCTCCTTTGTTGATGCACGTGCATCCACAGTGCACACAATTCACAAACACAGAAAATATTTTTTTATTTTGTTTGGAGTGCACTTTGGGGGTTACAGCACCCTTTAATGGTCAAGTCAGCCAGCCCTTTACTTATGACACAGGTGCACGCTTGGCACTACTTTGTTGATGCACGTGCTGCTACTGCGCACACAATTCACAAACACAAAAAAATATATTTTTTTCCTTTTTTGTAGTGCACTTTGGGGGTTACAGCACCTTTTAACGGTCAAGCCAACCGGCCCTTTACCTATGACACAGGCGCACGCTTGGCGCTACTTTGTTGTTTCACGTGCGGCTACTGCGCACACAATTCACAAACACAAAAAAATATATATTTGTATTTTGTTTGGAGTGCCCTTTGGGGGTTACAGCACCCTTTAATGGACAAGCCAGCCGGCCCTTTACTTATGGGACACAGGCACTCGCTTGGCGCTGCTCCTTTGTTGATGCACATGCAGCCACAGTGCACACAATTCACAAACACAGAAAATATTTTTTTATTTTGTTTGGAGTGCCCTTTGGGGGTTACATCACCCTTTAACAGACAAGCCAGCCGGCCCTTTACTTATGGGACACAGTCGCACGCTTGGCACTACTTTGTTGATGCACATGCGGCTACTGCGCACACAATTCAGAAACACAGAAAAAATATTTTTTTTTTGCACTTGGGGGGAGCACCCCTGATGGACAGAGCACCCCCTGGACAACACTACAGCACCCCTTTAGGACTGGGACACTGCACAGGACTTTGGCCCATATGGACCACTGACTGCACAACACAGTCCGGCCAGCCCCTATGGACTTTGGAGGAGTGGACACAGCCCCTTTGGACAACAGCAGCACAGCACAACACAGCCAGCCCCTATAGACTTTAGAGGAGTGGACACAGCCCCTATGGACAACAGCAGCACAGCACAACACAACACTACACTACACAGCCCAGCCAGCCCTAACTCCCACCCTACCTCTTCACTGTCCACAGCCGAGTGAGAAAATGGCGCCGACGCGGGTACCTTATATAGTATCCAAACCCGCGAGACCCGGAAGGCGGGATGATGACGTTTTGCCTCGATTTCAGATCCGAGTCAGGCGGGAAAAGTCGAGCCTGACTCGGATCGGCCTCGGATCGGGGGGGCTCGGGGGGGGGTTGGATTTCAGAAATCCGAACCCGCTCACCCCTACTTTAAACCAGATCTTCAATAGTTCAAAGGAACATTCTATCACACCCTTAGTGGTTATATGCAGCTCATTATAATTGTGACCAGCAAAAGTCTGGATATTTAACAGTTGTGTCAGTAACTATATTCACCTGAATTCTGAATCACCTTTAATGACACAAAGGACACATGTTAACATCAGTAGGCAAATACTACATTTAGCTCATGGGAGGCAAAAATATACAGTGATTGCAGTTACCAAGTGATCATCCCTCTGGCATGTAATCACTTTCAACCTTTTGAAGAGGGATGACTTTCACAGGATATAGGCAACATGGCATGACCCTGAAAAGTCAGCCACAACACTCATGATACTGTATGTATGTTTGAATCACAGACTACCTGCACATTGAGAGACTGGTAATGATGTCTGTTGACACACACCTTTGCTGTCAAGTCAGGTGCTCTCCTACCAATATGTGTGCAGTCTATGGATCCCAGGACTTTGGGTATCCCTCAGAACCTATAGAAGCCTAACTATCTTGTGACACTCTGACTCATGATGGGGGAATATATATTGTATGTTGCCCACATTTTTGGAGGTTATGCAACACTTGGCTAAAGTGCCATTACAATTTTAGCTGTGTAATGCTTGACACTTCAGAGCCAAAAGACAAAAAGGTTATGGCACACAATAATCTGTTCAGCCCAGGCACTTATTAGGTTCTTGATGAAATAAATACTTTAAATAATGTCTCACTTGCTCATAAAGACTAAGGAGGTTCATGCAGCTGAGCTGAAACATTCACACAACCTCCAGATCTGAGAAGGAGTCAGGGGCCAAACGTGCGCTATCCACTCAGACAGAACAGGACCTGCGGGACACTGGTTCATGTGCAGGGCTTCTTTGTGCTCCTGGCCCTCTCTTCTTTATTTATGAGCAAGGCTCCTGTAATGAGCCATTCAGATATGTTGCCAAGCTCAACCATATTGCCATACACATAGTTGCAAAGAGGTATGAGTACTGTAGATTTTATATGTTTCCTGTGTCCTAATTCATCACTGGTGTGCAAGAAGAAACTCTTTTGTTTGGCGTTTTCCATAAGTTTGTGAAACTGCGGCTTAAAATATATGCTGGTTTGTATAACAGACATGTAAAATATTTGGATCTGGATTTGTTTTGGGTTTGAAAAACAGTGGTTTGGATACAATTTTCCAGCAGTACTGCCCTAATAAATCTTCCAGTTTATAACCCACAAAAAAAATGCCAATAAACTGGCAAGTTTAGCAAATCGCTGCTTGATACATTTCCCAGTTAGAGACATTCTCGAGTGGAAAAAAGTGTTGGTTGTTTGGGGTTGCATAAATGTAACTAAAAAGATTTGTGTTTTTGGGGCAGATGTACAGTATGAAACTCTGGAAAGTGATAAAGTGCAGAATGATGAACGACCAACCACTCAGCTCCTAACTGTCATGTTAAAGGCTGTGTTTGAAAAATGACAGTTGGGAGCTGATTAGTTAATCGTTTATCACTCTCCACTTTATCACTTCCCAGAGCTTCATACATCAGCCCCAAATGGTATCTATTTATCTGGAGATTACTGCTCTATATGTTTACTTGAAAACATGTTTTAGAATGTAAACATACTAATGTTTGTTTTCCCTTATCACCACTTTGCGCTCTCACATTCAGGATTTCTCCTGGCTGCTCCTAACCTCTGGAATGGCTTCCCTCATTCCATTAGACTTTCCCAACCTGAAAGCATGCTCCAATTACTGACTTTTTCATAATATGGTACCACACGTCCTCCTAACTTTGCCCTCTCTGTGCTTTTATTCCCATTTTTAGACTGTAAGCTCAAAGCTGGTTTAAGGCTTTGTGGGGCCCGGGGCACTTTAGCCAGGAGGGCCATAGAGGGCAACATTTGGGACATGCACACAAAAAGGGGGCATGGCCACACATCACGTCCCCATTTCAATGGCAGAGACTGGAATTTTCAGGTTTGGTACTGTACAGAGTGTACAGTACGTGTCCAGTCGGCTTGTTTGCGTTTTTTTATTTTTCCAAGACCTTTGGATGCCCAAAGAGGAGACCAACCAAGGGTTTGGGAAGTACTGAATTGGTGTTTTTTTTGTTAAAGGATTACAATTTTTGTCAGCATGCCCTTAATGTCCGGGCATGCTGGCACTTGCTGTTCCACAAGTGCTGTGCTGGTGCTGTTTATTGCAGAATAGGGGGAACCCTAAGAAACCCTCCCCTATTTTCCAATACCAGCTCAGGCTCAGAGGTCCTGGGTTGCTTATTGATTTGGGGGGGCTTTAAAAAAATTATCCATTTATTCTATAATTCTGCACAGATCATAATGATCTGTGCAGTGCTTTCAGCCCACTCACAAAAGCGGAGCTGAGTCAGGAAGGAATAGGAACTAAGAAATAAACAGGGAGTTATTTATACGCAAGGCAAAACATGCAATATCCAACAGTTTTGATTAAGATGTTTTGCCTCAATTTGAGAGCCGTATTTGGCTGAGGGAACTGAAGCATGCCTCGGTTTGATTCGGTAGCCCCAAGTTCGGGTGTGTTCAGTTATCAACAAAACCAAAACACTTATCTGTACTGGTAATACTATGTAGCCTTGTAGAGTGGCAACCTGAAATCTGTACAAGGCAGTAATCCCATCTCTCTACAGAACAGCAATATGTTTATTTGGAGCTAGTGTAGGCCATTTCTAGATTATATGCAATGTAGAATTCAGATTAATTATCCTGTCTTCTTTATGAGTGTTCAGAATTAGCTGAAACAAAAGGTATGAAGTTTGTCTAAGGAACACTCAGAATAAATTCCCAGTAAGATGCAGACAACCATGGGAAAGGAATAGGCCAGCATCTAGTAACCAGCCATGCTCAATGGTAGAAATGAGTGCTTTGACAATACATACTTATAGAGCTTTGCAGAAAAGCAGTTCACTTTGCAGAGGTGATTCATTCTTCAATTTTTATTTTTGCATTGCAAAATGCCATTCTGCATTGTATTCTTTTTCTGCATTATGTATTTTTGGATGGCATGATCTTACATCTATGGGATTGCATTTGAAGTCTTGATTCTCATCATCCACATAAAAGCTCATTGCGGTGGTGCTGAGGTGCTTAACCCAGGAACTAACATTGCTTTGCATAAGCCCAACGCAACCACATCAGAGGGTGAGAGACTTTGCAATTGGGACTCATTGCTTTTTATTTGTTATACATCGGTGCTTGTTATTTTAAGGAAAGTACTTTGTATGCATGTTGTGTCAAGATATGTTTTTTTTATCAGTGAGAAATATATTTGAGAAAATCTACACTGTGATATTAGTTCTGTAATAATTGGTAAAGTACTTCTTTTGAGATTGTGGTGCCCATTTCTACATATGTATTTTGTATGCATTGCATTTGTTAAATTTGCATTTTATGGAATTTACTGTATATTTTAGGACTACAGATGACAATTTTTATTATTATTATTATTATTGTGTTCTTTATTATGGACAATGATGGTACAGGTTGAGTCTCCCATATCCAAATATTCCGAAATACAGAATATTCAGAAATACCGAATTTTTTTGGCTTGACTGAGATAATTAAACTTTTGATTTTTGGTGGTGCAATGTACACAAACTTTGTCTATGGCACAAATTATTAAAAAATATTGTATACAATTACCTTCAGGCTGTGTGTATAAAGTGTATATGAAACATAACTGAATTTTATGTATGTACACAAACTTTGAGCCACAAAATTATTGAAAATATTGTATAAAATTACCTTGCGGCTGTGTGTATAAGGTGTATATAACACATAAATACATTATGTGTGTATATTGGGGTCCCATTCCCAAGATATCTCATTATGATATGCAAATACTCCAAAATACGGAATATTCTGTTATCCAAAATAACCCTGGTCCCAAGCATTTTGGATATTGGAGACTCAACCTGTACAGCCACCTGATGTGGTTGGGGTTAGGCCCTGGAACACTTAAGTCAAATTGCACTGGTGAAATGTATATATCTGCATGGCCACATGTGGAACAAAGCAAATATTTTGCAGAGTACAGTAGTTTACAATGGTACACATCATCCATATTTACATATGCACGTCACTTTGCATTTGTTTTTGTCAGTCAACAATAGTCATGTTTTGGAAATAATATATTCTATTTACATAAAGTACCTTTGTATGTAGGTGTAACACCCCTTTATGTTGTGTGCATGAGGTAACCACCTATAGATACATGACTAAGACCAAGACTGCTCAGGAGGTTTTGCTAGAGTTTCAAAGACCCAAACTCTTTTGGTATAGAGAAACTTACCTTTGAAACATGTGCCATTGATTCTGTCCGATTGAACTTAGGGCCAGAGATAACATTATCTGTTGGGGCCAAACTGTAACTGAATCTCAATTTCAAGTGCTAGAACCAACTTGTGTTCCTAAAGGGAGGGTTTGGAACCCAGTGATAGTAGGGTATAATACGAAGTGCAGGGCTAGCTGAACCCCAGGAAGAAGGCTTTGGAATAAGAGATTGAAAGAGTAGCAAGAGATATTGGTGTAAGTGAAGGTGATCATTTAAGAGATGCCTTTAGGAGATAGAATTGAGAGCTAAGTCTGTCCACTCAGAAATACTGAGTTTGACAAAGAACAAGAGAGAACAGAATGGGAAATACCAGCATGGTGGACACGGGTGGATTGGCAGCATAATGTGGCCGTGGCATGTAGGTAATGGCAGATATGAGAAAATGCTGGAGAGCAGACATTGGGTAGCCAGCATGAAGCCCTAAATTAGTTCATAGTCTGCCTGAGATAACATAATCTACCATAAGCAGTCCCCAGCACTAGAGAGAATTAAGAAAATACATTGTCAGAGGTTACAATGCTTTTAAATCTCAAAATAAAACCTTTTAGCGCCTTATTAAGTAACACCTGACTTAAAGGAAGTAGAAGGTTTACATAGTTTCTTTGTTTCCCCTGAACTTCAGCTGTATTATGTCTGAACCAAAGCCAACTCTATGTGTTTCACCCATGACTGATCGAAACCTTAATCATGGAGGAGCTTGTAACCTCTCCACCGCAGGTCATAAACCTTTTTTCCAAATTAACATTTTAACATGAGTTCAAAAATGTGTTACATCCCAGGGAAAAAAGCATTAATGCTCTGAGATATGCATATCAAAGCAGCAAAGAAATGAGGACATTCAATGAATGCAAAATTATGGACCTACAGAGGACAGTCTTTGTTAAAATCTGCATGGCACTATCTGTAAACTCCAGAGTATTCTACCAAAGGCACGCACACGCTAAGTGTACCTGGCAAACCTCGCTGTTTTTTGATTCTTTATAACACATAGAAAGGACCTTATAAAATATTAGATAAAAGGTCTCTTTTAAAGTACTGTTCTTTATAGCATATTTCTCCCTGTCTAGCTGTTCTGCATACTTAAAAGTCAGAACCACCTTGACTCGATATTTTTTTTTAAATATATACATTAATGCTACACACTTTTCAGCACTTTAGCAATCTGAGATGTCTCAATTGTTCGTTGGATTTTTTTTAATATTACTAAAGAAACATTTTCAAAGGAATAGTGTTGTGTTGACACTATTGATGGCTGAGTCTAGTTATGCAGCAGCATTGTGAAAGCCATTTTCAGATATAGAAACAGACTTGTTATTACTCTGCCATATATTCACTGCAGTTTTTTTTCCATGACATTACGGAGTCCGAAGTGGCATACATTTTTTATGGTTTCATAAAGTCGTCTCCTGACCGGGTCACTTTTCTCATAACTAGGGAGCAGAGCGCTTGAAAAAAAAAATCATCAATCTGAAAGTAGACGCTGTCTTTTGCCTTGCAATATGCACTAAGTCTGGCAAGCTGCAACTCAGTGCAAATGCTAACTTACTCCTGTGCTAATGTCGGATGACCCCCTCACTTCTATTACAACCAAAAGTGCTGCTTTTAAATGGTAAGAAGCCTGGAGCAGCTGGACCTGTGACTCCACTGTCACCCATCCTCCATATACAGTAGCAGCAAGCTTGAAAGATGCAGCAAAACAGCTGTAGACTAAAAGCATTATGTAAGTATATATTAATGAAGTCCTTATTAATATATAATAAATACCATATAAAAAAAATATATATTTATTATTATTGATGGAAAATAAAAATTGTTCTACCTACGCTTATTACAGCTACAGAAATTCGGGCCAATTGATCAATAAAAAAAATCAAGAGTGCTCAGCAATTCTCAGTTACCCATTGATAATGGCTAGCAGCAGTAAAGTTGGGTACACACTATGCTATTCTTGATCTGACATGGCTATAGCTTACAGGTTTGATAATGCACCAGGGCCCAACGGTAGGTCCCTATATAATAAGTACTGTACATGAAATTCATGCAATGGCATTAACGTTGTTTGGTATCATTCAAAAAGTGCAGTTTACATGAACCTTGGCCAATGTCTGCTAATCAATTAGCATTCCCCATACGGAGACGAGACGATTATTGGGTAGTGTGTACGATGTATATTGGCTGGTTTTGGGATCATTTTGGTCAGTTTAAATTGATCTAGTCATTAGCATTGTTGGGGAAAATCTTATATTGTGTACCCAAACTTAACTCTAACCACTTGGCAGGCTAATGAAAGGATCCTGTGTGCATGCGTGACCAGCCATTCCACCATTGACAGGTCACTAATACACTGTCTACATTGGAAGCTGGGTCTCATGCATCCAGTTACAGTTTTTACAAAAATAAATAAATATATAAATTATAAATATATAATAATATAATATATAGCAGCACATTTAACTGGTGAAAATAGGCTTTTTTTTTTTGCAGGATTTGGGGCTTTTCCCCTATTGATAAATAACACCCATATGCTTATATAAGCAATGGCAAATACTTTTTTTTATTTATATAGGAAGTGAACAACTACTCCAAATGCATAGTAATATAGTCTCTGTAAAAGCGCTGCGGAATATGTGTGCACTATATAAATAACTGCTAATAAATAAATAATAGTAATTATATTGTAAGTTAATATTTAGAAACTGGGAATATTCTTTAACATTTAACAGTTTTTTTTTTTTTAAACCATTGCAGTGGTTAAATGGAATATTCCATGGGAATGTTTTATTTCTTTTTTATTCATTTGTTGATAAAAAATATTTTTATTTAAATGTTTTTGTAAAAAAAAATCTTATATATTTATTAAGCAGGAGTAATGTGTTGTAAGACACACTGATGACACATATAGGGGCAGATTCAATTAGCCACGTGGTTGTCTCCACCACTAATTGCCGACCAAAATCCCCGCTGCGCGGGGATAAGCTATACAATTAAATAGCCTTTTCCCCACACTGTAAACTTGGGCCTTGCATAAACACATTGATTCCACGTAAAAAATTTGTGTTTTTTTTGGTTTAAACGTGGATTTTACCTCGCACCTCCAGAAGCTGAGAGATAAAGTCCGACTGTGGTGATTCACGCGTGACGAATCCCCAGCAACTGAATTGGTCCGGCGCGGCAATTAGCCGTGGGGAAAACCCTGCGTCTAATTGAATTTGCCCCATTGAAGCTGAGCTTCCTACAAAAGCCGACATGACAGCCTAACCTCACCAGAAGACAGCAATCATTTGCCCGTATATGTTGCAACTTTATCATATTTACGTAAGTTTCAACACAACAGCAAAAGCACCAACAATGAAAATCGAAATTGTCTCCTCTGCCACAAAGCTGTAATTAAAAGTATAGCCTTAATCAGCACACTAATAAATGGCATAGCTGACCCCATTTATGTATCGCACTGGGTGCCTGGTCCTGCTCAAAATATGCTCACAAAAATTAATTTCAGATTTATTCTAATTAAATATTCAATTAAACAAAGATAAAATTATGGAAGAAAATTTGTTCTTGCCTAATGGACTATATCCTTTTTATTGCTTCTGAGCGGTTACCATTAAATCTGGAAGAGAAGCTGCAGGATGTTGTTGAGTTTGATACTCCTTTGAAAATTATTATATATTTTGTGCCGCAGATTATTTACACTAGTGCACAGTTCCTGTCCTTAAAATCTCATCATGACAAATTTGAAAACATACATTTTCAACGTTATATTAAAGAAGGTAAAGAGACAATAGCTAACGTTGGAAAAAAAATCACAAAGGTATACACTGGGTACAATGAAAAAAGATACAATGGTATAGAATAGATATTGTGGGGTCTATTTACTAAGCAGTGTTAGGAGACAGAGGCCCTCATTCAGACCCACTCGCGAGGGGCTGTCCGCTCACAAGTGGGTCGATGGTCTGCACTGCGCATGCGCCCGACGGAGGGAGCTCCGTCGTGCGCATGCGTGAGACGCGACGAGCGAAGGACTTTCCTTCGCTCGGAGTGTCACATCAAAGGGGGCGTGCTGTCGATGTTAACTGACAGCACGCCCCCTTTGGTGGGCGTGCCGGGGCCTGCCTGCCAGACAGAGGCGTTCCCAAGGGAACGCCTACCGTCTGAAGCCAGCCCCACTGACATCACTAGTGATGTCAGTAGGAGTGATTTTGGCTCTGATAGAGCCAAAATCACTCCTGGCCTTGCAGTTGAAAAACTCAACCGCAGGCTTTTGCTCGCAGTTTCGATGGTCGCGATGGTCAAGACCATCGCGACCATCATCCTGCACGCTCGTATATGCTGTGGGTGGTGACCCACAGCTATACGAGCGTCCAGGAGGACGCTCCATATTATTGGAGGTGGGCCTTGATTCAGAGCGAGCGCTCTGGTCAGAGCGTCCGGCTCTGAATCAGGGCCAGAGTGAAAAGTGATAAGGTGCCAGCCAATCAGCTCCCAACTGTCATTTTTCAAACACAGCCTGTCAGATGGCAGTTAGGAGCTGATTGGCTGGCACCCTATCACCTTTCACTCTGTCTCCTAACACTGCTTAGTAAATAGACCCCTGTATATCTAAATATATATATATATATATATATATATATATATAGTTAAAACAAATAATGGGGGTGCCACATAGTGCATTCAAAGTAACAAAGTTTTATTCCAACAATCACAAGGAAGAGATAGACTGACATGTGTACCAACGATGGCAGTATAACCACCGCGAGTATTGTCATGTGTGTCAAGCAATGTCCAGCATTACCCCAGGTCTCTCTCTGGAAGCTAGCATACACAGTCCATTGCCTCATCAAGCCACGCCCATGCGCATTTTGACATCAAGTCTTTGTCAGAGGGCTGGCTTGTCGTCATCGGGAGATACTTTAAATAGTTTCCAACAACCAATCAGAATCTATCTTTATGGTTTGTACTACAACGGAGCCAGTTGTTTTCTCTAAAACTCGAACAAGTTCTAAGAATTAAAAATGTATTAAAAAATGTATACAAAGAAGACAAAATGATGGTCCCACCACCCTTTATCTTAACTGGTACATCCTGGCTAGAGATAAATGAAGCTGCAACATAATTTCACATAAATTAAGTTTCATGTTGAACAGGATATTTTACGATGTGTGAAGTTCTGGCAATAGAATTGATAAATGTAGCATTTTCTTTAACTTCTGCACCAAGCCATTTCACACTGAAATAGTCTATAACTAGAGTTGGGAAGATGACAGCCAATTAATTCTGCTCTGTGTTGTGGTTGATGTACATGCTGTGCGGCGTAATCCCTGCAGTAGGGATATTGACCTCATACCTGAATCACCAAATCTCAGATTTGGCCTGCAAATCCAAGTCGCAGTGAAATTTGCATTCTATGTCTACCAACAAATAGCAACGATTCCCTGCATGTCATTGCTGATACACCCTTCTTACTATGGTATGGGTATGAAGTCTCTACGGCTGAATAGCCATATCCTGACGCTGGCAGCCCGAAGGGAGAAGATCCCGACAGGGCAGGTAAGTACCCTATCCCTACCCCTCTCTCCCCCAACCCTAACCGTCCCTTATTGATGCCTAACCCTAACCTCCCCCCTAGTGTCTAACTCTAACCATCTCCCAAGGGATGCCTAACTCTAACCCTCCCCCCCGGGGGTGCCTAACCCTAGCTTCCCTCCAAAAACCTAACCCTAACCCCCCTAAGCTCCATAAACCTAACCCTCCCCCCTGCGGCTAACGCTAAGGGCGCCCCGGACCAACCTTGTTCGGACTGGTGTCCTTCGGCATTCTGGTGTCAGGATTAAGATCGACGTCGCTATTTCGACACCTATCTTAAGTCCCTTGTTGGGATTTCCTTGTCGGGATTGAGATCGGTGGCATCGCGCCCGCCGGTCACATAACTACATCCTCTTACTACGTGTCAGACATGTCATAATTTTTACGGAATCGGTATGAAAGACCGCCGGCCGCATGGCTGGCGGTTCGATTCCCGGCAGCGCCTGGCTGACAAAAGCAGAGTTCCCGGCAGCGGAAGCCCGACAGCGCTGGAAATCCCGATCGTCGATAGGTTAGTACTTACTAACCTAGCCCCCTAACCCTAACCCTCCTTAGGGGTGCCTAACCCTAACCTCCCCCCCAAGTGCCTAACCTCAATCCCCCGTCTAAGTGCCTAACCCTAAGTCCCCCCCCCGGGTGCCCTAAACCTAACCCTCCTCCCCCGCGGCTGTCCGCTCGAGGTACCCGGCATCCCTTCGATCGGGATGCCGGGCGCCTGTCTCCCGGCATCGGGAAAATGTCAGGCATCATTTAGACGCCCGGCATTTCATCCTCGCTGGGATATGACAGTCGGGAAGCCGGCTGTCGGTATTAAGGCAGCCGGCTTCACGATTGTATACCATTTCTACAGGGGAAAAAAGTTTTTATTTAGGTGGCATTTTAATGTGTTTTGCTAATTTATTTGCAGGCAGGGGTAGATTGGGAATTTAAAGTGGCCCTGGAAAAAATTATAAAACTAGCCTCATGTGGGCAGGGCCAAATTAAATATAGGCAGGGTCAACATAAAAGTAAACTGGGCTAAATCATTTTTTTTGTGCAGTATAAAAGAAAAAAAATAGATCACATTGCCTCTGCCTACATGTAATTAAAATTCAGAGCATCCTAGTGAGTATTGGTGCATCTATAATGGGTCCAGGGTGAGCGGTGCACATGGCCCCTGGGTCTAGGGGGGCCACACCACACACCCTGTACCCATATATAATTATACTTACCTCTCTGGAGTCCGGTTTCTGCCAGAGCTGCAGACAGAAATCACTGGCGGTTCCCATTTTCCCTGTGATTTGCACATGCACTGTAGAGAAGTCACAAAGTACTGCACTGTTGGAGAGGAGGGGGCTCGCACGGAGACTGCACATGGGCCACCTCCTCTCTTAAACCTCCCCTGCTAGTGAGATACTACAGAGAGCAACCTAGTGTCCTCCATTTCCCTGTGAAATTTTGAATTTAGTGTTATCACCGGATATACTGTACTCTGTCATAATTCAACACTTTAGCCCAATTTAGACTCAGTCCATCAAGAAACACTTCACTCTTTCTCCAAACAACCATGTGATACACGATCCTCTACCCCCAAGTATGTCGTCTGATATCCAACGTTACCCTTCTGTGATGTTTTTGTCCAGATTAGGTGATGTCATCCAAATCCATCCAGAGGAAGGCCCAGAACAGGCTTCCTGGGTCAAAGTTCTGCCTGGCACACTGTGCCTTGAGGTCAGACCGGAACCCCAACCACTCTATTAGGCATCCCAGACCAATTGCCACCTATCTGTGAAGTGTTCATCCAAATCCATCCAGTGGAAGGCCCAGAATAGGCCCCCTGTGTCAAAGTTCTGCTCAGCATACACCAATGGGTGGTCCAACCAGGACCTCAACCCCTCGTATGTATTTTGGGATCCAATGTTACCACTCTGTGAAGTTTTCCTCCAAATCCATCCAGTGGAAGGCTCAGAACAGGATCCCCAGGTCAAAGTTTGACCAGCATATACCAATGGGAGGTCCAACCGGGTTCCTAACCATGCTTAAACCTGGGCAGGATCTAACTGGACCACCTCACATTGGTTTCATCCAAATCGGTGCAGGGGTGTCTGAATGCATAACCAGACAGACAGACAAACAAATAAATAAAGAAACAGACAAACAGACCATTGAATTTTATATATAAGATCAGTGCTATTTTGCAGCAGGAACTCAGTATCTGAACTTTTCATTAACTATGATGTAAAGTCCTGGGCAAAAATGTATTTTCCATAAAATAAGTTTTATTTTAAAGTCCCTTTTGAGTGCCTTCCTTTCTAAATACTATTTATACATATATATTTATTTATTAACATTTTTTTATAGCGCAACATCAATTGGAAAGATAGGTAAAAAAAAAACTGGGTAGTAACAGGTAGACATAGAGGCTCGCAAGTTTACAATCTATAGGGAAATAGGCATTGATACACAAGGACATGTGCTATATATTGCATTTTGGTCCAGCCAGATTGCAGGGTTTCTTGGTGGGCTGTATGATCCAAGCACACAGGAATGTTGGCCAAAGGTCAGGAGGATATGAAAGAAAGACTGTCTGTGAGGTTATGTATGGACTGTGAAAGGGGATGTATTTAGATAGGGAAGCTACAGTATGAAGGTTATGTTGGCGGTTCTGGAATCTGATAAGCTTGTCTGAAGAGGTGAGTTTTCAGGGAACGCTTGAATGTTTGGAAACTACAGGAAAGTCTTAATGTGCTTGGGAAGGCATTCCACAGGGTGGGTGCAGCCTGAAGAAAGTCCTGTAACCATAAATGGGGGCAAGTAATGCGTGGGGATGAGAGACGCAGATCTTGTGCTGACCGGAGAGGTCGGGTATGGAGATATTTGGAGAGGAGTGAAGAGATGTATATTGGTGTGTTTTGGTTAATAGCCTTATGTGTACTGTGAGTAAAAGTATTTTGTATTGAATATGGTAGAAAACTGGTAAGCAATGGAGGGACTGACAGAGCGGTGCAGCAGACGATGAACATTTGGCGAAGAAGATCAGCCTCACAGCTGCATTCATAATGGATTGTAGCGGTGAGAGCCTGTTTTTGGGAAGACCAGTAAGGAGACTATTGCAATAGTCAATGCAGGAAATAATGAGTTATATATGTGTATATGATATATTTATATATTTTTTCTATAGCTCCAACCTCAGTAGCTCCACCCACAGTTCCTGAACTTATTTTTCCAGAAAAGTAGCCCTGTATAAGATTATACTAATTGCGAAACAGGAGTCACCTGAAGCCACAGTTGGATCATCCATTATGTGAACTAGAGACTTGCCAAGGCCCTGTGGATTATCCTAACCCATATATTTGTTGTTTTTGTTTTCTTTTTCAAACAGGGGTTGGATGGGGGCCCGTGCTGCCTAGAGCCCCATGTGGTCTTAATCTGGCCCTGCCTAGAGCTACAATATATTGCAGTCTTATATCTCCCTAACACGCTGCACATGGCTGTAAAGTGGATTTTTATTCTCTCTCTCTCTCTTTTTTTTTGGCAACCAAGGTTTTCATTTATAAAAATTTGCTTTAGCTATAAGAAGTTGAGATAAAGGTCAGAGCATTATAGAGAACAGGTGGGAATCAGAATGTGTAGGAACAGCAGGGTGTGTTGGGAAGAAAGCATGATGAACATATAAAGGGAAATTTATAGTAGGAGAATGTTTCTTATAAGTTTGAGTCAGGTGTGTCGTGTACATCTGGATACCGCAATGTGGGTGTAAATAATGAAAACACATGCTTCCTTAAATGCTATGATATTACCTGGAACACATTTATTCCTCCATCTTTCTATTCTCCTATGATTGCTATCAGGGCAGTTACCCTTTACAGTATCTGTTTGTGAGGATAACAGTAATATACATGATAATAAATAATCCTACATTATGGTTTAATTCTGTATATTGAAATATTCTTGGATTTCTGCAGCATTATATTGGCTCATCATTTAATGTAATTTATAAAGATCTCTGTAATTAACATGTTATGACTCATTTGGTTTTATTTATTAACAAAGCGCTGGTGTATGGTAACCCATAGCAACCAATCAGAAATTATATATGATCAAACTAATTCAAATGAGTCAATATAAGCTAAATATCTGATCAGCTGCTATGTTATTGTAGACCTACACTTTATTAGTGAATAACACATGTATTTACACTTTCCCTGAATTCTGCAGGACAGTATTGGCTGGTTATTAGTGCAATAGTGCATGGCCACCAAGCAACAGGAAATACTTAGCATCCTTACACTTTTGTGTCGTCGTCCCCCACCCCCGATTTATTAATCTACTACTACATCTTGAAATAACAAATTGCATAGATTTTCACTCATACTAAGGCCCGTAAACAATTAGAAGCGAAAAGCCGAGATCTGCAAAAAGTTACGCCGATTGCGACCTTTCGCCTGTCGGAAACTTATCTTCGTATTCAATTCCATCCGCTTTTCGCGCACGCGGAAAGTCAATGCAATGTAATAGGTGAAAAAGATTCGCCTCTGAATAGCAGGAGAAATAGAAGTGCAAATTTTTTATTTAGTGGTGCAAATGTGGGGGAAAACACTCAGAACCCATGGAACAGCCCTCCAAAAAGACAACAGCTTCAAAAAATTCCAGGAAAAAAGCAAAGAACAGACCAAAAAAGTACTTTGATTTGGGGGCGAAAAAGGCACAAAATGGGGGCCAAATTTGCAACCTAGCGAAATAAGGTTCTGGGGGTGCTCTAAGAAGGGGTCAAGTGTTTTTGGGATTGCAGATGCTTTTTTGAGAGAGGAATTTCACTTTTATTAAAACTACACTTTAGAGACATTTAAAGATGATAGGACCCATTTTCAGGTACCCTAAATTTGCCCGGACTACTTATTTTCTCCAAAAAATACTGCTTTATGCCATTCTTCACCACTTGTGCAAAGACACTAATTAGATGCAATTCTGCGAACCCAAACAGTTTTATTAGGACTAATCGGGCACTACTACATTGATCCCCAATGTTTCTGCATCTTTTTTGGGGGTACAGGGTGATTTCCCCGATTCTGACACCACATTTCACCTGTTCTGACTTCGCGTGTCGCTGTTTTTGCATGTTTTGGAATTGAATAGGGCGAATAGCGGGTACGCACACGATACGTTTCTGCGGATAAAATACGCAATGTAGGTGAAAAGTCCGGCATGCAAAACTTTATCGCGGGTGCGAATCTAATTGAACACGGCCCTTAGTTTGAAGATGTATTTGACCACATTGTTTTGTTGATACATAAAAGGAAACACATGAGAAAGTGGGCCTGGGTACATCAAACCAGTTCTCTTTTCCTGTTGCAAAAATGCATCTGAAGCTTGGCTGTGGGAAACATTTTTGTGTGACAATTACTGGTCTGCACATACACAAGTGCAGACCTACATTGAGTGCTGTTATGTTCCATATGCACATCTGGGGTCAGATTCAGAGATGTACACAAGCCATACTTACCGACATTCTAAATCCCCTCCCCCGGACAAGCCCCAGAGAGGAGATTCTGTGACATCTTCGGGTAGTGGGGCTGGACTGTATACATTATTAGGCCCTGCCCCACCGCTGGAAAAAGGCTGTGTCACTTTAGCCCCGCCCCCTACTAGCGGACCCGAAAAATCCCCATAAAATCTCCCCATCCTGCCCACTTCACTAGGAAGTGGGCGGGATGCGGGAGATATGAATATGACTTCTCATCCAGGGGTGTGGAGGGTTACCCGAAAAATCGGAAGCCTCCTGCGACTTCCGGGAGAGTAGGCATGTATGACACGAGACCATTGTGTGGATAACTTTTTTGCTCCACGCATGTCTGTAACAGGGCATACACAACTTTGAGCACTTACACCCAAGGTGTAACTGGGTGTTCTCACATGGTAAAGTGTTCTGAGGGTGTGTCATGGGTCTGTAGGCAAAATTGCAGCCTATTCAGACATGAGTGTACTCAGGTATAGTGTTGGTGCAAATGCACGCTGATAGTGATGACGGCTACTTTCACAAGCAGATGCAGCCACATACTGTAGATGTGATGGGTATCAAAGGCTTATGTGTTACACCATTGATTACCTTTTCTTTTTATGCCTCTTTTGTCGCATCACCTCTAGAGGACACCCTGAATGCTGGATAAGGAGTGCTAAGTTACCCATTATTTCAGTTTCAGAAGGTTAGTAGATGAGTAACACTTTCCCTCATCCAGACTCTGATGACTTTTCTCTAGGGAGACCAAAGAATTTTTCCACATGCAAAGTATAGGTATATGGATAATATACCAGTCGGGCATTTTTCTCTGTCACTTGGTAGACTAATAGTAACCCTTACTATACAAATACATATATGCAGAACAACTTTCAACTAAGAAACAACGAGGAGGCTAGCTAGCAGCAGTGGTGGAGTAAGACCACCTTGTCCCATGGCTGTTTACTGATGTGCCCAGCTATAACGTGGCATCACAGCGCTATCTCTCACGCCACGTATGGCGCGCCACACACCACGCCATGAGTCGCGCCACAAAGAAAGTTTATTAGTGAAAAAAGTAATTACGTGTAATACAACATTTTGCCCACCAGATGTCACTTTTCCTAAACTACATAGCGCATGCGTCAGATTTCATTAAGTGAAATACAACTTTTTGCCCACCAGGTGTCACTTTTCCTAAACTACATAGCGCATGCGTGTGATTTCATGATGTGTAATACAACATTTTGCCCACCAGGTGTCACTTTCCAATGTACCGTACGGTATGTTCTGTATCACCGGCCGATGATTGTTTGACAGAAGCTTAGACATTAGACTTTACAAACTACAGAACTCTATTAATGGGTGAAGCGTGTGGCCTAGCGGTCTAATGCCTAGTCTCACTGCTTCTCCTTTCTTCTTGTTCCGTGGGTTCGAGACCTTGAAAATACAGTATGTTTTTTTCATTTATTTTTAAAATCTTCACTTAAAATATTCAGTATTCAATACAGTACATGTGGAGCGCATGTCTGCCCAGTGCTTCGGGAGTCAAACACCGAAACTAGGATTTTTATTATTGTACATACAGTACTGTACCTTAGAACGCAAACTTGCGTCAATGCCGGCGCTGACATGAACGCGGACATTATAGTTATTTATTATGACCATCAAGTGGCAATGGGCCCTGTTAAAGAAACTGGTTTCTGTATATCAAACTGACTGCGCGCTTAAACCGCAAAATTGCGTCAATGTCTGCGCGTGCCCAGTGGTCGGATTTTAATCACAATGGAATGTGTGCCCCATGTCCTGTGGAGCCAAGCCATACATTAAGTTGCGCTATTTTATGGCGTATACCCAGTTGTCTGTATTGCCAACAGTACTGTTGAATTTTCACACTAGTGCCATTCTGCACTGTCCGAGACTTACAGTACCGCACAGTATACACAATAGTAAATTCATTACTACAGTACATAAGGTGCTACAGTAGTGGACTAACAGCAGTTTGTAGGGCAGATGCAGAGCGCAAACTTGCGTCAATGAAAATGCTGTCTTAGACTTGGTAACATTATTAATTTAATATGTATAGTAACTGATAGTTGACTGTGTATAAGAGAAGGGTCTCTCTAGTACAAACTGACTCAGCGTTTAAATCACAAAATTGCGTCAACTGTCAGCACAGTTTGCGTTGTGGTAACTTATAGCCAGTTCTGATGGGTTACGGTACAAATAGGATCTCTGGCTTGTGCCCAGTGGCGGGGTTGCAATGCATTGCCAGTGGTGCTGCACCATATGGCTACAGTATGTACTGTACGCCATGGCGTACAGTATGGAATATCATACTGTACAGTACCAGGTCATGATTCACACACAGTGAAAGTGTGTTATTATTACACTGACTGTGTAATAATAATATTAAAAATAAAAAGTGTAACCTTGACTGTCTAATAATAATGAAAAGCTTCATTATTAAGCTTCCTGGTTTCGAACCCGGGTTGTACAGACGTCTGCAATGTAGAAGTACGATTTCTTACCTCTACGCTACAGACGCCTGAGTACTGTACGTCATCGTATGGTACTGTAGATGTCACATAAAGTACTGTAGAGGACTAGGAGAGACTTGTGAGCAAGGGCTTAGGTGATCCGTCTTGCTTACACTTCTCTCCTTATGTTTGAGACCTTTATAATTTAAAGGATTTTTTTAATGTTCACTATAGTACTGTAGTTCAGTCTTGTTATCCAACCCTTACAAAAATCAATCTATTGTACTGTATATGTGCCCAGCTACAGTACTGTAGTTTGTTGCTCCATACGGTACGCCATACAGTATACCGCATTGTTGCGCGCTACACTGTGGCGTATTGAGTCTCATAGCACTGCGCATGCCCAGTTGTCTGTATTATATGGTACTTATAACTGTAGTTGTAAGTACAATACGGTAGACATTGTAGTGATTCCCTGACTCTAGGAACTACAGTACAGTAGATGCAGTAGTCTAGGGGGCTAATGCCTAGCCCTACTGCATCTACCATTTTCTTGTACCACTGGTTCGAGCCCTTTAAAGTACATACTTTATACGGTAATTTTATTTTGTTTTAAATCTTCACTAATACAGTACATTATCCAGAAATCTGGTATTTCTATGCCACAGTACTTTGACCAAAAAGTCTAACCTTGTTAATAAAAAATAAAAAGTGTAACCTTTCAAGCTTCGAACCCGCAAAAGGGTTGTACAGGCAGCGTAATGTATTGGTTTGATTATTTACCATTACACTACAGCCGCCTGCAATACCAAGTTTGCACCTGGCTTGAGTGTTTCCTACAATACTGTACGTCATCGTATCTCAGGCGCATGCCCAGATCTACTGTATACCCATTTAGCGCTTTTTTTTTTTTACTAAACTCAGTACATTTTATATATTAGGGGGTAAATGTACTAAGATGGTAGTGCTATTAAGTGATTTTGCCCATAGCAACCAATCTGATTCCAGGTATCTTCTAGAAGGTGCTACTGTAGATAAATGCTAAGTACAGTAGAATCTGATTGGATGCTATGGGCAACATACAGTACAGTAACTTCTTAAATAGAACTCCCATCTTAGTAAATTTACCCCTACAAGTTTCACTTTTTCCCCCCAATTTTTTTTCTTCCACCCCCCAAAATGAAAGTGAATTTTTAGTGTGTTCTGACTTTTTTTTAAAAAAAACTTACGCAGTTTACAGTACCTTTAGGGGACGTTGAAGGCTTCCCGCAACATTGCACCCCAATTCACGAAATTTTTCCACCTGCTATTCATACAGTAGGCGAAACTTTTTTACATACTGTCTTACTGTACATTGCATTGACTTCCCGCCTACAGTAGGCAGAAAAGCTTTCAAATTGAATACAGCGATAATTTCACGCCTGGCAAAATGACGTAAACAAACAATACAAACACCAATTGTATAAATTAATGACAATTTTTATTTAACCTACAGTAACATGCTTTACAGAGGGGGGGGACTTCTTTAGCCCTACTGGGGGACCGAGGACTACACAAAAAGAGTTGGCTTTTAATTTAAAATCATCACTGGCACTTTTGGCCTCAGATTCAGAGTTTCACCTATACCAGGTGCAGACTCTACCGTGCATCAGAGTGCACCATAATATAACATAAAAAAAAAAATACATGAAACAAAACAGTATTTGGGTGCCCCAGATGGAGGTGAACACCAGCTGTGTGAATACGATAACAGAGCACTAACATTACCAAAAATCTCACCTTATCCTGATGTCGAAGGGACCGCCGCTTCAACCATACAGTAGAAGCCTGTCTCTCAATTCACGGTGCACCCACTACTGTATGTCTGCAACTATGGATGTGGATGTTGAAGCAGCCACTACTATTGTAGTGTATATGAACTAAAGGAACCTGAAAACTTGAAACATCTGCATTACAAATGGCAACATCAAGGAAGTTAAACCCCTCCTCCACATTACAAATTATATACAGTACAGTATAAGCTACATAGCAGTTGCTTGACCGTTTCTTTCGATGACAACTGGTAAGACTCTATGGAGATGATCAATATAATTGTTACACTGGGCACGTGTCAATACTGTTCTCCAAAACTTCATTATCCCATCCAAAAGTTCCTGTTTAGTTGTTGGTTTCACATCAGACCTGATGAACCTCTTCAACTGGACCCAGACCATTTCAATGGGATTCATGTCTGGTGACCTACAGGTAAGTAAAAATAAAAAAAATATTCAGTCACAGTACTGTACTTTAGTATAAAGTGTACTAGAATAATTACTGCTTGGTACTGTACATACTTTTTGATACAATAAACAGTTAATACAGTACTATAGGACAATACTCACTCTGGTGGTGTGCGTTCCCAATTTATCCCTCTCTCTTCCATGAATTTTGCTGAAGCCGAATGTTTGGGATCATTATCCTGGAATAATCGATGTCCTGATGGGAAGCATTTTCTCACAAATGGCACCATACAGCAATCTACTATTTTTTCTTGGAAGAAGGTCTTCTCCATGATGCCTAAAGAGATGAGAAATTGTCAGTAACAAGCATACACTGTACAGGACTGTATATCATTTTTAAAACAAGCATTACTGTTTATTTAGCTTCCTTTATTATGGTAATGTGAGGCTCTTGGCTTGCTTTGGGGGAAGGGACCTGATGCACTGTGTATGACTCTCGGCCCACTGGGCATGCGCCAGAAATCCCATCGCAACCCTCCTACTGGGCATGCGCCCACCAGAGATGGAAATGCAACTGAATACAATACTGTACCGACTGCAGTAATACAGCCAACTGCGCATGCTCAGTGATAGCATAGCGCTACATGGCGTATGGCTTGGCGCCACAGATCCCATTGTACCCCCCTCCATTTCTAATCCATCACAGATGGCTGACAGCCACCGTAGCACCATCCGTGTAATACAGAGAGCTCTCTCTCCTACAGATCCCACTACTACCGTACTTAGTGTGCAGTTCCTGCAGTTATGAAATCACTATTCTGTGGTGCTAAATTGTAGGGCACCGTCACTTTTGAATATTCAGTACAGGCACATTCATAGCGGCACACTACTTGTCCTAGCAGACGGGGGATGGTGTCTTTCCCAATGGTGACAATTCGTAGCATTTTTCAGGACACTAGGGCAGAGCTGACTGCTTACAGTAAATGGATTAACAAAGCTTCCTTTATTATGGTAATGTGAGGCTCTTGGCTTGCTTTGGGGGAAGGGACCTGATGCACTGTGTATGACTCTCGGCCCACTGGGCATGCACCAGAAATCCCATCGCAACCCTCCTACTGGGCATGCGCCCGCCAGAGATGGAAATGCAACTGAATACAATACTGTACCGACTGCAGTAATACAGCCAACTGCGCATGCTAAGAGATAGCATAGCGCTACATGGCGTATGGCTTGGCGCCACAGATCCCATTGTAACCCCCTCCATTTCTAATCCATCGCAGCCACCGTAGCGCCAACCATGTAATACAGAGAGCTCTCTCTCCTACAGATCCCACTACTACCGTACTTAGTGTGCAAGGTTGGAGCAGCATCACCAATGTCATCAGTTTGGGATGCAACGCTATTTTGTACCCGCAAATGCGTTGTCGCATGTTTGCGTTTTGCGGTTTCTGGACGCACCATAGCCACAGTATGAAATCACTATTCAGTGAAATACAGTACAGTACAGAGCCCTCTCTGGGCACTACAGTGTCCAGAGCAGACAGTGACAAAAAAAAAATATACAGTACGGTACAGTATATTCTTTTCCAGGGATCGAACCCCGGACCATAATTCTACCAAAGTGATCACCTAACCACTAGCCCACACGACAGCTACAGTACAGTGAACCACAGAGAGTGGCCTCATCCTTGTGCACTCCTCCCGCTGCTGTTTTTAATTAAAAAAAAAAAAAAAAAAATGTCATACTGTAATGCATCCCATATCAGTGAAAGCTGTGTGTGCATCTAATTATTCTACAGTATCGGTTATACCGTGACAACAACTCCGGCAACTTCTCTACTATTCAGTTACTGCACCGTACCGTATGTACAATACAGTATGTGCAGTGATTTGTACAGTATATTATGCGACATTAAAAATACAGTATGGGTTGTGCGTTCATGCAAATGCTGTGAATATGATAGACATTCAGTACAGTGGAGCACTCGCCACCCAGCGGTTAAGCACTATATTACATGCAATTACAAAAGTGGAGCACTCGCCACCCAGCGGTTAAGCACTGTATTACATGCCGTACCATATCCTTCGTTGAAGAATACCACGGTATTCCACAAGTCCATGGCGCGACTCAGAGGCCTGCACGCCACGCCACAAGTCTGTGGCACGACTCACGCCACGCCATGAGCAACAAAATAGCTGGGCAGATCTGTACATGTTATTATGTTTTGTGTCTCGTCATCCAATATCACACTCATATACCATCAGGCATAAACTAGTAGGCAGTCCCTTCTCAGTTACGCCAGGGCAAAGTCTACATAATTACCATCACTCTGAGAAGGAGATATATCAAGCCTTGGAGAGAGATAAAGTGGAAAAATTAAACATAGCAACCAATCAGCTTCTAACTGTCAGTTATCTAGCACAGTCTATGAAATGACAGAAGCTGATTTGCTGCTCTGGGCAGCTTCTCCACTTTATCTCACTCCAAGGCTTGATACATCTCACCTTGAGAAGTGCAGTTATGTAATTTCAGAATATACTTATCTTTACCTCTAGGTTTTATTAATTTTTTTGGAAATAGATACTGTAACTGCACAACTAGGGATGGTTGGAGCAGTTCTGGACCCTTACAGTTCTGGACCAATTGCTATCAAATCAACACTCAATAATCTACCTCTGGCAAGAAGGAGTTTAGTCAGGGAAGGGCACTTGTCTAGAAGCTGGACCTTGGGGAAGTATACACTCTGGACCTGATTCAGAGCCGGACACTATTTGCGAACGGTTGTTCTGAAAAAGGGGCCGGCTATTTAAATTGAGCGCTCGCTCTTTGCGGTCTGTTGACGCCTCTATGTCTGAGCGAGCGAACGAAACATGCGCTCGCTATTTTGTAAAGACGCCCCCTGGCTGTTCGTATCATACGTCATCTCCGCTATTTATTAGATTAATCGAGTACATCGAAAGGCGTCTGAACTGCTCGCAGTGCTTGTGGTAGGTTTTACTTCCCGCAATCACTGCGAGCAGTTCAGGCTAAAAGACAACCAAGTGACGTGATCGATGACGCTCCCTTACTAATTATGCACTCCCATTAAACACCCGTTTTGACCATTTGGCAGGCCTGCGTTCGGATCTCCACTCCCCGTTTTCAAGCACCTTCCCCTGTTACCACCCACAAACGCCTCATTCTGTCACTCAAATTAGCAGGCCCTCGCTGTTTTGCGAGCGCACGATTTCCGACCGCAATAACTGGTTGGCGCATGCGCATTACGACCCATACGCATGCGCAGATGTGCAAACATCGCTCGGAGCGAACGAGCGGCCTCTTACGAGCGGCTCTAAATCAGGCCCTCAGTACATAGAGATATATAATAACAATGAATAAGTATGGTCTTGTATTTTGTAGGCGCTTCTTGAAATTTCAAGTAGAATGTTATAAAATGCACTAAATTATAGTGAAAGGTCATAAATAAAGCAAAGAAAATATCACAACTGAATACTACCTGACCTATACAGCACTTAAATGATTGTACATTGTGACCCATCTACATTGAGCAATAACAATGTAGGCAACTTATCAATAATGTAACAGTAATTTCATATGTGACTCAGTATGTCTCAAAAACCAGCACAAGGGTACTTGTCTGCGAGCTCGGCTCTCCACGTAATTATTTCTAAAGAAAAATGTGAACCCACATCTGATTTATACTGTACATTCATATTAACACTACAAGGATGCTTTGAAAACACCATGATATTCAAAAGTCAGTCAACTGGTTATTTTTTAGTTGGATTTTTAAAGGCACCTCGAAATCTAAAACACAAGCTAATAAGAACCATTGTATATGTAACATTTTCATAGAAGGTGGCTGTATCAAGGTATGTTTATGGTGCACCAAAATCCACTTTATGCATATCTTGATGTGGCCTCATACTAGATGCACCCCTCATCTTCATCAATGTGATGATGATGATGATAATGATGACTATTGTTTAAACACAGTGTGCTTCAAACCCACCCAAAAGTGAACCAAGCATTAGTTCTCATAGCTTGGCTGCCCCCTTCCCCTGTATCCTCCCAGACACCCCTGCCAGGAAGTCTGCAAGTATGTCATAAATGTATTAGACAGCGTACACACTTGACCATATTTGGAACGATTGAACGATAATGATATCGTTATTGTTCAATCGTTCATACTATCAGCCAGTGTGTATGCGACAAACGACCCGAGATGCGTGCTCCCGCTGGTCGTTTACGATATCCCCAGTCGGCTGTAGAAGTAGCCCAATCTGGGGATATCGTGAGCGATGCCCTGCTGCTCCGCTACCCACCCCTGCCGTCATTCGTCGCTGGTCGGCATCGGCAAGTGTGCACCCCCGCTGGGCCCACCGATGACGATATCGCCGCATACACACATCATGTAATGTGTATGTGGCTTAACTTAAATGAATCAAAGGAATAAGGAATAATCAGAAATGTCACAGAAAAATAATGTGTGTAGTATTTGTGCTTTTTAATATTTTTATTGCATTATCTGAATAGTGCCTAGAAATGTACTTTCCCAAAAAGTGCAACTGGAAGGTACAAAGGAATCCTTTTAAAGGTATGAGGATGAGACCCAACCTCAAGCCTCAAGCAGCCCAGAGGTGCATAGAAATTGAAATGATTTTTTAGGGAGAGAAATTATAAGTACCCTTTCGTAAATGCAGGAAATGCCCCTCGTGACCACGCCCCCTAGTGATGCTCAAATTGTTCCAAAATTATTCATGACAAACCAGTTCTAATGGTCAAAACTTTAAGATAAATTCTCAATCTTTAAATTAGACAAAGAAAATAAAGCAAACAGAATTGACCATGTTGGAGCTTATTCAAATTTAGGGGCCCATTTATCAACAAGTTTTATCATACGCAATGAGTGATAAAACTCGTTTTGTATGATAATGGTGCTCCAACCAATCAGCTCCAAACTGTAATCTGTTTGAAAAATGACAGTTGGGAGCTGATTGGCTGGAGTTTTATCACTCGTTACATATGATAAAACTCATTGATAAATAGGCCCCTTAATGACTATATTGTACAATGTATTTAAATGCAAGCTTTGAATCCGAGCATAGTAACGTTTGTTGTTCCAATGAAAAAAACTATTAAAAATACTGTCAAATATATCTATTTAATTTACAACAGGGAACATTGGGGCAGATGTATTAAGCTCTGGAAAGTGATAAAGTGGAGAGTGATAAACGACCAACCAATCAGCTCCTAACTGCCATTTTTCAAAGACAGCCTGTAACATGACAGGAGCTGATTGGTTGGTCATTTATCACTCTCCACTTTATCACTTTCCAGAGCTTAATATATCTGCCCCATTGTGTTTTAACATCTTTAAGAACCACAACCATGAATATGTGTTTGTGGTTCGTCATCTGAAGGAAAGGCAGCAATGGCAGTCAAACGAAATCAAATCAGCCAATTGTATCACAAACAAGCTTGAAGCCTTCAGAACAATGGAACTCAATTTGGAGTTAGCTTAAATTATTCCCGTTTCTCCTCCCCTTTATGTCATACAATTCATCACATTGAAGCAAAATTGGTCACAATATGCAGTAAGAACCGACCCAACCCACTCAACTGCTCCATTCTGCAACAGCAAACTTTTCCACTTCTGCAGATTCTATAGACCCAAAAATCCCATAAATGTGTTCACTTATGCAAATGTGCGATGTCACAAAACAGCCTTTGTTTTGCAAGACCGCACCTTAACGTGGTGGTAACCATTTGTGTGTATTGCTACCGATTGTTGCGTATGCATTACAGTGCGCATGCGCAAACAAGCCTCTGCACTCGGTACTGCGCACACCCATCGCAGAGTGATTGACAGGATGGACCATTTGTGGGAGATGACGGGGGGGTGGTCAGCGAAATGCAGGTGTGCCAGTGCGTTTGAACGCCGTTGCATGGGCGTGCATATATTATCCACTGGGATGCCCTAAGCAGCTTGAGTACTCATATCTTGCAATGGGGTTAGCAATTCGTGAGTAAGGTCAGAGCTTGTGCAAGTGTGTGTGAGGCTGCTATGGTACTCGATGGTACCGATGGTTTCGCAGTCTTGCTAAGGATTACGGATGTGTGTAAGGTAAAGTGGGCGTCCTTATGTAGTGCAGTGATTGCAATGGATTAGCATACTATCACAGTGAGACTGTGGGCTTCATTAAGAGGCGGCCGTACGGTCTACGACCGCACGGCCGCCTCGATGTTTGTCCAGTGCGCATGCGCACGAGGGAGCTGGCTCCTTTGTGCGCATGCGTGAGACCCGCTACGACCGACAGCGCCGGTCGTAGCGGGTCTCTTTCCAAAGGGGGCGAGCTGTCGATGTTGATTGACAGCTCGCCCCGTTTGGAAGGCGGGCCGGGGGGGTGGCAGCCCAAACGGAGGCGTTCCCATGGGAACGCCTGCCGTAAGGGGGAGGCCTCACTGACATCACTAGTGATGTCAGTGGAGAGCTTCCGGCTCTGACAGAGCCAGAAGCTCTCCGGGGCTTACGACAAGTGATACCTTACCCTAGGGTCTCGTCGTAAGCCCCGATGGTCGCGATGGTCTATGACCATCGCGACCATCACCCTAGCGGTCGTTAGAGCTGTGGGTGTAAACCCACAGCCTAATGACCGAAACAGAGGCGGCCGGTCAGGATGCAAGCGGCCGCCCAGTTTCTGAGCGACCGCTTGCATCCTCCAACCGCCTCTCAATGAGGGCCTGTGTGTGTAATCGCTATTGCAATCGCAGTTGCGATCCGTAATGAATCAGGCACTAAACATACACAATGCATTAAATACTATAGCAGTATATGCTAGCGTTCATGTGTTCATGTGTACAAGAAGTGAGAAACATTTCCCCAGCAAACAGCTTCAGAATCTTAACAAGTGTGATAGTGGCATGTTCTGACAACTGTACAAATTCCTCTGCAGAATTTTCTACAGAAAATCAATGTTATTTTGTCTTCACGTTTGTCTTATGCATAATTTATATTTCAGGAAATTCAGCTGTTAATAGCAAAAATGAAAACCATTAAACTAATTAAGAAAGGAGCCTTGATGATGATGATTATTATTATTATTATTATTATTATTATTATTATTATTACACACATCCATTATTAACAAATTCTCCTCTTCCTGATGGCAGCGGATTGCTTTGACATACAAATCTCAACCCTTATTATCTGCTCACAGATCCAGTTTCAGTAAAATAAAGGCATAGGCCATCAATTCTTATAGATCTATCAATAGTCCAATAAGTGCCATGAAAAGAGACAGCGAAGGCAGGAGGCTTATATGAGTAGTTATGACTTGTGGATGCGGACTGACTGCCGCTATTGAATTTATAATAAACCAATAATGACCAAAGTATAGGACAATTTCCAACCGGGTATTACATTTGTCCTAAGTTTATTACTGTTATAAACCATAAAGTTCTATCTCGTATATAACAAAGTGTGTATGTGCTCCAATGTCTACATTAAAAGCATTCTTTATTAACTTTATATATATATATATATATTTATATATCTGTTGCTTGGCAAGCACAGCTTCCGCTCTGATGCTAAATACATCATGAAGAACAAGAAGGGATTATTCTTAAAGGAGAAATCCAGACAGTTAAATTATTTATGACTAGAGGGGGCCGTGTGCAGATGCACTTGAGTTGCCTCCCCCTATAAAAAAAACAAAACAAATATAAATTGGAGCTGGTGCAAAGAAAGAGAAAGAGTCTTTTGCACATATGCATTTTTTCGGCATGACCTTCAGAAATAAGGCACCAGTACTATATATTTGGTAAACACTTCAGATATATGGTGCCATAGTTTTGAAGATATCGTCATAACAACAGTGTTGGTGGCAGCAAGACATGGTAACTGGAATGGGCGTGCGGTGTGGGTTCATGTGCATCGCGCACTTTGCACACATTACAGATACGTCAATGCTCTGTCCTGTTTGATCCATTGGAACTGAAAAGAAAACGTAGATGTTTGCTCAGGTAAAGAAATTATCAATACAAAAGACTAGGGGGCCTATTCATCATCGGGGGCAGTATCCAACTCGCCGTGAGTTGCGGAGGTGGTTACATAATTACCGTAGCAATTCTGTACTGCTTCGGTGTGGGGACAACTGCTCCGAAAAGTAGTTGTCCCCAAAATCCCCTAATACTGTTACATACCAAACTGTTGATCATCGGACGCAAGCATTGAAAAATGGAAGTTTGCTGAATATTAGGCGGCCCTATCGGACCCATAATGATTAATTGGCCTGTTACATAAAACATGCGGAAACTAGTGTTTCTGCATGGGTAATGGGCCCATTAGTGAGGATGAATAGCCCCTTAATGTGGATTAATTCTGTTTCTAAATGCAAATGAGAGCTTAATGCAACTAGTTACAGTCTACAATATTGGCCAAAAATATTTTCGGAGGACAAGGGTGTCATTTTTTGTCTGAAAGGGCTAAAATTTGCATCCGATACTTATGCAGGAGGAGAGCATTTATGTTGTCTACAATTGCCTTCATAGGGAAATTCAGCACAGTAACAATCATGTCACCCACAACCAGCACACGGGATGTGCCATTTCCTGTGCAAATTACCCATGCCCAGGCCTGTCTGGGCAGGCCTGGGCATGGGTCTGGGGGCCTGGGATACCAAGGAGGAGCAGCCACGCTGTCATGTGCTGCCATGCTCACATACTTGGTCACGCCAATTAATAACAGAGCCTAATAGATCTTCTGATGGCAGTGCCTGTCCTACCCAAAGAATGGTATAGCAGTCAGGTCTGCACTCCTATGAATATTGGCTAAGCACTGCCACTGGTACCTAGTGATTTCATAGGCTGCATTTTTGCTCTGCAAGCACTTTAGGCGGACAAATAGAACTACAGTCATTAAGAAAGACATGTATTTGAAACAGTTCCAATCAACACCCTTCTAACGTCCCAACAAACATTCAGAATCTAGAAAAAATGCAAACTACAGATGTAAAGAAGTACTGTTGTGCAAATAGTCTACTCCTCACAATCCTGTCTGTAAAGCCAGAGCTGCAAAGAAAAGTTATGGATCCAAGCAGGGGGGGACTCTGTGTGGGCCCCTTCTTCTCTGTGGTACAGTAAAGTCTGCAACCAGGGCCGGTGCAAGGTTTCCGGGCACCCTAGGCAACATTTCACCAATATCTCCTGCTACCTCCATTTCATAATATGCCAAGCATCAGTCTCCCCAGTTAAATAACATGCCACACAGCAGTGTCCCAAATTCATAATATACTATATAGAGTATTATACACAGCAAAGCGCCAAAATCATAATGTACTTCATAACACTGCTGCAAATTCATAATATGCCACACAGCTGTGCCACAAAATCATTATATGCCACTCAGCCATGAATTATGCGATTCATTATTTTTTTTTGTGGACTCAGTGGTGCCCACCAGTGGCCGGCGCCCTTACGCGGCTCCCTAAGTTTGCCTAATGGTAGCACCGGCCCTGTCTAGAACTCTGGCATAGTGCCAGAGTTTACTGCGTATTTGCAGGTCTCTGGTAACATGGTGCCAGTTCCATGTTCCTTATGACTTCTCGACTGTGCTTGCCAAATCTCTGGGAAAATGGCTGCCGTGCAATTTTCCCAGTGATTTCTGCTGTGACTCCAGAGAGGTGAATATAATTATATGGGTGCAGGGTGTGCGGTTTGGGACCTGCACACCCTACACCCATTATAGATACACCAAGGGATTCCAGTGCTTTAATAGCCCGTACACAAGGTACGATAACCTGTCAGATTTGAACGATAATGATAGCAAACCTATCGTTATCGTTAAAATCTGACAGGTTCTGGCCCCTGCTAACGACCATACGATGGACAATGCGCGTCCACGTATGGTCGTTGACGACGAACTACCGTTGTCTGTGCAAGCAGGCAGACCTGGTTGATATCGACCAGGATAGCCTGTTTACTATAGGGACCCTGTTTACTATAGGGTTATAGTAGTGGGGGGTCTGCTGCATGTACTGGATGCTCGATCCAGCACATGCAGGACGATCAGATAACGATGTGGGCCAGTGCACATCATGCATATATGCCCCACAGAGTTGCTATGTCCCCTGCAGTGTAACACCCAGAGAAGAGTGCTCACACAATATTGGGGGTGGAGTCATACCTTACTCCCCTCACACATAAACACATCTCTTGTCCAGATGACAAAGGAATTATGGCCCTCATTCAGACCTGGTCGCAAGTGCTGAGTGCTCGCAACCGGGACGATGTTAAGACCCAGCGCATGAGCAGCGGCCACACTGCGCGTGAGCAAGCCCCGGAGCTTGAGAGAAGTTCTCTCGCTCCGGAGCTCACTGCAAAAAAGGGGCGGCTGTCGATGTTGATCAACAGCTCGCCCCATTTTGTAGGCGGGGCGGCTACACAAACGGAGGCGTTCCTAATGGAATGCCTGCCATTTTGTGGGCGGCTGCACTGACATCAGCAGTGCTTGATCAGAGCAGGAAGCTCCCTGGGGCTTGCAGTTGCCGAGATCCAACCTTAGGGTATCGTCGCAAGCTCCGATGGTCGCGATGGTCTTGACCATTGCGACCATCAACTTAGTCGGTCGCTAAAGCTGTGGGTAGTAACCAACAGCTTAGCTAGTGACCAGGAGGCCGCACTAAAAAATACAAGCGGCCGCCCTCATTCAGAACGAGCGCTCGCTTCTTGCAAGCGCCTCTGAATGAGGGCCTATGTCCTGGAAGATTGAGGATGTGACCAATATTAACCAAGGAATAAATCAGGCAGTTAAGGGACTATGTGGATTTAGGACATGACCTAATATCATACAAGCAGACTTTCTGGCAACCCCTTCCGGGAGGATTGCCAGGTCGGTCCAGCAGGGAGGGTGCGGGCGGCTGTAATGGGCGGAGCAGGGGGTGTCTGCATGTTAGCATCATCGCTGGCCCCACCCCCGCTTTATAATTACCGGCATTACAAAGCAGGGGGCGGGGTTACGATGACGCGATATAGCGCGAACTGCGTCATCGCCTCCCGAACCGCCCACTTCTACACGCTGTCGCGGGGGGGTTGCGGGATACGACGGACGATGCAGGAGACTTGCCTCCGCTTGCGGGGTGTCGGGAGCGGCACCCGATTTTCGGGAGGCTCCCGACAGTCCCGGGAGAGTAGGCAAGTATGCCTAATATGCACCAATATGTAAAATGGAAATATTGAAAGTATAAAATACTTTTTTAAAAACCCTAAACGTACACCATTATGTTGCATGACATCACCATTTAATTTACGAACTATAGATCTATTGCTGCATTGTCTCTAAGCACAGTACATGGAATTGTTGATGTGTACTAATTGTGGTATACACAAGATGGTTAACAGTAGACACCAACTGAATCTGCATATGAAGCTGGCCGAGCAATGAGATTTAACCAGGGTAGCAGGTTTATTGAAGTGTGCAGTTGTACAGCCTTAATCACAGTATCAGTATATACAGTAGGTAGTGCAAGAAGCAGGTGTGTGTACAGAGGACCAGCCGGTCATGTACTGCAGCATTAGCGGGTATTGGAGGTGGGTAACAGGGTTTTGCCTTCAAAGCTAAATATAACACAGTCATGTGGTGCCACGACGCTCAACACAGTGGCAAGATGGCGCCAAACATGCACAGTAGCACTGTCGGTGGTCATCTTGGTAAAGGGCCTAAAGCCTAAATAAGGGTAATATGGAGATAGTGAAGGAGCAGATCCACATCACACAACATTACAGCAGAAAATCATTGTCACAGAGCAATGTTACATCACACATTACAGCAGAAAATCATTGTCACAGAGCAATGTTACATCACACAACATTACAGCAGAAAATCATTGTCACAGAGCAATGTTACATCACACAACATTACAGCAGAAAATCATTGTCACAGAGCAATGTTACATCACACAACATTACAGCAGAAAATCATTGTCACAGAGCAATGTTACATCACACAACATTACAGTAGAAAATCATTGTCACAGAGCAATGTTACATCACACAACATTACAGCAGAAAATCATTGTCACAGAGCAATGTTACATCACACAACATTACAGCAGAAAATCATTGTCACAGAGCAATGTTACATCACACAACATTACAGTAGAAAATCATTGTCACAGAGCAATGTTACATCACACAACATTACAGCAGAAAATCATTGTCACTTATGAAGGGTGAAATGGTAGCAAAGGTTAGAGCAGGCTTGCCGACATTGAGCTCCCTCCTTCCAGGAGGGAGCTGTCGCGCTTACAGGGCTGGGGGCGTGACGCGGCCAAAGGGGGCGGGGCCCGGCACATGACACTGCGTTGGGGGCGAAGCATGGGGCGTGACAGCGCTATCGCGTCATCGTGGCTCCGCCCCCTCTTCACAATGCCGTGATTAATGGCATTGTGCAGCCTGGGGCGGAGCCACGATGACGCGATTCAGCGCGAATCGCGTCACCGGCCCCCCTGCTGCCGGGGTTTTTACTTAAAAGAGTGGGTGGTGCGGACACAACGCTGGGGCCGGGAGGATTGCCTGCCTTCCCGGGAGGTCGGGAGCGGCACCTGATTTTCGGGAGGCTCCCGACCAAATCGGGAGGGTAGGCAAGTATGGGTTAGAGTTTACAAGTTGCTGAGCTTCATTGGTGAAAAGGCTGCACGTACTGTAGCAGATGCATTGTGACAGCAAGGGAAGAGGTGCCAACAAGTGGCAGTATGATTGAAACTAGGGATCGGTGCCGACCCCCATGTTTTGGTTTTGGATCTGTATCTCCTTCAAGGTTTTGGATTTGGATTTGCAAAACCACCCTCAAGTGTTTTGGTTTTGGATATGGATTTAAAAAAAAAAATAGATAAAAAGTTTTAAAATCATGTAATTTATGCAATCCAAAACCCGAAATTCGGATTTAAAATCCAAATTCCAAACTGCGAAAAGATCAGAACCGCAACCTGGATCTCCTCAGTAGATCAGAACGGCGACTCAGATTTACCCGGATTCACGAAATTCGGGTGGATTCGGATTTCTGGAGAACCGAACCGCACATCTCTAATTGAAACCTGTTTTCAGTCTGTGAGATAAGGTAACATGTTGTTAAAGAGGTGAATGTGGAGAAATGAGTAATACAAATTAAAATGTATCATAACCATATATGTACTGGGGAAGCATTTGGGAAGCCGATGGACGCAATCCCGACCGATAACTTCCCAACTGTCTAATCCCGTCAAGGTACAAATGACAGGCGTTGGGATCCCGGCACCTGTCATTTTACCTACGCCGGGATCCTGACACCTGTCATTTTACCTACGCCGGGATCCTGACACCTGTCATTTTACCTACGCCGGGATCCTGACACCTGTCATTTTACCTACGCCGGGATCCTGACACCTGTCATTTTACCTACACCAGGATCCTGACACCTGTCATTTTACCTACGCCGGGATCCTGACACCTGTCATTTTACCTACGCCGGGAGCCCAACGCCTGGCATCCCGATCGAAGGTAAGTCGGGCACCGGGCGCGGACAGCCACGGGGGGGAGGGTTAGGTTAAGGACTCCCGGGGGAGTTAGGCACCCCACTGGGAGGGTTAGGTTTAGGCTAGGGAAAGGGAGGGTTGAGGTTAGGCACCCTCGGGGGGAGGTTATGGTTAGGCACTCCCCCAGGAGACTTAGGTCTAGGCAGCGGGGAAGGGGTGGTTAGGTTTAGGCACTTAGAGGGGGGATTACGGTTAGGGGGGGGTTAGGGTTAGGCACCCCTAAAGGAGGGTTAGGGGTGGGGAGAGATTAGGATTACTTACCTTTAGCAGGAGTCGGAATCTTCACCCCTGCCGGGCATGCGCTGTCGGGATTTGAACCGCCGGCCATGCGGCCAGCGGTAATGCCCTGAAGGAAGAATAAAGAAAGCTTCTTTTGTTTAGTATAGAGATGATCTGTCACTCAACTTATTCAAACAAGTACTGTTGCTGCATTTATTCATACTGTATATACATTATTTTGTCCGTTCATATTTATACTTGACATAAAGCTCACATGTGGGGGGACCTTTGCTCAGAAAAGAGAACAAAGTTACGAAGGGGTATGCTACCAACTATGCATCACTGCACCACGCCATGCAGAGGGGGTTTCTGCATAGAGGAGCTGATTCTGAGTTTAGAGCAAAGCAAAAAGAAAAAGCAAGTAACTTTACACCCTGGCAAAACCATGTCTCACTGTATGTGGGGCAGATATAAAATGGACAGCAAAATTTTCATTGGTGAGGGGTGTGTCCAAACTCAAATCTAAATTGGAGAGTAAAAATAAAGCTATGCAGCATTTGTGGGCTACATGCAAAAGCAGCCAGTATTTACCCTGTATGCAAAAGAATAATAATACTTGCACTCCTTGCATTGCAACATTGTTGTCCAGGTACAAAGTTACCTGCTTTTTGGGTTTGCTCTCAATTGAGAATCAGGCCCAGAATGAATGAAAAATCATTGTGACTGAGGGCCTGATTCAGAGCCGGACGCTATTTGCGAACGGTCGTTCAGAAAAAGGGGCCGGCTATTTAAATTGAGCGTTCGCTCTTTGCGGTCTGTTGACTGTCTGAGCGAGCGAGCAAAACATGCGCTCGCTATTTTGTAAAGACGCCTCCTGGCCGTTCGCATCATACGTCATCTCCGCTATTTATTAGATTAATCGAGTACATCGAAAGGTGTCTGAACTGCTCGCAGTGCTTGTGGTAGGTTTTACTTCCCGCAATTACTGCGAGCAGTTCAGGCTAAAAGACAACCAAGTGACGTGGTCGATGATGCTGCTTTGTTAATTATGCACACCCATTAAACGCCCATTTTGACCGTTTGGCACGCCTGCGTTCGGATCTCCTCTCCCCGTTTTCAAGCACCTTCCCCTGTTACCACACACAAACGCCTCATTCTGCCACTCAGATTAGCAGGCCCTCGCTGTTTTGCGAGCGCACGATTTCCGACCGCAATGACTGGTTGGCGCAAGCGCATTACGACCCATACGCATTCGCAGATGTGCGAACATCGCTCGGAGCGAACGAGCGGCCGCTTACGAGCGGCTCTGAATCAGGCCCTGAGTTCTTCATCTAACGGCATTACAGCAAAGATACTTGTAACTGAGCAATGACTAGGGCCATCAATGTAAAGCGGCTGAGATGTTACCAATCTTGTGTAAGCCATGACCCTGTGACCTTGTCTCAGGCAGTTTTGCATCTGGAACTGCACATTGCCCCCTTTAGCTGAGTGAATGCAGTTGCACTTATCCTACTACCTTCAGCCCACCTCTTTCAGCTTTAATGGTTCCCTTCACGTGGTGTTGTCATTGCTTGACATGGGCAGGTAAGTAATAGGATTTAGACCGCAACTCATCTCAACAGAACAACACTGGAGATGGGAGGTGGGATAACGGTTCTCAGACTGGCAGTGCTGAAGTTTCCCAGTCCAGAATGCCCAAGCTGTGTCATCCAGTCTCCCATAGGTACTCTTTTATTGTATTATTGTTTCAAGAGGTAATTTGTGTTGTAATAGTTTGTTGCAAACCAGGGTTGGCGCAGAGGAAAGTCTAAAGCTGGGTACCCACTGGAGCGTTGTTGTTCCGATTTGGCCAAATTGGAACGACAATTCATGCATATAGTGCAGTGTGTATGCACAATATGCGCGCTCCCGTGGTCGCATGCAACGTCGTCAGGTTTTATGTGCTACACATCAAACCTGACGTTATCACATGCGATGCTATGCAGTGTAATGAAGTACGGAACAAGTGATCATTCTGTAATTTAATACATCGTTCTGATGTGTACCCAGGATCCGATATGTTGGCCCTTTGGGCCGACATATCGGCTGAGTACACATCGCTCAGTGTGTACCCAACTAAACTGTCGGTGACAGGGATACAGACAAAGACGCACAACTTAGGTCACTGAGCACTGTAACAACAGTTGTACGATAGCACCAAACATTAAACCCAATGAAATGCAGTGATCACAATAATTCACAATATTTTTATTATACCTGTAGCAATCAGCCTTCCATCACTCACAACCCCAGCGCCAACACCCTCAAAACATCATACTCTACCATATAACCCTCTTAATGTTTACATCTCCCATTGGCTGTTTTTTTTACCTACCTACGTACATCATTTTCCAAATATTAGCTCAGTTTTATCAACCTCAAGCCAGCTAAGGTCAGCACTGCCACCCTCCACTGGTCACATAACCCATCTCGTAAGCGTTCCATAATAATAAATACCCGAAAGCCAGTAGAAGCAAAAATGGGATCACTTTATATGATTTATTTTTTTTAAAAGCTAACATTATTTTCTCAAATATATTTGTCTTTCATAGGTGAAAATAACTTCTAAGAGCCATGAAACTGCAAGGATAGTCAGTAATGAAAGCAATCTGTAAGTTACAAACATTAATGATAGATTTATATTGTTAGAAAACAAGCACATTTCCGAGGCGGAGAAGGTTAAGCATCACAATGCACAAAGTAATCTTATACAAATCCATAGGCTAGCAAATGCATCGGCTCTATTTGTCATGGATTGCTTATTCAAGAATTAAGTATTCACATTACGCATCCCCACTGGTTAGTAATTAACTTCATCAGCAGAATAATATTAATATGGATAGGGTTTGGCTTAAGGAGGAACAACACAGAGCAGAAAAAAGCCACCTTGTTATAGAAACCAATGCAAAGAGGACTAATGCTAAAAAAAAAAGCACAGCAATGTGGGACTTTAAAAGACCCACGAGAAAAAAAAAATAAGACTTTAAATAATTTATTTGGAGAAACAGTCAGCCAAGAGGAACAAATAATGTTTCACTATAAGAATCGGGACCTTTGCCTCTCCCCTTTTCGCTCTGGTACCTGATGCCCTGGCCGATCGCATTAGCGAAATTTTCATTTGATGGCATTTTAATATTCTGGCTTGATGACTTTTTAGCAACATTTACTTTCAGAGGTCTCTAGTGCTCCCTCGAAGGAAATGAAACATGTCAAAACCCATTACAAAAATCAAAATTTAAATACCTCGGCCACGTTAGGGCTTACACACAATCCCATCAGCGCTTAAGCTGCAGCACACAGCTACTCATTCGCTTGCTCAGATGGTAATGAGTACATTTTATAAAGCATTCCGGGGTCATGGAACATACGCTACTGATCTATCTTAACCCGTTGATTGCTTGTACACTGAGGGCTTGGGAGTTTTATTTAAATCTAATGAAAGATAAATTTCCCCAGAAATTCCCAGTGAACTTATATACATGTTTAGCCGTCCGTGTGTATCTTTATTAAGCTATTTTTATTTTGTTCGGATGCATTTATATAACCAGGCAATTTAGATCTATATAAGTGGGGTTAAATGCAGCTACTGTGGAAAGAATACAACAAACACTCAGAAAACATTCTGTTTTCCAAGTATCCAGATAATTTAAACAGTATTTAACAATGTTTTCTTGATGAACTGCTCATTCTCTGATTGGACAATTTTTACTACCTACAATATTTGCATGTTTTGCTTTTCTGTTACTGGTTATATGCATATGTACATTATTGATATCAGATAAGTGTCCAATGTTTAACCCCTACTCAAGAATAACTGAGTGAAAGCATCGGAAGTAAAGATAAATGACTGTTGGAAAACATATGGTAAAAAACACTTTTTAAAAATCATTTAAAAAAAACTCACCAATGGAAGCGTGAATCTTCCTAAGTCACTAAGGTGTTAGGGGACGAAACAAGATGTACAAAATGTACAGTTCAATAGATTTGTTATTAGCTTCTATTCAGTTATTCATACAGATGCAATAATAGAGTCATCACAAAGGGCGGTATTCAATTGTTATAGCGCGCCCGATCTCCCTTCTAAAGTGACCGGAGATCGCGGGGCACTATTCAATTGTTGCTGTTTTTCGCGCTGATCATGCCCAAAGTGGTCGGGTTTGGCCGAATAAAATAACTACCCCCGACTAAAGTGCTGGACGCGATCGCAAAAAGTGCTGTTTGGGGATCCAAACAGGTCACTTTTCGCCCGTTTCAGGACTGCGAGCTGAAATGGTGCGCTGGCAGCTGATTGCGCCTGACAGGAGCAACAACTGAATAGCTTCTGTCGGGCACGTAAAGGGGCAAAACAACTGAATACTGCCTAAAAAGTTTTATTGCACAGAATAGAATGTGAGCTCGCTGGGCAATAGAATACCTTTAAATTAGGGGTGTGCACCGGCCACTTTTCGTGTTTTGTGTTTTGGTTTTGGATCTGGATCTTTCTTCGTGTTTTGGATCTGGATTGGTTTTGCCAAAACCACCCTTCCGTGTTTTGGGTTCTGGGTTTTGTGTTTTGGATCTGTATTTTTTTGAAAAAAAGCATAAAAACAGCTAAAATCACAGAATTTGTAGGTTTTTCTGCTCCTATGCTATTATTAACCTCAATAACCTTAATTTCCACTCATTTCCAGTCTATTCTGAACACCTCACACCTCACAATAGTGTTTTTAAGTCCAAAAGGTTGCACCGAGGTAGCTGGATGACTATGCTAAGCGACACGAGTGGGCGGCACAAACACGTGACCCATCTAGGCGTGATACTGCAGTGGCAGACAGGATGGCAGTTTGAAAAACTAGGCCCCAAACTGTACATAATGCAAAGAAAAAAAAGAGGTGCAAGATGGAATTGTCCTTGGGCCCTCCCACCCACCCTTATGTTGTATAAACAGGACATGCACACTTTAACAAACCAATCATTTCAGCGCCAGGGTCTGCCACACAACTGTGGCTGAAATGATTGGTTCGTTTGGGCCCCCACAAAACAAGCTGGCAATTAATCTGTCCCTGCACAAACTGGCTCTACGGAGGCAAGATGTCATCCTCATCCTCCTCATCCACCGATTCCTCACCCTCTTCAGTGTGTACATCCTCATCCTCACAGAGTATTAACTCGTCCCCACTGGAATCCACCACCACAGGTCCCTCTGTACGTTCTGGAGGCTGGTCTCCCTGGAAGAGCTGATAATTCATTTTGATGAACATCATCTTCTCCACATTCTGTGGAAGCAACCTCCTACGCCTTTCGCTGACAAGGTTCCCGGCTGCACTAAACACTCTTTCGGAGTACATACTGGAGGGGGGGCAACTCAGGTAAAATAGAGCCAGTTTGTACAGGGGCCTCCAAATTCCCTCTTTTTCCTGCCAGTACAGGTACGGACTGTCTGACATGCCTACTTGGATGCTGTCACCGATGTAATCCTCCACCATTCTGTCAATGGTGACAGTATCATATGCAGTGACAGTAGACATGTCAGAAAATGTTGCCAGGTCCTTCAGTCCGGACCAGATGTCCAAACTTGGTCCTGCCTGCCCTGCATCACCGCCAGCGGGTTGCTTAGGATACCTAAGTTTTTTCCTGGCAGCCCCAGTTGCGGGAGAAAATGAAGACGGAGCTGTGGACGTGTCACGTTCTGCTTCAGCTGACAGTGTTTTCACCAGCAGGTCTTTGCACCTCTGCAGGCTTGTGTCGGCCGGAAAGAGAGACACCACATAGGCTTTAAACCTAGGATCGAGCACGGTGGCCAAAATGTAGTGGTCTGATTTCAACAGATTGACCACCCTGGAATCCTGGCAAAGCGAATGAAGGGCTTCATCCACAAGTCCCACATGCCGAGCGGAATCGCTCCATCTTAGCTCCTCCTTCACTTTCTCCAGCTGCTTCTGCAAAAGCCTGATGAGGGGAATGACCTGACTCAAGCTGGCAGTGTCTGAACTGACTTCACGTGTGGCAAGTTCGAAGGGCTGGAGAACCATGCACAACACGGAAATCATTCTCCACTGTGCTTGAGTCAGGTGCATACCCCCTCCTTTGCCTATGTCATAGGTGGATATATAGGCTTGTATGGCCTTTTGCTGCTCCTCCATCCTCTGAAGCATATAGAGGGTTGAGTTCCACCACGTCACAACCTCTTGCTTCAGGTGATGGCGGGGCAGGTTCAAGAGTGTTTGCTGGCGCTCCAGTCTTCGGCATGCAGTCGCTGAATGGCGAAAGTGGCCAGAAATTTTTCGGGCCACCCAAAGCGTCTCCTGCACGCCCCTGTCGCTTTTCAGAAAATTCTGCACCACCAAGTTTATTGTGTGAGCAAAACATGGGACGTGCTGGAATTTGCCCAGATGTAATGCCCGCACAATATTGGTGGCGTTGTCAGATATCACAAATCCCCAGGAGAGTCTAAGTGGGGTAAGCCACTGGGCGATGATTTCCCTCAGTTTCTCTAAGAGGTTGTCGGCGGTGTGCCTCTTACTGAAACCGGTGATACACAGCGTAGCCTGCCTTGGAACGAGCTGCCATTTCTGAGATGCTGCTACTGGTGACGCTGCTGCTGTTGCTGCGTAAGGTGATACATCTACCCAGTGGGCTGTCACAGTCATATAGTCCTTAGTCTGCCCTGTTCCACTTGTCCACATATCCGTGGTTAAGTGGACATTGGGTACAACCGCATTTTTCAGGACACTGAGGACACTTTTTCTGACGTTTCTGTACAGTCTCGGTATCGCCTGCCTAGTGAAGTGGAATCTAGACGGGATTTGGAACCGGGGACACACTACCTCCATCAATTGTCTAAATCCCACTGCACTAATGGCGGATACCGGACGCACATCTAACACCAACATAGCAGTCAAGGCCTCAGTTATACATTTTGCTTCAGGATGACTGCTGTCGTACTTCATCCTCCTCGCTAAGGACTGTTGGAGGGTCAATTGTTTAGTAAAAGTAGTGGTGTTCCTACTTCCTCTCTGGGATGATGAACGACTCCCAGCAGCAGCAACAGCAGCAGCGGCAGCAGGAGGCGTAGCAATGCAGGATCCTCCGAAGGAATCCTGGATAGGAGAGTCAGTCATGCCAGTTACATGGCCTGCAGGACTACTTCCGATCCTGACTAAGGAGGAAATTGACGAGGAGGGAGTTGACGGTGTGGTTTGCAGGCGCTTGGATACAACAGGACAACGGGATTTAGGTGTCCCTGGACTGCTTACGGTCTTAGCCAAAGTTTCTGAACTTGACAGTAACTTATTATGAACACACTGCAGGTGCTGTATAAGGGAGGATGTTCCTAGGTGGTTAACGTCCCTACCCCTACTTATTCCACCTTTACATATGGTACATATGGCAAGACAGTTGTTGTCCGGATTTGGATAGAAATATTGCCAGACCAAAGAGATGGAATGTTTGGTCTTCTGCCCAGGCATGACCGTGATGGGCTTTTTCATCCCACGGACAACAACTGTCTCCCCCGGAGCCTGATTTAAACAAACCACATCACCATCAGAATCCTCCTCGCCAACTTCCTCCTCAGCGCCAGCTACACCAGTATCCTCATCCTGTTGTACTTCAACAGTGACATCTTCAATTTGCATATCAGCAAGTGGACTGTGGGTGCTCCTTTCAGCACTTGCAGGGGGTGTGCAAATGGTGGAAAGAGCCTCCTCTTCCCGTCCAGTGCTGGGAAGGCCAGGCATCGCAACCACCACCACACTTGGACTCTCCTTGGGGATTTGTGATATCTTCTTAGAAAGCACAGTTCTTCGCTGTGCTTTTGCCAGCTTAACTCTTTTGATTTTTTTAGTGGGAGGAGGGCTTCCATCGTCAAGTGAAGCTGAACCACTAGTCATGAACATACTAGGGATCGACCTTAGCCGTTCCTTGCCACTCCGTGTCGTAAATGGCATATTGGCAAGTTTACGTTTCTCTTCAGATGATTTAAATGTTTTTTTCAAGGTCATTTTCCTGAACTTTGTCATTCGGGATTGTATGTGCCCTCTACTATGACATTGGGCATCGGCCTTGGCAGACGACGTTGATGGCATATTATCATCTATGTCATGGCTACTGGCAGCAGCTTCAGCACTAGGAGGAAGTGGTTCTTGATCTTTCTCTATTTTATTTTTATCGGAGAAAGTTTGGTCCTCCATTTATGTTATATCGATTTGATATATACGTGCGGCTAAACACAGAAAATATTTTTTTTTTTGGTTCGGACTGGAGTATACTTTGGGGGTTACAGCACCCTTTAACGGTCAAGCCAGCCGGCCCTTTACTTATGACACAGGCGCACGCTTGGCACTACTTTGTTGATGCACGTGCGGCTGCTGCGCATGCAATTCACAAACACAGAAAAAAAATTTTTTTTTGGTTTGGACTGGAGTGTACTTTGGGGGTTACAGCACCCTTTAACGGTCAAGCCAGCCGACCCTTTACTTATAACACAGGCGCACGCTTGGCACTACTTTGTTGATGCACGTGCAGCTACTGCGCATACAATTCACAAACACAGAAAATATTTTTTTTTTTGGTTTGGACTGGAGTGTACTTTGGGGGTTACAGCACCCTTTAACGGTCAAGCCAGCCGGCCCTTTACTTATGACACAGGCGCACACTTGGCACTACTTTGTTGATGCACGTGCGGCTACTGCGCACACAATTAACAAACACAGAAAATATATATTTTTTGGTTTGGACTGGAGTGTACTTTGGGGGTTACAGCACCCTTTAATGGTCAAGCCAGCCGGCCCTTTACTTATGACACAGGCGCACGCTTGGCACTACTTTGTTGATGCACGTGCGGCTACTGCGCACACAATTCACAAACACAGAAAAAATATTTTGTTATTTGGTTTGGAGTGTACTTTGGGGGTTACAGCACCCTTTAACAGTCAAGCCAGCCGGCCCTTTACTTATGACACAGGCGCACGCTTGGCACTACTTTGTTGATGCACGTGCGGCTACTGCGCACACAATTCACAAACACAGAAAATATTATTTTTTTTGGTTTGGACTGGAGTGTACTTTGGGGGTTACAGCACCCTTTAACGGTCAAGCCAGCCGGCCCTTTACTTATGACACAGGCGCACGCTTGGCACTACTTTGTTGATGCACGTGCGGCTACTGCGCACACAATTCACAAACACAGAAAATATTTTTTTCGGTTTGGACTGGAGTGTACTTCGGGGGTTACAGCACCCTTTAACGGTCAAGCCAGCCGGCCCTTTACTTATGACACAGGCGCACGCTTGGCACTACTTTGTTGATGCACGTGCAGCTACTGCGCACACAATTCTCAAACACAGAAAAAATATTTTGTTATTTGGTTTGGAGTGTACTTTGGGGGTTACAGCACCCTTTAACGGTCAAGCCAGCCGGCCCTTTACTTATGACACAGGCGCACGCTTGGCACTACTTTGTTGATGCACGTGCGGCTACTGCGCACACAATTCACAAACACAGAAAATATATATTTTTTTGGTTTGGACTGGAGTGTACTTTGGGGGTTACAGCACCCTTTAACGGTCAAGCCAGCCGGCCCTTTACTTATGACACAGGCGCACGCTTGGCACTACTTTGTTGATGCACGTGCGGCTACTGCGCACACAATTCACAAACACAGAAAATATTTTTTTTTTGGTTTGGACTGGAGTGTACTTTGGGGGTTACAGCACCCTTTAACGGTCAAGCCAGCCGGCCCTTTACTTATGACACAGGCGCACGCTTGGCACTACTTTGTTGATGCACGTGCGGCTACTGCGCACACAATTCACAAACACAGAAAATATTTTTTTTTTTGGTTTGGACTGGAGTGTACTTTGGGGGTTACAGCACCCTTTAACGGTCAAGCCAGCCGGCCCTTTACTTATGACACAGGCGCACGCTTGGCACTACTTTGTTGATGCACGTGCGGCTACTGCGCACACAATTCACAAACACAGAAAATATATTTTTTTTTGGTTTGGACTGGAGTGTACTTTGGGGGTTACAGCACCCTTTAACGGTCAAGCCAGCCGGCCCTTTACTTATGACACAGGCGCACGCTTGGCACTACTTTGTTGATGCACGTGCGGCTACTGCGCACACAATTCACAAACACAGAAAAAATATTATTTTTTTAGCACTTGGGGGAAGCACCCCTGATGGACAGAGCACCCCCTGGACAACACTACAGCACCCCTTTAGGACTGGGACACTGCACAGGACTTTGGAGTGGACACAGCCCCTATGGAGAACTGACTGCACAACACAGTCCAGCCAGCCCCTATGGACTTTGAAGTAGTGGACACAGCCCCTATTAACAACAGCAGCACAGCACAGCACAGCCAGCTCCTATGGACTTTGAAGTAGTGGACACAGCCCCCATGGACAACAGCAGCACAGCGCAGCACAGCACAACACTACTCTGCACTACACTACACAGCCCAGCCAGCCCTAACTCCCACCCTCCCTCTTCACTGTCCACAGCCGAGTGAGAAAATGGCGCTGACGTGGGTACCTTATATAGGATCCAAAACCCGCGAGACCCGGAAGGCGGGATGATGACGTTTTGCCTCGATTTCAGATCCGAGTCAGGCGGGAAAAGTCGAGCCTGACTCGGATCTGCCTCGGATCGGGTGGCTCGGGGGGGTTCGGATTTCAGAAATCCGAACCCGCTCACCCCTACTTTAAATAGGATAGAGATATTTAAATTTCATAGTGGTGAATCATGAAGTTTCTATCGACATTTCAGTCACAGTTAACAAGGTGTATACATATGAGTAATATGCTTTAAATATTTTATCTATTCTCCACTGTAAATTTCATATGTGTACTCTTACTAGTGATGTATTCTGCAATGTTCATTTGATGCCTTAACAAAATATTGTGTTTATTATTAACATTTGGTTATATAGCACCTGAATGTTTGGGAACAAACAGTAATGCTTTTCAAAATCGCATATTAACAAACAGACAGTGGTGTAGATTCAAATAGCCACAAAGTTCTATTGGAATCTTGAACTAAAATAACATAGGGGTCTATGTACTAAGCCTTGAAAAGAGATAAAATGGAGAGAGCTAAAGTACCAACCAATCAGCTCCTAACTGTCATTTTACAGGCTGTGGGGCTCATTTATCAAAAAGTTGTATCATACACAATTGAGTTTTAAAACTCGTTGCGTATCATAATGGTGCTCCAGCCAATCAGCTCCTACCTGTCATCTGTTTGAAAAATGAGCTGATTGGCTGGAGCACCATTTTATTTTTTTTCTGATATTCAAGCAATGTTAACTAGGAGGCAAGGCCCCAACCTTCTTTGTTCTATGGGGCTGATCAATATTGCACGCAGGTGCAATGCTGATCTGCACTTGTGCAGGAATCATTCTGCGAGGATGCAGAATGGGTCCTGCGTAATCGCATGCAGGCCCTTCAATGCCTCTGCCTGACTGACAGGCAGAGGCATTTAAGGGGCGTGCGGGTGCGGGTGCGGCTGGCATTCCCAGAATTGGGGGCATGTCCGTCCGGTTTTCCAGGAGTGCAGAGGACGCAGTTTCCTCTCTCGCAAGCTGGCCAGCCTGAATAAGCTGAGGCTTAGTCAGCTGGCCGGCGGTTCAGCGGCCATCGACCATCGATGTTCGAGATGGAGATCCCAGCTTGCAACCTCAGTCACAGTGCTGGGTTCGCAAATGCAGCAGGGGGTGTCATACATATTAGCAAGGATGGAATTGCAAAGCTGCCTGCGTGCAGCTTTGCAATTCTGTCCGATGCTGAAATTATTGCCTATGTACTTATTCTATTAGCCTAGCCTATTAAACTGGAAGTTTTTATTTTATACCAAAGATGAATGTGGCAAATGCCACTATTCTTTCTTGGTGTACATTGATAAGCCACATTTTACCTTAGAAGTGTTAGAAATCAGTGCACTCCTCCACTGTGCATACCTGCTAGGCACTAGGAGCCAGTCTGCAGAACAGGCTTGACCTTCAACCTGATGTGCTCCTACACATGTGACTGCAGCCAGCTGAGTACTGTGTGAGAGTGTCACAGTAGAGGACAGATGTCCGGAGACACCCCAGTCACAGTGTATACCTGCATAAAGCTATTTTTACACCACTACTTGTTAGCAACATACACTAACTGGCTGGTGAGCAGTATACAACCCTGCTTCACTAGAGCTTCGCTCCATGTACTGTACCTGTGTGTACAACAGTGAGTATGTCTGTACCTGTTATCTTTCAATAAACCAATATTAAGTTTAAGTAACTGGATTGTTCATAGTTTGAGTCATATGCTGGTGTGTACCACTACCAACATAACTCTGCAGAATCATCACCTGCACATGCATCATTTCCAACCAGAAGAGTAGATAAAACAGGACATCATGTAATGATTCCCTTATTTTGTAATTTTTTAGCAATCTCTCAGAATTCACAAAAATTACTTAAATACTCCAAATCACTTACAGTATATAAGACAGTGTTATGTGCTGCTGGGCAACAATACTCCAGCTGCGCTCACCTATATAAAATGCATGTGTGTTAAACTTATACTTGATTCCAATCTAGTAAGGATGCAATATAGACAACTGAAGTAAGGTTAACAGATTTATTATGAAAAGAGGTCTGCATAAACTTACACACTACTATGTAAATAAGATGGTGTCTTAATGATGAAGTGGACAAAGAAAATAGATAAGGAATGGATGTGTAAAAGTGAGGGTAACGGGGGGATGGACACAACGGGAAAAAAATCTAAAATGGGTCCTGGAGTAAAAATTACAAACAAATGAAAAATAAAAAAAAACTACAAAAAATTAAAATTGTAAAATGTAAAGTATAAAATAAAACCTAGATAATGTGATTGGTTAACCAATGAAAAAAATAGTCCGTATAATCTCAGCGTTATAGTAAAATAAAATCAAGAAGAAACCTCTTGTACTGACAAGTTGCAGAAGCCAGGATCCTGATGGTGGGTTATTGGATGAAGAATCTGCTGACAGCCCTTGAAGATGTAGAGTGTGGCCAGCCTGATGTAGGTCCCAGGACACTGCTGATCCCAACAGTGTCAGTCTGGTTAGCAGTCTCCAGGGAGTATAGCGTCCGGGTGGGTGTGCTGGGAATTCCAGGATCTAACCGGTCCGCACTGCGGGTGCGGCAGGAGCACCGTCGCAACCCTAAGTGCCCCAGTATTCACACGGAGCCGTGCTACATGCGGGTTGATGTCTGTACTCACCTATTATAGCTGTTTGATTGCTGTTGCCCAGCAGCACATAACACTTCACATAACACTGACTTGTATTCTACTTGGAGTGAGTAGTGACTCCACCAGTACTGCAGCTCATTCCCAACACTCCACCGAACCGAGCACCCGACCCCCAAATTATTCACTTACAATATATGCCAAAGTTAGAAAGGCTTGTGTGCCATGTTGATGCTTGTATTTCACATCATACCAGACTTGCCAACAATCTGGCTACCTCCTCCGGGAGAAGGCAGCCAGGTCAACACAGCGGGTGGCGTGACGCTACTTTGAGGGCAGGGATGTGATAGCGCGATTGCATCATCATAGCCCTGCACTCACCCCACTACTCAATGCTGAGATTACCAACATTGGGCAGCGTGGGGCGGGGCCACAATAACGCGATTCAGCGCAAATTGCGTTATCGGCTCCCCCGGACCGGCCACTTACACAATAGAGGATCGGACTGGTAGGGGGAGAGTGGAATCCGGCAGGGGATGTGGGCAGGTGGCGCCTGCCGTGAGACATGATTTTCGGGAGGTTCCCAGCCATTTCGGGAAAGTAGGCAAGTATGCATCATCTGGAAAGCCAGAATTCATCTATGCCTAAAGTATATCAGTCAATGGCTAATTTTTCACTAGGCAAGTGACTAGTGGTGCCACTTGCTGGGGGTGGAACAGCAGGATGTCCCCTTTGAAACAGGGCACTTTTCTTATTTAGCACAGTGGAAGGGAGGGAAGGGGCAGAGATTTGCAGGCGGGAGGTGGGGATGAGATTGGGTCTGCCACCTACCTCGGTTGAATTTTGGAGGCACCAGATTTGGAATGACCAGCCCCTTTATGAAGTGTGGCGAAGCCTGAGCCAGCAGTGATGTGATCGTGATGTTATGACAGGCAAAGGCAACACAGCTAAAGATAAAAACAATAGGGTGGCTCTGTAGCTATGAACCACAGTGCCCGAGGAGATGGCATGGGAGTCACAGGTAAAGGCTTTGGCCACCAGAGATGCTGAAACATGGATCCATGTCTACTGTCACTAGCAGCCCTGATTAGAATTTACTGTCGGTGCGGCTACGGATGCATGACCCGAGGTCATGCATGCGCAAAATCGCCGAGGAGGCAGTGAGAAGGCGGCAGAGGAAGGAGCGGGAATTAGAGAACAAGCATGGAGCTTGTTCTCGCAAGCAAATTCCAAAAACTTTCAGTTTTCAGAATTTGCTGAATATCAGGGGTCCTTTTCAGACCACTGATGATGAATGGCCTGTAGCTTAAATATGCTGGCATTTCCGCATGGTCAGAACTGTGGGCCTGATTTAGACCCGCTCGCGAGCACACAGCGCTCGCAAGCGGATCCATGGTCACCCACTGCGCATGCGCGAGACCCGGTCAGCGACAGGCGCTCCGTCGCTACAGTTATCGGACCAAAAAGAGGAAGCTCTCGATTGTGATTGACAGCTTGCCCCGTTTTGGAGGCGGGCAGGGGGGGTGGCAGGCCAAACGGAGGAACGCCTGCCGTTTGGGGGCAGCCCCACTGACATCACAAGTGATGTCAGTGGTGAGCTTATGGCTCTATTAGAGCCGAAAGCTCACTGGGGTTTGCGGGAACGAGACCCTACCACAAGAGTCTCATCTCAAGCCCCGATGGTCGCGATGTTCGTGGCCGTCTTTAAAAAGAAACAGGGACGCCCTGATTCAGAGCGTGCGCTCTCAAATCGCGTCCGGCTCTGAATCAGGCCCTGTGCTCCAAAAATTTTTTATGCCGTCAAAGGAAAATGACAGTTCTATAAAGACACAGGTCTGATGGCTTTCAGAACGGGATACTGTAGTAATACTTTTCGAAGAAAACTCTGACATAGTGATAAGTGAATTAGGCTGGCATTTTTATCATAAAGGTGCAAGATTTCAAAATGGGCTTGTAGCTTTAAAACCGGAAATCACAACAGCAAAATTCTGTATCTTCTCCTGGCAGCTGGGTTTCCCTGTTGAAACCCAATATAGTTCTCTTCTGCCAGGAAGGAAAAATGAATAGACAGGGAAAGAAACAAACAAATACCTGCCCGTGGGGATATGAAAGGAAAATGAATTTCTTCCAGCAACTCATTTTCCTTGCCAAATTGATTTGGAATTAAATAATAATACAAATATTCAGCATGACTTTCAAGCTGAAATCTGTGACAATGGAATAACGCTCCAAACCTGGAAACCATGCATGTCCTGTATATGTAACACAACTGCTGTGTTTCATTATTATATTTGTCCTCATTATTCCTTTCATTTCCTAATGATAGGGAAGTTTGCTATGTAACATTGCATTGACAATAGTTTTTATATGAAAAGTATTAAAACTGTTTAAATGGAAAATAGGGCAGGGGTGTGTATGTGGAATCGGTATGAAATACCGCCGGCCGCATGGTTCGATTCCCAGCAGCGCCCGGCCGACAAAAGCTGAGTTCCCGGCAGCGGAAGCCCGACAGCTCTGGAAATCCCGATCGTCGCTAAGGTAAGTATAAACTAACCTAACCAAACCCCCTAACCCTCATTAGGGGTGCCTAACCCTAACCTCCCCCCCACGTGCCTAACCCTAATCCCCCCTCTATGTGTCTATCCCTAACCCCCCCTTCCCCGCTGCCTACACCTAATTCACCCCCGGGGGTGCCTAACCCTAACCCTCCCTCCCCCTAGCCTGACCCTAACCCTCCCGGGAGGTGCCTAACCCTAAGTCCCCCCCGGGTGCCCTAAACCTAACCCTCCCCCCCCGTGGCTATCCGCTAGCGGCGCCCGGCATCCCTTCGATCGGGATGCCGGGCGCCGGTCTCCCGGCGTTGGGAAATGACAGGCGTCTAGATATAGACGCCGGTCATATATCCCACGTCGGGATAAAGCAGTCGGGAAGCCTGCTGTCGGGATTCCGGCAGCCGGCTTCCCAATTGTATACCGTGTATGTGGTGGGAATTTACAAAATACGGTACATTAAAATTAGAGATGTGCAGTTTGATTCTCCAGAAATCTGAATCCACCCGAATTTCGTGAATCCGGGTAAATCCGAGTCGCGGTTCTAATCTCCAGAGGAGATCTGGGTCGTGGTTCTGATCTTTTTGCGGTTCGGAATTCGGATTTTAAATCCGAATTTCTGGTTTTGGATTGCATAAATTACATGATTTTAGCTGTTTTTAAAACTTTTTTATCTATTTTTTATTTAAAAAATCCAGATCCAAAACCAAAACACTTGAGGTCGGTTTGCAAAGCCACATTCAGATCCAAAACCTTGAAGGAGATACAGATCCAAAACCAAAACACGGGGTCGGCGCACATCTCTAATTAAAATAGACAGCACATGCCATTGTACACACCAGTGGATGCCCTGAGTAAGTCCTTAACCAGTGGGGTGTTTCATTCAGCAGCAATTTGATTAGTACAGCTATACTCACAGGTATACATACACACACTTCTGCATGGAGCAGAGCCTGAGCTGGTAACTGCAGGATGGTACTTGGCGGTGCAGGATGCAAGCGATATCAGTGGTTGTAGCAGGATGTAACGCGTGGTAGGAGAAGGGTCTCTATTGTGCTAAGTAGGACACGTCTGTATCCCACTGTGGCACTCTAACACAGTTACAAGATGGCGCCGCACATGCGCAAAAGTACAGACAGCATTCATAAACCTACGATCGGCTAAAAGGGATGTCCCTCTTGCCTATAACATAAATTAATAACACTATCACTAATAAAACTTCTACCAAAATTATAACACGGACACAAGATCTTTCATTCAAATTAGGTCAGCTATTTATTAAATAACAAATCAAACATATATATTAGGAATGTTTATTAAAGAATGTATGGTGGCAAAGAAAGGACGGAGTAGAACATAACAAACCTACAATGCATTACAGCCTAAAATAAAACCCTGCATTGCAAGCACAGACCAACAAGGTGCACAAAAAATAAAAGGTATCCAACTGCCCCTTCTAAACCTGACTACCCTTCCCGGGAGGGAGGTATATTCTGCCCTCGTTAGTGCGGTGCAGCTACAAAAAAGTCACTAAGGTCAGTGCACCACAAAACAGTAATAAATACAACTTTGAGACTCGGTTCTACTCGGTACCCCAAAATATATATATATATATATATATATATATATATAGATATATAGTCCAAAGGTATATATAGTCAGGAACTCCTGACAAAAGAACTATTAGAGGTTCTGAAACGTTGACAGACAACTGGGTTGTGTGGAGTTATTACAAGTCATCTGAGTGATGCCTCTCTACCTTTGGACTACTTTGGTGTGACCCTGGATTTAGCTATACACACAAGGAAGCGCCGGATGCGGTTATCCGGAACAGCAACGGAGTGCTGACCATTACAGAAAGTATATATATATATATATATACACATACATACACACTGTATATATATATATATATATATATATCTATATATACAATATATATATATATATATATATATACATATTTTAAATGGTGTGGTATTATGAGAAATAAAACCAACATGACTGGACACACTAGATCACATGACCATGCATTATTTCCCAATGACTGCACACCTAACACCTGATCTGCTTCATACTGTTCTCTGAACCTCATTACAAAGCTACAGCTGTATCCCCCCACAAGTGTAAACAATAACATCTCTCACAGAGACACTGCTCACAGAAAATCAGCACATCACTGCCTCACTGAAGTACACGTTTCTAAAAGAAACCTTTCAAGAAATTTCAAAATTACTGACATTAGTCCTCACCAAAGAATTTGAACAGGACTTACCTGAGCAGCCAATTCAGAATCCAGCACAGGAAACAGTGAGTAGACATGCCATCCCTGACCCTGAAGCATTAACCACTTCCAGCCAGCACTATTCTCTGTTCAACATGTTTTCTTTCCGGAATGAACCACTCTTAAAGTGAATGTAGTCATAAATGTTCAACTGTTTAAACAGTGTATTCTGAATGTTCAACTGTATTATTCACTTACTGCTCACTGATATCCAGTTAAATATTTGTTCAATAAAAATAGCTCAAATGAAACAGTCTATTCTAAACTATTTTTATCTGCTATTCTGCATCTGTTTCACCCTACATCATTCTCCACGTAAAATTATTTGTCATAACAGGGACCATTTTTTAAGACAAATATAACACTCTTGTGTGTGCAGTGACGCTCTAATATATGTACAGCTTGGGTGGTTGAACACACACAAAGCCGTGCGTATATCAGAGCGTGACAGCACACCCAAGAGTGGTGTATCTTCCATATACATATATGGGGCTATTTTTCTGGAAAAAAATCGGTTCAGGAACTGTGGGTGGAGCTATAAAAAATACTATTTATATATATATATATATATATATATATGCCAGTGATTCAAGTGTTCTGCAGCCCGGCGCGGCTAGCACGGACAGACTTTCCATTGTCCTCTTATTTGCTGACCAGGTAAGCGCTTCAGTCTCTTGTTGTTTACATATTGGGTGATTCAGTCATTGACTTATATCGGGCTGTAGGAATAGTTGCCCTTTGCTAGTTTGTGGCTACTGATCATATGTCTATATAGATCCAGGCTGTTTAGCCATTTGTGATTTATTATTTCTCCTTAAGTTGGAGTTTCTATAAAAGTTTGATTGTGAAGCCTTGTCTTTGATAGTACCTTTGATTCAATGTGTCTTTATATAATATTTCCACTCCATTACTGCTATATCCTTTGTGTCAATATGAGTGTTAAATTTACACCAGTGAATAATATTGTATCTAATGTATGTTTAGTCTATAGCTCACCATTCTGACACATGAATATAGATTTCTTTATATTTGTTTTTTCCTCTTTTCTCTCTTTTTTTCTTTTTATTTTCATGATTGTGGAGCCTGTTTGACAGTGTCATGTATATAATTTTTCCTTTATCCGCAGATGTAATCTATTGTCTCTAATGATTGTTTATAGTTTATCACGCCTGTCTTGAGAAAGGTTCTCATGTTGAACCGAAACGTCGACTTTGGCGGATTATAAATATCTGACTTTGGCGGATTATAAATCTGTAATGAATTTCTAAATATTTTTTTTTTTAATTCTGACTGAAGTGGTGAGTGCTTCCTTCCATACTTCTGGATACCAGGATGATATAATAGGGAGCATGTACTGATCTTGGCAAGCATCCCCCAAGTTGATACCTTGGAGATGTGAGTGCAGGACCTTTGTGGATATACAGTCAGGTCCATAAATATTGGGACATTGACAGAATTTTCAGATTTTGGCCTCTATTCACCACCACAATGGTTTTGAAATGAAACAAACAAGATGAGCTTTAACTGAAGACTTTCAGATTTAATTTGAGGGTACTTACATCCAAATCGGGTGAACGGTGTAGGAATTACAACAGTTTCAATATGTGCCTCCCACTTTTTAAGGGGCCAAAAGTAATGGGACTATCAACTCAAAAGCTATTTCATGGACAGGTGTGGGCATTCCCTCATTATTTCATTATCAATTAAGCAGGTAAAAGGTCTGGCGTTGATTCTAGGTGTGATATTTGCATTTGGAATCAGTTGCTGTCAACTCTCAATATGAGATCCAAAGAGCTGTCACTATCAGTGAAGCAAGCCATCATTAGGCTGAAAAATCAAAACAAACCCATCAGAGAGATAGCAAAAACATTAGGTGTGGCCAAATCAACTGTTTGGAACATACTTAAAAAGAAAGAACGCACCGGAGAGCTCAGCAACACCAAAAGACCCGGAAGACCATGGAAAACAACTGTGGTGGATGACAAAAGAATTATTTCCCTGGTGAAGAAAAACCCCTTCACAACAGTTGGCCAAATCAAGAACACTCTCCAGGAGGTAGATGTATATGTGTCAAAGTCAACAATCAAGAGAAGACTTCACAAGAGTGAATATAGAGGGTTCACCACAAGATGTAAACCATTGGTGAGCCACAAAAACAGGAAGACCAGATTAGAGTTTGCCAAACAACATCTAAAAAAGCCATTACAGTTCTGGAACAACATCCTATGGACAGATGAGACAAAGATCAACTTGTACCAGAGTGATGGGAAGAGAAGAGAAGGAAAGGAACTGCTCATGATCCAAAACATATCACCTCATCAGTGATGCATGGTGGTGGTAGTGTTATGGCGTGGGCATGTATGGCTGCCAATGGAACTGGTTCCCTTGTATTTATTGATGATGTGACTGCTGACAAAAGCAGCAGAATTAATTCTGAAGTGTTTTGGGCAATATTATATGCTCATATTCAGTCAAATGCTTCAGAACTCATTGGACGGCGCTTTACAGTGCAGATGGACAATGACCCGAAGCATACTGAAAAAGCAACCAAAGAGATTTTACGGCTAAAAAGTGGAATGTTATGCAATGGCCAAGTCAATCCCTTGACCTGAATCTGATTGAGCATGCATTTCACTTGATGAAGACAAAACTGAAGGGAAAATGCCCCAAGAACAAGCAGGAACTGAAGACATTTGCAGTAGAGGCCTGGCAGAGCATCACCAGGGATGAAACCCAGCGTCTGGTGATGTCTATGCGTTCCAGACTTCAGGCTGTAATTGCCTGCAAAGGATTTGCAACAAAGTATTAAAAAGTGAAAGTTAGATTTAGGATTGTTTAGTTTGTCCCATTACTTTTGGTCCCTTAAAAAGTGTGAGGCACATATAGAAACCGTTGTAATTCCTACACCGTTCACCTGATTTGGATGTAAATACCATCAAATTAAATCTGAAAGTCTGCAGTTAAATCACATCTTGTTTGTTTCATTTCAAAATCATTGTGGTGGTGAATAGAGGCCAAAATATGAAAATTTTATCAATGCCCCAATATTTATGGACCAGACTATATATATATATATATATATATATATATATATATAAAAAATGAATGAACAAGGGGGGTGCACTCACCAGTCTTCTAAAATTAGTTTTTATTTCATCTTTTTTAAAAAAAAATTTACAGCATCATAGTAAAGCTCCGACGTTTCAGTCCTAGCCATGGACCTTTGTCAAGGTACCTTGACAAAGGTCCATGGCTAGGACCGAAACGTCGGAGCTTTACTATGATGCTGTAAAAATTTTTTTTAACAAGATGAAATAAAAACTAATTTTAGAAGACTGGTGAGTGCACCCCCCTTGTTCATTTTTTGTATGCAGGGATACAGGTGATCCCATTTGGGTGGCTACCCCAGCAATTAGATTTTCAGACGTGAGTGTGGACTAATACTGGACTTTATATATATATATATATATATATATATACAAACCGTGGTCCGGCACTCCTTCTTAGTATAAAGCTTCGCTGGATGCCTTCGCAATATAGAAAGTTAAAGTAGCCATAGGTGCGGCACTCCAGGCAATCAGTACAATGTGTTGCAGCATCTAAATGGTGAACGTTTCAATGATTTAATCACATTTTCATTAGGACATAAAATAAAACATACCTTACCTTTATCACACAGTGAAGGCGCGTGCTGCAGCAGGCGGGGCGGGACTGCACACCCGGCCGTCGGCACATGCCACTGGCTTCATCTACAGGTCATTAATACACGGCCAGAGATGACGACAAAACACCCAATCACCATAACTCTAACACACCCAATACTTGCATCAGTGCTATAGTTTAAGCCTTGAGTAACTTTGGAGTATATAGTTTCGTCCTTCCCTTAATCTGTTTTAGTTATTATAGTTTTTTATAAGCAGGCCACACAGTATTAGTGGTAAAGTGCCCATACCAGGGTGTCCAAAATGCTATATAAGGCAGGGACAGGGTACCATGATTATGCCCATTTGAGTCTGATTATATGTATGGCAGCAGCAATAGAAGTCTGATACATTTTAATAATACGTTATTCTTTTTCCAGGGAAATTGTCACTATTGTGGTGACTACTATCTATCTATCTATCTATCTATCTATCTATATATATATATATATTATGTATACACACATCTCTCTTTCTCTCTCTCTCTCTCTCTATATATATATATATATGTATATATATATATATATAAATATATATATATATATTCCAATACCACACACAAAAAAGGACGTGGAATGAGGGCACTCACCAAAAAAGAAGATCAACTTGTTTTAATTAAGGCATTAGGTTAGTAGTTCACAGGTGCTACATATGTGGAGATACCGACGTTTCGGTCCAAACAAGGGCCATTCTCAAGGTACAGCAATCCAGGTCATAAATACATCGTGGGTCCAAAAAAGTCACAAACCAACTGGGCACATCGAATAGTACATAGTGCAGTCTCCCAGGGCCCCGTTATATAGCTTACACACTCGCAACTAATAAGCAATCAGCAATCAAGGGAATAGGTAACCAGCCACTTACCAAAATATGGAGGATCGAGACAACAGAGAGCACCATAGAATGCGGTGGGCGTGAGGGACCAATTAAGATACCGGTCATCCATACCACATAATGCCAACCATCTGTGGCGCAGCACGTTGACGCACCATCACTGGCACGCTCAACCGTGACACGTACCTAGCATCCAAGAGTGACGCGCGTCATACCATGTGGTTCACACACGGTTGCGCGTGCACACTGGACGCGTAACCAGGGCAACGGGAATGGTAACCTCCGAGACAGTAGGCTGGTTTGAGCTAGGGCCAATAAGGCATGGATTTAAAGCAAAAAGTGTTACGCATACAGAAAGCATGTTATATAAACAAGGATCCTGGGGTACATTGCAAAAATGGAATATGCAAGGTAACATATGAGTAATATAAAGTTACCAAGATCACTAGGCAACAGATCATAAGAATATCACTACGCAAAATTAATGGCAGAAATATAATCGTGTCACTATGAAAAAATATGCAACAATAAATTAAAAAATAATATACTCTAAAACAAAAAAGGAAAAAAATGAAAATAAACAATAAATTAAAGTAGTATAAGTGATGATATAAAACAAACAAACCAGTATACATAATATGAAGAGCATCAAAGACAACCAGCATTAAGGTAAAAACACAGACAAGTGATTGGTCTCATTTAAACCCCTTGGTGCCACAGTGTCAAGCTTACTAATCCAAAAACTTTCCCTTTGATGGAGTCGTTTAGTACGGTCACCACCCCTAATCAGTGGTGGGACCCAATCAATAAGGCAACACCGTAACATCGACACCTGATGGTCCAGGAGGAGAAAATGCCGAGCCACCGGTTTATCAGTGCTGCGTATTTGTAATGCAGTCCTGATAGAAGACCGGTGGTTGGCCATTCGTTCCCTGAATGGTCTAGTGGCCAGGCCAACATAATAAAGGCTACAGGGACATGTTAGGATATAGATGACAAACTCCATTTTGCAATGTAACCTATAGTTAATCTTAAGTTGTTTCCCAGTATGCGGGCGTGGGAAAGTAGGGCCTGTAAGTAGACTACGGCAGGTGATACAACTCCTACAACTCACACATCCAGGTTATTGTTTTAACAGCCAATCAGTCCCTTTAGATTTCCTAGGAGATAACGCTGGTCTCATGAATAGTTGATTCAAATTGGCATTCCTCCTACAGGCAAGCATCAGGGGCAGTACATTCTTCATCATGAGGTCAGGATCTGATGTCAATAAGGGCCATCGATGGTGCAATGCTTTACGGACGATTTGTGATCTACTACTGAATCTGGTGGAAAAAATAATTCTTTCATTATGTCCAGTATCGACAGAGTCAATTAATCATCTAGATGAATAAAATTCTCTTGCCTTTAAAGGTTATGTTGAATTAGATTTTCATCGTAGCCCCTTGCCCGGAACCGGTCACTCATTTCAGAGAACTGACTATCAAGGACATCAACATCAGTGGTATTGCGTAATACACGTAAAAACTGTGCCCTAGGTAGGCTGTTAATAACCATGGGGGAGTGAAAACTACGAGCGTGCAAGAGAGTGTTACGGTCAGTTGGTTTTCTGTAAAGCATATACTCCAGAGATTCTCCTTTTTTAATAACTGTAACATCGAGAAAATTAATCTTCACTGTATCGATGGTACTGGTAAATTTAACTGGTTGAGGTAGATCATTAAGCCATTGTATCATCTTGTTAAAGGATTCTAGGCTCCCCTTCCATAGGATAAAGATGTCATCAATAAAACGTTTGAAAAATTGATGTTAGATCCAAATTTCGGTAAAATAAATTCAGCCTCAAACGCCGCCATGAACAAATTGGCATACGCGGGTGCCAAGTTCGACCCCATCGATGTTCCTGATTGCTGAAGATAATAGTCCCCATCATACATGAAAAAGTTATATTCCAATACAAAATTAATTAATTCAAGGATGAATTCTGTTGGTATTGTAGCATGTGGATTTATGGTGAGTGCCTCACGTAATTTTTCTAACCCACTAGTGTGTGGTATGATGGTATAGAATGAGATTACGTCCAAAGTGGCTAGCAGGGTATATAGTATTTAGAAAAGAAGGCATTCAAAAGGGACTTTAAAATAAAACTTATCTTATGGAAAATACATTTGGGCCCAGTACATTAGGTTATAGTTAATGAGAGCTTCAGGAACTGCAAATTTCCATTTGCTGAAATTCAGCCCCAAACTTGCAAGGAACCTCCATCATGCTTCACTGTTGCCTGCAGACACTCATTGTACCACTTTCCAGCCCTTTGGCAAACAAACTGCCTTCTGTTACAGCAAAGTATTTAAACTTTTTACTCATCAGTCCAGAGCACTTGCTGCCATTTTTCTACACCCCAGTTCCTATGTTTTTGTGCATAATTGAGTCGCTTGGCCTTGTTTCCACTTTGAAGGTATGGGGTTTTTTTGCCCGCAATTCTTCCTTGAAGACCACTTCTGGCCAGACTTCTCCAAAGAGTAGATGGGTGTACCTGGGTCCCATTGGTTTCTGCCGGTTCAGAGCTGATGGCCCTGCTGGACATCTTCCGATTTTGAAGGGAAGTAAGCATGATGTGTTTTTCACCTGAAGCACTAAGTTTCCTTGGCCGACCACTGCGTCTACGGTTCTCAATGTTGCTCATTTTTTTGTGCTTCGTCAAAAGAGATTGAACATCTTGAAACCCCAGTCTGCTTTGAAATCTTTGCCTGGGAGAGACCTTGCTGATGCAGTGTAACTACGTTGTGTCTTGTTGCTGTGCTCAGTCTTTCCATGGTGTATGACCTGTGACATGAAACTGTCTTCCACAACATCACCTTTGTAGCAGAGGTTGGCTGCTCCTAACCCAGTTTTAAGCCTCCTGCACAGCTGTTTATGTTTCAGTTAATGACTTTGTTTCAACCTACATATGAAAATTATGATCATTATCACCTGTTTGCTATGATTGGTTAATCATACCCCTGACTAAAATCCTACAAAATCCCTGACTTTGTGCAAGTGTAACTAGAAGAATCGATGCTGTTTTGAAGGCAAAGGGTGGTCACACCAAATATTGATTTGATTTACATTTCTCTTCTGTTCATTCACTTTGCATTTTGTTAATTGATAAAAAAAATAAAGACTGTCAACACTTCTATTTTTGAAAGCAACCTTACTTTGCAGGATTTTTTCCACACCTGCCTAACACTTTTGCACAGTATTGTGTGTATACTGTATATATATATATTGTGGTAGGGAGGCCACGGTGCCACAAGACAGATGCAATACTCACCACTTGATTACCTGGGTGTAGGCTGGTTGTCAGGTCCAGTCCAGGATTTGCAGTGTGTTGGAGTTGCCAACCAAGTAATCAGCACCACCTGTGAGCTGGGCTTAAGGCTTTTCTGGAAGCAACTCACAGTGCTCCTGATGCCAGACAAACTGCATACCTCCCAACATGACCCACTCCAGGAGGGACACAATGCTCTGGTCCTGGACTTCCCTGGTAAGAGGTGAGGCTGCAGTGCAGTTCAAAACTAAAATAGGGGAGCCACACCAGCTGTCATTTCAAATGCCATCAAACATCACTGGCTGGGACTCACTGGCAGTTGGTGTGACTCCCCTATTTGAATTATTGACTGTGCTGCAACCCCACCTCTGGAGCCGCCACCAATCATAAATTACCAGGGAAGTCCAGGACCAGAGCATTGTGTCCCTCCTAGAGAGGGTCATGTTGGCAGGTATGAAACTAGCCAAGCGATAGGTTGGGGGTGGTGATTAGCGTTATGGTGCCAGGACTTCTAAGGTCCACAGATCTTGTGCATGCTGTATGTAAGCCAGAGTTGCAAACCAGGTACTGTTACTGCTTCACCTTGTATGATGTTTGTGACCTGCGGTAATACCAGACTTGATGTTTGCTGTGCAGTGGCTGCTAAGCTGCAGTGAATAACCGATCCAATGTGTTACCGTACTGCTGGACATGATTCTTCCCATCTTGTGACATATATATATATATATATATATATATACATATATATAATATACACAATGTGTAGGTCCACACTCACGTTTCCAGGGTCCAACTATTGCTGGGGTAGCAACCTAAGTGAGCACAGCGGCTCCAAGCGTACAGATACAGAATGAGATGCACTCACCAGACTTCAAGTAGAATAAAAAAAGTTTTTCCTTTATTCACATTATAGGTACAGACAGCATCGTCATTTTGACATTTCAGTCCACCTTTGAACTTTTATCAAGATACATAGACAATCCCTCCACCCCAGAAATATACACCTGAGGTTAATTGGAGTATAAGAATAAAGCATGCCCCCCAATCAAGGGTAGCATGACATTAAACACAATCAAAACATACATATAATTCATCAAAACAACATGTGTATTACACATTACATATGTGATATAATCCAATAGCGCTGTATAGCTAAGATCAATACTCATATATTCTAAAGCATCACATTTGCCTCAATACGACTGTCCGGCTCCTTCCCGCTGTGGGCGCCATTACATGATGTCACAGTGAGTCGCCGAGTTGTCTCTGCATTACTTAGCAATGCTGAGGCACGCTGCGTTACCCAGCAGTGCCGCTACACACCACCAACTGACGGAAGACCAAATAGGGCAATCATATTGAAGAAAGTGTACGTTAAGTAACATGTAATATAAAGTGTCCAATATGAGCTGAGAGGACTCCATCTTGTTACAAAGTCCATATATTCCAGTCATCCAATCAAATATAGTGCAGAGTACTATTGACATCCTAATCCAGAAAAATGCTATTTTATATACAGTCATTTAATTCTCTTGGCCAGATCGTATCTAGTTTAAATATCCAACTTGCTTCACTTTTGAGTAGCAGTTTATCTCTATTGCCACCTCTGTTTGGTGGTGGTACCCAATCAATCGCCATACATCTGAGAGTTGCCAGAGGGGGTTGTGCCTCCAAAAGAGAGGATCCTGAGATTGTCAGCCATTGAGCCACACTGCACATGCACATTGCAATTACGCTCGTACAGAGGAATCTCAAGGTGAGTGACAGGTAGTCGGCGTTTGGGGGAGGTAACTGGAGGGTGGTCAGAAAAACACAGGCGTGTTTGACACCGTTTAAACGCTGATTCGTGGGCGTGCATACATTAGCCATTGTGATCTCCTTCATAGCATGAGAGCTCTGTATGTCAGGAGAGCTGCAGTGTTTGTGTCTGGTCAGACTGGACTTACATGCTGTGTGACTGCCTGATGTGCATCGATGTTATTGATGTTTACTCAGCTGCACGTCATCGGGTAGATATGAGAAGGCAGCAATCGGCGTCCCTATGCTCAGCTATGCTTTGGAAAGCAGTGGCGATTGCATTAGAATAAATCTCGTAATCAGGCCGCCAAATTTGTTACATATCTATGCATTGTCAACACAAAATCACCGGCAATATGAGCAATGTCTGAAATCCATTGGGACAATGACAATGATTTGACGCTCAATGGGGTTCCTGCTGAGATGGACATAAGCAAAATTTGCCCATTTTTCTCCATAAATTCTCGTGCATCCTTAGCATTGCTGACTGAAACGCATTTTGCTCTTATGAAACGTCGATCAAAGGGATAAAGTATAGTAACTGTGTGTTTGTGCAAAATGCGTCTCATAATGACCACAGAGATGCATATGCAGCTGGTTGAAAGAAGGTCAGTTGAGTACTGTATACTCAGCAACTGGTGCAAAATTGGTAATTTATTAATATTTAGCAATTAATGACTCATTGTGCTGATGAAATATTACTTATTGAAATTTAACATTCATTTACTCGGCTGCCACAGTGACAAATGTGATTATTTATATACAGTATATATAATTTTTTCTCTCGCAGAAAATAATATTTAGGGGCTGGACAATAGGGGATCCAGGCTATAAAAAAATTGCATCCTGATATGTTAATAAGAGAAAAGTATCACAGTGATATAAGTACCACCACAAAACACAAAAAACAGGCTCTCCAAGGCACAAGATAGATTATTGTCAGCGGGTGCCAATGATACCACTGGAGTTAACTCCATTAATAGATTGGGTGAACACCCAACACACCCGATTTCAATAGCAAAAGGGGATTCGATAATTATAACCTTTAAATATGACTTTGCCTTTATGATTTAACTAGCTGAAGTACCCAGTGTTGCCCGGGTTTCTTCAAGTTGTTAAGTTTTATTATGTGATATCGTCCAAATCCATCCAGTGGAAGGCCCAGAACAGGATCCCTGGGTCAAAGTTCTGCCCTTCGCACTCCACTGTGATGTCCTACCGGGACCCCAACCATTCCATTAGGCATCCCAGACCTATTGCCACCCCTCTGTGAAGTTTTCATCCAAATCCATCCAGTGGAAGGCTCAGAACAGGCTCCTCTGGTCAAAGTTCTACCCAGCATTCACCAATGGTAGGTCCAACCGGGACCATAACCCCCTGAAACCTGGCCAGGATCCAACTAGACCACCTCACATTGGTTTTACCCCAATCGGTGCAGGGGTGTCGGAATACATAACCGGTCAGACAAACAAACAGACCAATGAATTTTATATATACGATTTGTCGTTTTGTCACTATGTTGCATTGTCACGTTGTCGCTATGTTTTTTAATAGCTTACTTTTTCTATACTAAATAACTATGTAAGATTTGACAGCTTTACCTTGAGAGACTTCTTCTTTAATATATATAGTAGGTATACATCTTAATGTGCAGAAAAATTATAGACAATATTCAAACTTTTATATGCATGCGTGAAGTAATTAATTACAAATTGCAGTGATAGAAAAAAATAATTTACAAAAAAAACACAGGAAGAATTGCAATGCCAGGAAACAAAATTAAATTAAAGGCAAAAAAAATGTTTTACATTGATGTCAATTTACATGAACTGGGCATGTGTTTCTGTGACCCAGCGATTCAGTGCTACTATCCCGCTCTATAAATCCATTTTGCCTGTATGCTACAATGCTCTCCTGCAGCATGAATATATGCTAATGACTGTCTGCATATGCTTATTATAATACATATTTATATTAAAGTTAATAGTCTGTTACATTACTTCTTAACCCTCTGTCTACACATGATTAAGTTTTCTGATTTCCTTCAAAACCATTATTAAAATAGTGTTGCATTTCACTCAACATGTCAGCGAACGTCTTACAGGTCTGTAGGGTGGCAGCAATTATCATGCCAGTGTGCCTTATATATTTGCAAAAATAATTCTCTACATTACTGATATTGTCACAGTGACCAACAGTTTAGTGCAGTGAGTGTAAAAATATCTCATTCTTTACCAGTGAATAATATTTGGTAGCATAGTCTATAAAAACTAATTATTTTTGTATATTATTATTTACTAAACATCATAAATAAAATATTTAGTGACTGAGTTTTGATAAATTAATTTCAGATAAAATAATATAACACATTCCTGAATATTTACATACAATGTACTTACATATTTACAAACACTCATATAATTATATATACAATAATATATATCATAAATAATTATACACATAGACGGCACCCTTATCTGATCTTGCCACACATGGTGGAGAATGCAAGCGCTGCACCTAAATTGCAGCTAAAATTTATGTGAAAAATTTAAAGCGACAGACACCCAATTTTTTTGCGGTTGTGAAAAGACTGTTACTTTGTGAAATTTCTGGAGATTTCATTGTCAGGTGCTAGATTCTGCTTTCCAACTACACCACATAATATAATGAAAGACATAGTCAAGGCGCTGCTACAGGCTATAGCGGCTCAGCAGAAAGCTATCTGGGTGCAGTAATTAGCTACTGAGGAAGCCCGGAGGCAACAGCGCCAAGACCGCAAAGCTTTGAAATAGGTGGATGCCACAACTAGTTCCAGTTCCATATGGGCTAGTAATTTTTTGCAAAAGTTGACAAAGAGCAATGATATTGAAGCCTATTTAACCATTTTTGAGAAAGCGAAAGTTGGCATGAAAAATCAGTGGACAGGCCTTTTTTCACCCTATGGTCACTGCCTAAAGCTCTGTGCAAGTAGGTAAGCCACAGCGACCCTAAAACAGCAGACAAGTTGGTGGAATTGGTGGAGAGGTATGTTGCAGCCGAAGAACTGTTGAGTATACCCCAATGGTTCTCAGTCCCTTAACAGATCTCCAGGGAATTCTGGTAAGACTGTTTCAAGGTAAAAAGGGCTGGGCGGTGGAATGAACTTCAAAATTCAAGATGGTAGCCTTGGAACCTGGAGATTGGCCAGCTGTAACAGGAAGGTTCCCGCTTAGTTTATATGATAAGATGTTTTAGATGTGGTGGCTTGGGCCATGTTGCTGCTAATTGTCCACTTACCTTTGAACCTATGCAATGTTATACTGCTTATGTAAATGTCAGAGTACTGTATCTTTCTTTGCTCAACTAGCCTGCACTGCAGACGACAGGCTAAGCCAGATATACAAATGTGTATAATCACTGTAGAAGACTAATGAGTAGAGGCTGTGTTAGATTCTGGTAGCCTGTTTACTCTTGTTAAAGCCAAGTTGGTGAGCCCCTCAAAACGTCAGAGATAAATTGTTGGTGTAACTTGTATACATGGCAATACTCGCTCTTATGTTACTGCTGAAGTAAACATAGCAACACAGTGCGGTCCCACTGTAGTCACTGTGGGAGTAGTACCTTATTTGATGTATGCAATATGGGGAGAGATTTTTTTTCACACTTCTGGAAGCTGTGGGAAACCCAATTTATTACAGAAATAAATAACCTACACCCATTTGATAATGTTACTGATACAGTGGCAGTGGGAATGTTCACTGAGTCTGATGTGTTCCCTTTTCCAAGCATGATTGGGGAGTCAAAAAATGGGAGCAGCAGTGGATTACAGATTGATGTATCCCCTACTGAAAGAAAAAAAAAGATATTGAACCAGATGACTGTACGGTATGCCTGATTTTGAAGTGAGAATGTAAAAGTGGTTGATGGAAACCCACTAGAGGCTGATAGCAGGTTGTCATACCCTCACATGGCATTACATCGAGCTTTGTTGTATCAAATGTCCAAAAAGGGATAAGATATTGCAGAACAATTGATAGTTCCTAAGGCATATAGAAGAACGGTGTTGAACCTGGCTCATAGACACATAACTGCAGGACATCTAGGGGTAAAGAAAACCTCTGAGAGAATTCCTAATTGATCAGGGTACCCCATTTATGTACAGAACCATGAAAGAGCTGTGCCACCTGTTTAAGGTTATTTAGCTAAGGGACTCTGTGTATCACCCTTAAACTTCTCCACTAAACCATCAGTCTAACAAAACTTTTAAGAGTATGCTAAATAAAGTGGTGGATAAAGATGGGAAAGATTGTTATTACTTGTTACCCTATTTATTGCTGTCCATTAGAGAGGTTCCACAATCCAAGGGTATTGCTGGATATTGCAAAAGATACATGGGAGGGGCAACCCAGTCTTTACTAGACAGTTATTGAGCATGTTTCCATGATGCAGGAAAGAATAACTGCAAACCAATAGTGAGAGAGTACTTGGAACAGGTCCAACAAAGGGTGTACAATTGTAAGGCCCAATTAGACACCTTTACTCCTGGGGACTTAGGGCCTTATTCAGATGTGGACACTAATACATTAGCATCTGAGATTTTATATGCAGCTATCATGTGAAAATATGCTATTGCTACAGCCACCTGCAAATGTATTCAGAAGCCCTCACCACCTTTCAGAGGACGATGGACACAATTCTAAAGGTGCCCCAGACAGCGATGTGGTCACGATCAGCTGATGTGTATGATTTGTCTTGAAACTCTCCCCGGCAGCTCTGCACATGATCTCCACACGATCTGCACACAATTTGATGTCCAATCTTCATACAATTTCTCCTGCATCCAGACTTTCACATTGCATCACGTCCTAGATTGTCAGAACTGCCCTACTGCACGGCAGATCTGACAATGCGATGTACGACCAGCGGGGACACACATCGCATCGTGATCGTTAGTGGGGACTCACGATTTTGCCATATTTTACACAATCTATCATTCCAATGTGTCGGAATCGGCCAGATCGGGTAAAATATTGCTACGTGTGTGGACAGCTTAAGGCTCCATAGACAGTATGCTGCTGCTTATCTTGATGATATAGTAATCTATAGTCCTGATTAACTGTATTACATACCCATGGTACAAGCAGTGTTGGACTCTGATAAAGCTCCAACTTGAGGCAATGCAAAATTGGCAACGACCCGTAAATAAGAAGCAGGTGAGAGCTTTTTTAGGAATCACAGGGTATTATAGAAGATTTATACATAATGTTGCCAAAATTGCTTTCCCTTTGACCTACTCTACCAAGGGTAAACAGTTACGGTTAAGTGGATTCCTGAGGCAGAAAAGGCTTTTCAGGAGTTGAAGGTAGCGTTGTGTACCCAACCAGTTTTGATGACACCTGACTTTAAAATTTAATTTGTTGTGCAGACAGATGCATCAGATGTAGGGATAGGTGATGTATTGTCTCAAAGCAAAGATGGTGAAGATCATCCTCTGATTTATTTATTAAAGTATGAAATTGAATCTACATGAGAGAATTTATGCCACTATTGAAAAAGAAGCTTTGGAAATAAAATGGGCATTTGAAACACTCAGGTACGTATACTTATTGGTATTATTGAATGTAACATGTGAAAAAAACAGTGTGTTATATCTTTTTAAAATATTTTGAGAGCACTCTCAGTATTATTTGTATATACATATATGTCCGGGTTTAAATCTTCAAGTTATTGAGTTTTATTATGTGATGTAGTTCATATCCATCCAGTGGAAGGCCCAGAACAGGCTCCCCGGGTTCAAAGTTCTGCCCATCGTACACTAACCGACCGGTACCTCAACCCTCCAGTATGTCTTCTGGGATCAAATGTTACCACTCTGTGAAGTTTTCATCCATATCCATCCAGTGGAAGGCTCAGAACAGGCTCCCTGGGTCAAAGTTCTGCTCAGCGTACACCAACGGGAGGTCCGACCGGGACCATAACCCCCCCATAATCTGGTCAGGATCCAACTGGACCTCCTTGCATTGGTTTCATTCCAATCGGTGCAGGAGTCTATCTTCAAGTTATTACGTTTTATTATCTGATGTCATCCAAATCTATCTAGTGGAAAGCCTAGTACAGGCTCCCAGGATCAAGTATACACCAACGGGAGATCCGACCGGGACCTCATTCCCCTAGTATGTCTTCTGGGATCTAATGTTACAACTCTGTGAAGTGTTTGTCCAAATATATCCAATGGAAGGCCCAGAACAGACTCCATGGGTCTGAACAGGATCCTGGGTCAAAGTTCTGTCCGGCACAATATGCTGTGACATCTGACTAGGACCCCAACCACTCCATTAGGCATCCTATACCCCTCTGTGTTCATCCAAATCCATCCAGTGAAAGGCCCAGAACCGGCTCCCCGGGTCAAAGTTCTGCACAGCATACACCACCGGGAGGTCCAACCGGGTACCTGACCCTCCTAAAACCTGGCTAGGGTCCAATTGGACCACCTTGCATTGGTTTCATCCCAAATCAGATGTCCAGACTGACTCACTGGCTGACTCATCAACGCCCAGCCCAAGCCCCTGGACCTAGAATCATGAAAATTGGGGAGTATATGTCTTCCATCATATAGGATTTTTCAAAATTCTACTCCTAAGTGGGTGAAAAGGGCTAAAATGTTTCTGTGACTGTCTCATCGTGGCTGTAGCACCGTTCATATTTGAACATCAACTGTCATCCCAAGTGCTGCCAAACATCACTGGCAGTTGATGTGGTTCCCCTATTTGAATAGTGAGCATAGGGTTGGGGGTAATGTAAAATATTGGGTGCAGGGTTATGGGGTAAGTATTCATAGCAGGGTTAGGGGATAATGGTGGCGCGGAGGGGTGATGAAGGCTTGTTCTCTGCCATTTTAAAACTATATATATATATATATATATATATATATAGATACACAATATATATATATATATATATACAGTGGTGGCCAAAATTGCTGACACTTTTTGAAATTTGAATGCTTTTCAACTTCGAATGCTTATAAAAACTGTTACACTTCATGCAGTGCAATGATTCATATATCAAATTAAAGGAAATGTAATGCTGAATTCAACACAATAAACATAGGTCAAATATTTGCATTATGTAACCCTGGTTAGGGTTACAGATATATATTACATATAAATACACTTCATATACATACCTCCCAACATGACCCTCTCCAGGAGGCACACAATGCTCTGTTCCTGAACTTGCCTGGTAATTTATGATTGGTGGAGGCTCCAGGGGTGGGGCTGCAGCACAGTCCAAAATTCAAATAGAGTCACACCAACTGCCAGTGAATCCCAGCCAGTGATGTTTGGCAGTGTGTGAAATGACAGTTGGTGTGGCTCCCCTATTTGAATTTTGAACTGTGCTGCAGCCCCACCTCTTACCAGGGAAGTCCAGGACCAGAGCATTGTGTCCCTCCTGGAGAGGGTCATGTTGGGAGGTATGCATATATACAATAAAAATAGATATATATAATTTCATTCATATATATATATACACAAGTCTGAGGTAAAATATATGTATTTATGTTTTCCTGAGGTAATTAAGATGTACAGGGCTTTGTGTATAAGGAAAAACATAGGGCCTGATTCAGACCCACTCGCAAGCGGCTGTCCGCTCGCAAGTGGGTCGATGTTGTGCACTGCGCATGCGCACGATGGCGGGAGCTCCGTCGTGCGCATGCGCCAGACGCGACGAGCGAAGGAAAGTCCTTCGCTCGTTGTGTCTGATCAAAGGGGGCGTGCTGTCGATGTTGATTGACAGCACGCCCCCTTTGGTGGGCGTGCCGGGGGCGTGCCTCCTTGACGGGGGCGTTCCCAAGGGAACGCCTACCGTCAGAAGCCGGCCCACTGACATCACTAGTGATGTCAGTGGGAGTGATTTTGGCTCTGATAGAAAAACCTCAACCGCAGGCTCCGGCTCGCAGTTTCGATGGTCGCGATGGTCACGACCATCGCGGCCATCAAACTGCACGCTCGTATAGGCTGTGGGTGGTGACCCACAGCTATACGAGCGTCCAGGAGGACGCTCCATAATTATGGAGGGCGGCCCTCATTCAGAGCGTGCGCTCTGCTCAGAGCGTACGGCTCTGAATGAGGGCCATAGTCTGATCAGAGTAAATTGTTGTAATTAATTTATTAACAAAAGTGTAGGGAGTTTATTCTGGTGGGACATGTATATGTATTATATGCATTTATTGTATTGTGTTATTATTAACATACTGAGGTAAATTTACAATTTAAATTTATTTCATATTTACTGAGGTAAAGCCAGCAGCAGCAGTAGCACGTGACATGTTAGGAATGTGCTAGAATGAGCACGAGCAGGTCGGATAGGTAGGCTATCATTGTTGTAGGGACAGGAGTGAGGAGCTCGCGCTGCAGGCGGGAAGAAGAGGGTCGGCGGCCAGGGAAAGGGTCACGTGCAGTATTGGTCAGGGGTATAAGTAGTGGTGGCCGGCAGTTCAGCCAGTCAGTCTGGTGTTTCCTCCCTCCAGTGCCTGCCCTCCTGTGACCCGGGCGGCCAGTGAGCAGCGATGGGCGCAGGGGGGCAGAGCCGGAGAGGGAGCTACTGCTGTTCCCCCCTCCCATGCCTGCTTGGCTACTCACCAAGCACTAGGGAGCGAGAGCGCTGAGTAGTCAGAGCGGAGGCCAGAGAGGGGCTTTCCGGACCTGAGGCAGTGCTGCTGCTTCCGGTGTTGTAGAGGAAGAGGCATACATTGGGCCCCGCAGAAAACAAACACATTGACCCCCTCAGATAAAAAACACACATTGGCCCCCACAGGAAAAAAAACACACTCATTGACCCCATAGGAGAAATAGCCACACACACATCCCTAGGGGAGCCACGGCCACCTACACTTGCAGCCGATGAGGAAGAAGGAGGGGTGGAGCCGGGAGCCGGAGCACCAGCATCGGGCGCTGGGGACACCAGCGCTGCCGGACCCGGTAAGTGGGAGCCAGGTTCGGCCACGCTGTGACAGACAGAAAGTGACAGTCTAGAGGGGGAGATGTACTAAGACTTGAAAAGTGATAAAGTGGAGAGTGATAAAGTACCAACAAATCAGCTCCTAACTGCCAGTTTTTAAACACAGCTTGTAGAGTGACAGTAAGGAGCTGATTGGTTGGCACTTTATCACTCTCCACTTTATCACTTTTCAAGGCTTAGTACATCTCCCCGAGTGTGTTGCAATTAAGAAGATCTCCACCCAAAGTGGAATCTCCCGCATTTTCAAGTATCCACTTCAATTAGGTGCTTGTTGGTCTACAATATACTCCCATGTGTTTACACTCGCTGGAACTGCAATCTTCTCAGCCATGGTTAGCCATGTAAGATTCAAAAGCTATCAATAGGGATGGAATTACATTTTCATTGAGTGGTGTGGGATATAATTAAGAGACCAGCGGTCGAGATGCCACCAGTCTCAATACCAACAGAGGAATCCCGACAAGGGACTTACTGAAATACCGACGCCTATCTTAATCCCAGTGCCAGAATGCTGAAGGATGCTAGAGAGGGGGAGGGAGGGGAGTGTTAGGTTTAGGAAGTGTAGCGGGTTTAGGGTTAGGTTTTGGGGGGGAGGCTAGGATTAGGCACCCCTAGGGGGAGGGTTAGGGTTCGGCACCATTGGGGGGGTTAGGGTTAGGCACGAAGGGGGGCAGCCTTATAACTACATCCTGGAGAGAGGAGTCTCCCTAAAAGCATTGGACATGGCGGCCCACACATTTCTGACCAGGCCTTTGCTCTGAGACATAACATTTCAAGTTGCCAGAAAGAATGTACAAACCCCCTCAAAACATTCATCTAGTAGAAGAGAAATAGTGTGGAAATGTAAGCACCCACAGAGCAGGTACCTATGAATATATAAACATGTGCCAAGCCCCCTCTGCGATCCTGCATGCATACCTTCAAGGATCGCAGTGTGATTGACAGGAAGGCACCGTTTGGGGAGGAAACGAGGGAGTGGTCGGCAAAATGAAGGCAGGTTGACGCCATTTTGGGGGCAGGTCACAGCAGGCGTCTGCAATCCCCTACACACATAAGATGGTACCAGCGTCTCAGTCCACGCGCTCATGCTGTGTGACCATACACACATGGTCAATTATTGGAGAACCTGCGTATGCCCTTGCGGTGCTGTCTGCGATGGCTCCGGTGGGCATCTCAGTACTGTTAGAGGACGGGTCTATTTTACAAATAGTCCCTCCTCTGCAGCATATGAAAACGCAGCTGCGATTGCAACATCATAAATCTCTGAATCAGGCCCCTAGTTTTTATGTCATGCCCATAGAATAATGACACCAGTGTTATATGTTCTCACATAATTTTAGAAATAAAAAAATATTAAAAAGAAATATAATATAATCCGTGCAATGAAGTGCAACAATAATCAGAGCAGTCAGTGGTGATATGGATAGGAAGGCATGGATCCCTGATGCTGTTGTACATGATTTTTGTCAGCTATTTTAATTTATATACATGCTATTTAGATGCCCCACTCTGTTTATTTAAGAAATACTTGCATAAATTGTTCCTACAGCTATGTCTAGATAAATGCTCTTAACTAACTAATGCTGAGTTTGTGATATGTAATTCATAGAAGCGGTGCAGTCTGCAAAAGCAACATTTCAATTAAACGAATAATCACATTCAGAATGTTATTTGAATAATCTTAGTTCTTAAATTAAGCATGCATTTTTGCAAGCAGGCTACAGTATAAATTACATTTTCCGCTACATTGACAATGAACGCGTAATTAATATCTCAACTTTTCCTTTCTGATCATTCGGTTTTACACATAAACAAGTTTTGTGCAGTTATTACAGCTGTGCCTTTCTGTAGTGTCATTCTTGGTGATAGAGGGATTTTACATTAATGTTTCCATCTATACTTTCTTTTGCCACATTTATGTGTTGAAGTGAAAGATTTTTGGTGTTGGATACAGATGTGTCCATTTTTACTGTGGCTTCAGTCGTGCCAAATAGCCTCTCTTGGCGTGCCAGATCTCGTGTGACTCGGGCACAGCGAGTGTCTCTTTCACTTATTTGCATAAATAAACCTGCTGGAAGGTATTCCATTCTGTGGAATGTGAAAGTACTAGCCATGACTTATGGGACTGAAAATGTGGCTTGTGTAAAATTAGTGGTGATGTTCTTTGTTTTATTATTTTATTGTCTATGTATTTTTCTTTTTTTTTTATTATTTTTGAACGGTCAATTTATATTTATGTCATTGTCTGTTTATTATTAAATTATTTTGTATAATTATTATTTCTCTTTAGCCATATTTTTTCACCTATTTTATTTAGTGCAGAGAATTAAATTAGATTTCGGTTTTGCACCTGTTATACAGGAGCTTTGGGCCTGATTCAGAGCCGCTCGTAAGCGGCCACTCGTTCGCTCCAAGCGATGTTCGCACAACTGTGCATGCGTATGGGTTGTAATACACATGCGAGAACCAGTCATTGCGGTCGGAAATTGTGTGCTCGCAAAATAGCGAATGCCTGCTATTTTGAGTGACAGGATGAGGCGTTTGTGGGTGGTAACAGGGGAAGGTGCTTGAAAACGGGGAGTGGAGATACAAACGCAGGCGTGCCAAACGGTCAAAACGGAGCGTTTTAAGGGTGTGCATAATTAACAAAGCAGCGTCATCGACCACGTCACTTGGTTGTCTTTTAGCCTGAACTACTCGCATGATTGCGGTAGGAAAATCCTACCACAAGCACTGCGAGCAGTTCATATGCTTTTCGATGTACTCGATTAATCTAACAAATAGCGGAGATGACGTAGGATGCGAGCGCATGTTTAAAATAGCGAGCGCATGTTTCGTTTGCTCGTTCAGACATAGAGGCGTCAACAGACCGCAAAGAGCGAGCGCTCTATTTAAATATCCGGCCCCTTTTTCTGAACGAACGAGCGCAAATAGCGTCCGGCTCTGAATCAGGCCCTTTGTTTGGTGTGCCATCACAAGCACACTTTGCTTTTCTGCTGCTTCAATTTAATTTAATTCATTTATGTGTATATTTACTGATTCTTTTTTATACATATTATAGCGCTTGGGGTATTTTCTTTTGTTGTACTAGTGGAGTTAACCTAACCTGACTACTATATGGAAGCCAGCACACTATTGAGAATAATGGTGTTTATCTCTATTATTAATTTATTATTATTATTATTATTATTATTATTATTATTAGTGGTAGTAGTAGCAGTAGTGGTAATAGTATTAATACAAATATTTTTATTAAGATTAATTATAATATTAAAATTATTATTATTATTATTATTATTATTATATTTACTACTATTATTATTATTATTATTATTATTATTATTATTATTATTATTATTATTATATTTTAGTCCTGTAGCATGACAAGTTCGGATCTCAGAACGAAACAAAACACAGATAAAGATGATGTTTTGTCCATGAAAGATGACGCTTTACCTGGATCTGAGATCTGAAAACCCGAACCGCTCTTTTCTAGTAGAAGCCACAGAGGAGAGTGATTCAGTTCCAGAGGGGCTGTGAGTTGCAGGCAGTCACTGCATTTTGGTGATTTAGCTGCTAGATTTAAAGCAGTAATATTTTAAAAGGCAAAACATTGGTGAAATGTTAGAATGTTTTGACTACATCCCCTTTTGCACATGTGCAGCAAACTTTACAGTAATCTGCATGGACATACTGACCAAAATGGACATAAACTGATGCTTATGGCACACAAATGCACCTAGTTTTTCACCCAAATGGGTAAACTATATTTGGTTTTGGCGGTTGGGAAAATTTGAATGAGTATGGGGTAGGAGACGTCACACTAGGAAGCTATTGCCAGCTTCACTGATAAGTGCACAGGGTATCTCTGTATACTCAGACCAGGCTTTGTCCAACACTTTGCATTTCTAGGTGCACCTCTAGTGTGATAATAACACACTTCAAACAAAAAAATACACATAATAAAAACAGTTCAAACATGAGGTTAAAGCAGTATTTTAGCATAATAATGTAAAAGTTGAAATGAAGGAGATGTATGAAATGATTGTGATAAGAATGAGATGGTTTAAACCGTTAGACTGGGGCCGGCTAGTGTGTGCATCACATGTGGAGTGCGGTCCTACCAATTTAAGGTGTGTATTTAGGCAGTGATTGTATTAAGGATTTGGCTTGCTGGACCTAAGCATCTTTTGTTGCTAACTTTCCACCCTCCCTTCCCATTTGGTTGACTTTGATTTGGTGGCTTGTTGCGTTGGCTAATGCTTCTTTTTAGGCAGGAAAGAACTTGAAGGTCACCAGTCCCGTTGCAAGTTGTTAATGTTTGTTTGCGCTCACCTTCTTTGCTTGTTAGTTGGTTGCACCACCCGGACCGTGGCAGCGTCACCACCGTACAGGGAGTATAGCCAGGATAGCAGGTTGAGTGGTTGCCTTTGTTTATGTTATGATCGTGTTTATGCACCTTGGGTGGTTTCCGCCTGCTGATGCTGCCCATCCTCTCTTTGGTACTATACCCTTTTCTTCTTCTTTTGTTAACAGTTTTACATAAATAGATGACATAATTATTCTGCCAAATCTTTGTTTCCATGCTTTATTTATTTATAGTTATGGTTAAGTATAGTTAAGTGATGTACTACACACATAACACTCTTAAGTCAATAGAAGGTTTATAAAGAGGTTTGTTCTAAAGTGAGTGTTGGACTTTGAAATGACATTTTTACTATTTTCACCATGCACAGATTCAGGTATTATCGCAAGCCTGCAAAGGTAGTGCACCCCCCTTGACCAAGGCATTTTCCAAGTACAGGGTGTGGACTGTCCATCAATATTGCTGGTCTGCATTATTTGCAGCTCATACATGAGCCGTACTGTCAGCAAACACAATATAGATCCCATAAGTTTAGAGGCAGCCTCTTCAAGGACACAGGTGCATTATATTTTATGTTTTCCTTGTCTCCTATTGCCTTCCTGATAGCAGCATCTGCTTTTAAAATGACTCACCTCTGACTGTTATCTTTCATAAAACATCACAACTAAAGAGTTTTGTTACTCAACCTGTAGACATTGTGCCACTTTGCAATTGGACAAAAGGTAGGGAAAAAAAAGTCTTCTGATAATGGGATCCTTCTATGAGTTTGCATTATCATTTCATAAAGCAAAACAGAAGGTGACATATGCCCACTGCCATTCCTTAGTTTTTGACGGAACATATTCATCAAAAAGCATGCAGTCCCCTGAGTTTCCAACCATATGCTACAGGAAAATGTCACCAGTTAAAGATGTATTCATTTGCTGTTTTGAAAACTCTGTTTGATATTCATGCATTCCAAGTGTTTTGACCTAGATTTTTGTAGCGGTATTAGATGCAGCTCTGAAGAGGAAAGTAGGCAGCTGTTGCTGTTGTAGTCAAAGGAAGAATTTAAAGTAAGGCTAAAAAAAAAAAAGAATAAAAAATGAAAACATTTATTAATAGGTGCCAACATTTTGCACAGGCAATATGTTTAATACTAGATTAGCTAATATAAGCATATGGGGTTGTGTTTGTTGTGGAGCTTTAAAGAAAAGAACAAGGAGCGAGTTGAAAGTGTCTGAGGTTCACAAAGAATCACATTTAGAACTTCCTCTAAGAAATTAAAGGCAGCACAGCAGTCACAGCTGAGTTACGGGAGGGAGTAGAACAGGAATCACTGCATAACAAATGAGGTTCCTTAGTTGTGGATGAGGTCATGGAAAATGAAGGGGACCTTCACTTAAAAATTTGGATTTCAGATTCCTAGAATGCGCTCAGACACAGCGGAAACTATTCACAGATGTGTGATAGGCACTGACGGCTCCTTCATACATATGCGCTGGGAGAATTGGTAAAACGCATGGGATCTAGCATTGACCTATGACTCATTTTAGCAATGTGTTTTGTGTATGAGACCTAGTATTTACTCAAATTTAAATGTGGTGTTAACATTTTACTACACAATGGAGGGAAAGAGCCAAAGGAAAAACATTGAATTACATTTTAGGGTGTTAGTGACTGAAAAGTGCATGAACCTCAGATAAGTATGAACACTCACTGAAGGTGACTACTACAAGGAATAATACATAAAATACTAATTAGAAAAGAGATGTTATCCTATACTAAACTGGCCACCAGAATAATGAAACGTGAAAAGGAGTATTTTGAAAAGAAGGCCTAATATCCAGGACCCAGTAGCCCTGGTAGCAGTAATCGTAGCCTAGTCTGAGAGTGTAAAGATGACTTTTCGGTTTTGGTTACTGTAACCTATTACTAGTTGGCCATCAGAGCCTTGACTCTCTTCATTCTATTCTAAATGCAGCAGCTTTAACAACAAGCTCAACCCTTGTCCACATCCTCCATTCTTTTATTCCAATCTGGCCACTGGCTTCCCATCAACTTTTATATTTGGTTCAGAGCCTTCCTCCTTTCTTTCATTTCTTTACAGTGCCCTAAACCCACTTACATCTCGGACTTAAACTCCTGCTAAATTAAGAGGTTTCCCACTTCTGAATTCTCTCAAGTTTTAATATTTCTTTCTTCCAGATAAAACTATACACAATATACAAAATCTCATCTAACTAATGTCATATACACTCATAATACTATGCACTCCGTGTATATGGAGTTTATATGCAAAAAGAATAAATAAGGGTGAAAAGCCAAAGACAAAGGAAAGACAAATGTAGAGCAGCTCCAATGGGGATTGGCCTGTCCTCTCCAAAGAAAGACTAGACAATAATAGATATGCATATCATAGAGCTCTGCTCAAATACGGTATGGAAAGGAACTCCGCCAACTCAGAGGTGATGGAGTATTTAGGTGCAGGGAATAATGGAAGACACCACATGGTAATGACTAATCTTATGACCGTGTGTGTGCGCCCTCCCTCCACCACAACTCCTCCACTGGCCATGCTCACCCCGATGATACACATACAGGAAAGAGTTGTTATGTGTCGCTATTTCCTTCAGATTTATCCTGATATATAGAACCTTATGTTTGTATCTTGTACAGTTATTTGTACAATTGTACAATTATACTCAGGGCAGTAATTAGGGGTGTGTGAGTGGTGCCATCGCCCAAGGCACAGCAGGACTCTAGAGGCGGCACCAGCACTGCCTCACGGCACCTGCATTTGGCTTGCAGGCTGCCATTCACTCTGTAGCACTGCTCCAAAGCTGCCCAGAGCATCCTTTGGATGCTCCAGGCACACACCCTGAAGTCTGTAAGTCCTATGGACGGTCTGACCAGTGCTGTACTTCCTGTGCTGGCTGCCCCTCAGTGTGATGGCATGACATCACGTGTTCAGGGGCAGGGTGGGGCTAGCACAGAGACTTGCTTTGCCACTGCTTAGACTTATCTTCTGCAACGCATCTTTCAGTATCAGTCTAACCATATTTTGCTACATTACTTAATAGATGCTCTCTTGTTTCCCCTTATTACTTCAAGTACTTTTTTATTTAACCACATTGTTTGACTTTTGTTCCTAAACATGCAGTGGCCATATGGTATGTGCTACAACATGAACTGAAAATAAATACTATTCCCATGTTTAAGGGAGTGATATTTACTGAAAAGAATATATTATCTGCTTCGAGTTGTCTTTTATACAACTCCCTATAGGCACCATGCAAACATGTCATCATGAGGTGATTCAGTTAGGTAGATTAAGACTGTGGGGCCCATAAAGAGCTGTAAGCAAGTTGGGCACAATTACATGCATGTAGAGCTATATGCAGATATCTGCCTATATGCTGCTGAATTATATGTTTTGGTGTGAACTCATCATCCCTATCCAGACGTGTATTTAATTAGCCGTGGTCGTCATTATCCTCGCTGCGAACTTGCACCAGCCCTATACCCTGTGTAAGAGGTCTGTCTGAAATCAGGCAGATCTCTGCGTGCGCGCAACTCCGCACAGCCTGCAATCCCAGTTGCGCGCCCTCACTAAACTGTGCCTATGCGCTATAGCATGCTTGCTGTCTAGTTACACCCATTCTGCTGCAAGTGGAGATGCGACTGAAATATGTATGACTCTGATTCACCAGTAGGTGCATATGCTCAGCTACGGAGCCATGCGCAGTGCTAAAAGAAAAATAAATCCCTCAATGGACTCGTGTACAACTCCGTACCAACCCCTGTATCTACAAAGTTATTGGAGCTAAAATAACCATAGCTGATTATCCTAAAACAAATTATTTCTTTTTTTTCATTCACCGTATCATGTCTCAGGCATTCAGAGGCATCAGGTTTGTGCTTCACTTTGCAGATCCCTATGACCCTGATCAGATAGCATCTCATACAAAGCCTAAGACAATCCTTCAGACCACCTACTAAACAAAGCCTATGGGTCAATAACCCAAACTAAAGATCTCTACAATATTCAATGTCTTTCTGCTTGCATGAAAAGAGACAATATGGTCACAGTAAAAGTTTAGTAGACCACCGACTTTGGTGAGGCTGAGAAGGATGTTTGAACAGCTTTATGTAATCTGCCATTTCCGGCTGCTGAGTGGAATTAGCTACTTGACACTATCTCTTAAGATCTGAGTTGTAGACTGCAAAGATTAAGCAGATAACTTGGAAGAACGAGTCTTTGTGAAATGACCCTTTATCAATGGTAATTGAAAAAGACAGAAACACTGCTTCTATCTGTGTACGAAATACTTTCAGTTGATTAGTAGTGACTGTTACTGTTGTGCTGCTACCTGTTGGAACTTGAGGGGCTAGTTGAGCTTTCATGTTGAGAAAAGTTGGATAAAGTGTACTGGGGCAAATTCTAAAGTGTTTCAATGACAATTACTGTACTGTGCTATTTGTTATTAGTGATCACTAAGGCTGCATAGACGTAGGCTGTGTTAGATGAAAAGTGTTAGATTATAAGTGTCATTACAATTTGATAACTAAGTTGGAGTTACGTCGTAGATCTTATTAGCCATATGTGCACCATGCAAAGACTGATGTGACTTCTCTTTCTCTGAATTTCACAGGTAAATCACTACTGCTCCCATCAGATGCTGTTTTATTGATTGCCTCAGCACAGTTTTGAAAAATTTATACTAAGTAAATTATCACTACTGCTATATTAAGAGCAATTTCTATAAAGGAAGTTAGGAATGTATTGTGAATCTGTGATGGTCCACTCCCTTCTCACAAATTGTTTATCTTAAGCTGGCCACACACTAGACCAACTTTCATCCAACCATCCAACTAGTTGGCTGGTTGGAATGAAAATCTGGTAACATATGGGAGTAACTGATGATCAGCAATTTGCTCCTAAATGCTAGAAAACAGATGAAAATGGTCGTTCAGACAAGTTTGTTAAATGTTTTATCTAAACAATTTGTTCAACCCACAGTTTTTGTCCATTTTCCGGCGTTTGGGAGAAAATTGCTGATTGTCATTTGCTTTCATACCTTACCAGATTTTCATTCCAACCAATCAACTAGTTGGCTGGTTGGATGTAAGTTGTCTAGTGTGGAGCCAGCTTTAGACTTTATTGCATCCCAATTTAGTGTGTGTTGAGCTCTGGGGTTAGGGTCCCCATCAGTGAGCACACAGAGACATGTTTGTAACTTTAGTTATAGTGCTCACTAAGGCTGCATAGATATTGGCTGTGTCAGATGAAAAGTGTTAGATTATAAGTGTAATTACATTTTGATAACTATGTCGGAGTTACGCCGGAGTTAAACTGGAGGAAAACTGAGAGAAAACAAACTCAAAGCCAGAACACTTTCTGAACGACAACTAGCAACATATTTATGTGAATTACCAAAATCACCATCTTCTGCTTTATGAATATCCAGGAAACTACTTACTCACTCACTGCTTGGACATTGCAAGTGCTCCCCTATCTGTGTGCTGCTCTTCTTGATTGATCTTTGCTGATCATAACACTTCGGACTGGATCAGCTCGGTACATTGTAATTTTTGCCTTCTTACTACATAAATTCTTGTTTGTATTGCCTTTTCCCATTGTGTCACAACTATCCACTTTAATCATTTGTTTAATAACTAATTCCTTCTCCCACCTCTCACACACCTCTCTTTATATATCACTTTTTGAGCTGCGCTCATACATTAGCAGCGCTATTCTTTTATCTGTATTTTTGCATATGACAGTCGGGTGTCAGAGTTCAGCCGGGGATCGGCCGTCCCTTACCGTCCTGCCGGCTTCCTCTGACTTCCCGGGCAGTCGGGCGGCTGGCGCGGCGACGTGGGAGGAGCTGAGCATTCACCCTGTAGCTGTGGTGTCCGGCGACCCGGTGAGTGGGGATCGCAGTTTCCATCATGGGCGCCACCATGACACTTTCCCTATGTCAGTACTTCCTTCCCTGAGTGGCCCGGCTGGTCAGCTGATGCTGTGGGCCTATCAGCAGGCTTCCAGGGGTATATATCCGGCTCCTGTGCTCCAGGTAGTTGCCTGAACAATCATTGTCGCCGCTAGTGTAACTAGAGGAGTCTCGTTCCAGGTTCCCATGCTTCCAGTGTGTTTCTTCCAGAGCTTCTGAGCTATCTCACCACAGTGCCTTTACTATCAACAGCCTGTGTGCAAGTTTAATCTCCATCTCTCCACAGTGCCTTTACTATCAACAGCCTGTGTGGCAGCTAACCTCCATTTCTCCACAGTGCCTTTACTAAGCTACAGCCTGTGTGCAAGTTAACCTTCCATCTCACCACAGTGCTTTACCATCACAGCCTGTGTGCAAGTTAACCCTTCATCTCACCACAGTGCTTTTACCATCACAGCCTGTGAGCAAGTTAACCCCTCATCTCACCGCAGTGCTTTTACCATTACAGCCTGTGTGCAAGTTAACCCTCCATCTCACCACAGTGCTTTACCATCACAGCCTGTGTGCAAGTTAACCCTTCATCTCACAACAGTGCTTTTACCATCACAGCCTGTGAGCAAGTTAACCCCTCATCTCACCGCAGTGCTTTTACCATTACAGCCTGTTTGCAAGTTAACCCTTCATCTCACCTTAGTGCTTTTACCATCACAGCCTGTGTGCAAGTTAACCCTTCATCTCATCGCAGAGCTTTTACCATCACAGCCTGTTTGCAAGTTAACCCTTCATCTCATCACAGTGCTTTCACCATCACAACCTGTGTGCAGGTTAACCCTTCATCTCATTGCACCCTAGTGCATGATCTCCGGCCAGCAATCTCGTATATACTTCGTAGGATAACCAGCTGTTACCTCAGCCTACCAATAAATCTCCACACCTCTCTAGTCAGCACCTCAAGTGCCTTTCTCCAGCCAGGAGTTCTATCCCACTCCCCATGTGCCTATTCCAGGCATTACCCTTGGGCCACGGGTGTTTTGACTCTCTTTTCCCTGCAGGCCTTGGTCACCAAGTCAAAGGACCGCGACCTGCTTACAGGGAGCCGCATAAGCCCATATCCCACTTGGAGGGGTCACTGGCGAACACCTCCTTGTGAGTTAGACTGCGCACCATTGACTAGGTCTAGCCAACGACCAAGACTTGTGGATGCGGAGATCATACGTCCAGGCCCCTCGCCTTCGCCTCCTCCCACAGCCTCAGACCTCGGCTTTCAAAAACCCGCCTCCCAGTGTGACATCGGGAAGCCGGCTGTCGGGTTTAGGTCCGCCGGCTTCCCGACTGCATACCCCTTGTACAGTGTGTCAAAGTTTGCTTCTAGTGCTATGCTTCTGCTGTCCAAACCCAAGTATGACGGGTACAGGTGCATAGCTAGCTTTCGACTTGAGGAGTAGTCATGATGGAAAATAGTCTCCTCACCTATATTGTGCTGATGGCAGCATATTTACATATATACTGCAGACAGCGTTAAATGCTTCAATTTGAATTTTATTGAGGACGACATCTCTATGCCAGGATTACTGTGCTATCAAGAACATTGTCGACAATGTCATTGTCAATTTTATGACTGCATAGTATTTTGTATATTCCCACCCAAGAAAACTGTATATCCTGTATTGAGTCCTTACTCTCCCTTCATCTGCATGTTCTGTAGTGTACACCTCCCCAGGGCCGGATTATAGGGGGGGCGTCAGGGGCAGTCATCTCGGGTCCCCACATAGGAGTGCAGAGCAGCATATCTCTACCTGTTCTCCGGTTCTTCTCGAAGACTAAATATGTGGCTGTGGTGGAGGGGATTGTGAAGGGCTGGAGGTGGTGATCGCAGGATGGAGGTACAGGGAAAGGAGACTGAAAGTGCAGCTGTAGGCAGGGGAAACTGAGGAGACTCATGAATGTACAGCTTCGGGGAGGGGGGTGATAGTAGGGTGATGGCTAGTAAAATTATACAGACCATGAGGAGTGAGACAAACACCCCAGGAGAGAAACTAAGGTGCAGCGGCAGCACTGATCCTCCTCCTGATCCTCTCCTCCTGCATCTGTTACTTATTATTTGCACAATTGATGAAGTATACTGGTGGGTGGGTGGCGGAACACTGCAGGGCTCCGCAGCATAACTGTGGCTGTCCTGTAACTGACAGCAGTCAGCAGGGTAGCGGGCGGCAGCACATGCAGGGGTCCAGATCGTACCTGAGTGAGACAATCACTCAGCACATAGCTTCTCCTGAAACTTGCAAAACAAGAAGTTTAATGCTTGAAATGCTGGATATATATATATATATATATGTATATATATATATATATATATATATATATATATATATATTTTTTACAGATTTCTGGCCCCTTTTATTTCCATTGAGACACACACACACATGACACACACATAATACACTTAGAAACAAAGTAAATAAAAGGTCCCAGAACTGTAACACACACACATATTTAAAGCTGTCTACCCACGCTATATTTCTCAGTGGTCCATCTGGCAGTATTTCCCTGTCAAAAGTTGCACTGCACTGACGTCAGCACAGCACAATTTATTGGCCACAGCATAATGCAGCTCACTGCTCGGAGCCACCCCCACCGAAGGAGGATGCCGACCACCCCGTCCATCTCCACCGCGCCCACTCTCCACTGGAGGCCCACCTCTCTCCTTATATTAATAGGGGCCCCTACAATTTTGTTGCTCAGGGGCCCCCACAAACCTTAATCCAGCCCTGCATGCCCCCTTTCTACGTTTTTGTATTGTGCCCTCACTTGTATATTCTGTGCTGTGCTTCCCCCCCCCCCGTATGCAGGTTTTATATTGATTCCTCTACCCACCCTAGTCTCTGTATACTGTGTTCTCAACACCAACAACCCTCAGCCCTCAGCAGTGGAGTGCTGGCTCTCTTCCAGCCCCTGACTGGCAGCATCATTAGACCACATCTGCGACGCTGATGGAAACTCAGGACCGAAACGGGTACTGCACCAACGGTGCAAGGGTAGTTACAAAAAGTATAGTGAGTATGCCTGTACCACTGGGACTGGCCTAGGTGGCAATTACTGTAGGTGACAATTTTATGCTATCTGTCGGTCCCCCTGCACCCCCCTCTCCCTCCTCCCTCCAGGCTACGCCACTGAAGGAGTAGTAGGTACCTTTGGAAGCATCCAATCAATAAACTGAAAAGTGTACAGTATTTGCTCTAATGTAAAAGACTGCATGGGAATAAAAGTGTAGAACTTGCCGTTAGCATATCATTCCTGGAAAATGTGAGATGTAAAGTGTTACTATATTCCAGTGCCAACACCTCGTTTACCTCTGCTCTGCTGTACATCAGATCAGTCTGGCTATTGCACACTGAATCTGTTTTTGGCAAAAGACCATCCAAATAAATATTTATCCCTGCATGATTTATGTATAAGAGGAACGTAATCTGAAAGGTCAATTGGCTAAACTAAAAAACACTTTTCCGATAACTTAGCGCATGTAAAGGGACCTAATTAGAGTTTAGATCACAGCAGATTTTGGAACTTTTGCAAGTCGATGAAAGTTTAAAATGCTAATGAGCTCTGATGAGCATGCTGGGAGTTGCTCTGTGGACTTGCTCTTTCTTATGCAGCAGTGGAACTGTCATTTCTCCTCACACAAAGTTCTAAGTGCAGTGTCAGCTAATCACTATAAACCAAATTGATGAGTCTGTAATGAAAACCATATAACTTGGAAAATCTGAACTTCCTTTATTTTTGTGAGGACACTGCCAAATATTGCTTGTCCAGACTTCCATTTTAATGTAATGTATCTTTATGATATGACCAGCAATAAGCCATATACCAGTAGTATGGAGACGCAAATGAGCAGAAGGTTTTTCGTAATTTATTGCGACATCATGTATACCTACAGTATATAGATGACGCAGCGACTGGCATGGCGGGATGGCAGACATAAGGAGGTCAGAGTGTTAAGATGGGTACACAGTCATACTATACGATGCATTGTACAACATATCGTTCTGACGCACATTGTAATCATATATCACACACATCATATAATGTGTAGACCAAGTCCATCGTTGATGGTCGTTCATCGCATCGTCCCATTTGCTGTTCTGCACGGCAGATGGGACTGTGCAATGAACAATGTGGTGCTGTTATATGCAGCGTGTAACAATACTTCCAGTCATCATCATACACCAGATTATGCAGTGCGTACGGCACGCAAAATGTTTTATTACATTGCATCGTTGCATCGCTGGGTCGAACCGTCGTACGGTTTGTACCCAGCTTTACATATCAGATTTATTTATTATTTACTTATATATAAACAGTTATTTATATTACGCGCACATAGGACCTCATTCAGAGCCGCTCGCAAAATGCGAGCGCTCGCTCTGAACGAGGGCGGCCGCTTCTTCTTTAAAATCCGGCCTCCTGGCCGCTCGCTAAGCTGTGAGTGACTACCCACAGCTTTAGCGAGTGACCAGGTGATGGTCGCGATGGTCGAGACCATCGCGACCATCGGGGCTTGCGACGAGACCCTAGGGGTCGGGTCTCGTCTCCCGCAAGCCCCAGGTAGCTTCTTGCGCTAACAGAGCAGGAAGCTACCTGCTGACATCACTGCTTATGTCAGTAGGGCCGCCTACAAATGGCAGGCATTCCTTCAGGAACACCTCCGTTTGTCCGGCCACCCCTCCTCCCCGCCTACAAAACGGGGCGAGCTGTTGATCACCATCGACAGCCGTCCCTTTAGTAGCGAGCCCCGTGAATTTGTCACTCTCTCCGGGGCTTGCGCACGTGCACTTTGGCCGCTGCACGTGCACAGGGCCTCACCATCGACCCACTTGCGAGCGCATAGACGCTTGCGAGCGGGTCTGAATGAGGTCCATATTCCGGAACACTATACAGAGAATATATCAGTCATCACATCAATCCCTGTCCCAAAGGAGCTTACAATTTATGCTCTCTATCACATGGACAGGCACACACGCTAGGGTCATTTTTCTGTCAGAAGCCAAATAACCTACCAGTGTGTTTTTGGAGGTGCAGGAGAACCACAAAAATGTAAATTTTATGCACACAGTGCTGGATGTAGACTTGGACACAATTTACGGAGACATAAATTGCACCAGGAAAATATGCATTTTGTGCAGTATGCAAAACCACAGGTACCTTACGTTACCTGCGACTGTACATATTATGTAAAATGCTTTTTTTAGCAAGATACATCAAAAATGTTAGATACAGTTTAAGAGTATCAAGCATATCATGCGCTAGTGACATATTAGTACTCTTTATTACAGTGAGGTTTTCTAATGGTCTGATGTAATAGTAACCTGTGCTGAGGATAATCATTGTGGAAAGGGGGGCCCTAGACTGCACACCCTGAAAATATACGTAATGGGAGGTGCTACCTGTGGAGACTATTGTTGCAAACATACAAAAAAAGATTTACAGATGCACAACTCCAACATTACTCATTATGTATAATACATTTTGCAAATAATAAGAGGTTTTGGCATAATCATGGCCATGGTTATGGGCCCACCCACCGCGCCCAGGTAACCTCTGAGGGTGGGTCCCTAACCTACTGGGGTTGAAATCCAGAGCGCAGGACACCCCCAAACCAGCCCAGCTGAGCCATCCCAGGGCATCACTCCAATAAGGAAAGGTGAAGTGTAAAAAAGTAGGATAGATAGAGTTGTGCATCTGTAAATCTTTTTTTGTATGTCTGAGGATAATCATTAGCAGAACATATTCTTGCACCAGGAATAAAGCGACAGCAACAATACACCTTCTGACAGGCACATCTGTGGCAATTTCCATCTCTACATTCTACCTAATATGCGCAAACCATTCTTTCTGTACTTTGGTTGTGCTTTCCCATATCTTGCCTCCCTGTGTCCACCTCTTCCCTCCTTGTGTTCTCTTCCCTAAAAGTAAAAAGCCATAAGCCCTATGGGTGACTATTATTCATATTGTTTTGTTCCTAATTGTAAAGCACAATGGAATGTTCTGGGGTTATTTAAATTAATATTAATGAACAATACATTTGCAATGCATGCAATTACCCACGCAGTGAGAGAGAGAGAACATACAAACTCCCTGTAGTATACTCTAAGGCTCTAGACGCTAGAATTTTCTGCAAAAGAAATGTATTTTCAATAGTTACATTTCCCTGTCATCATAATGCATATATAATGCTTTTATTTATTATCGGGTTTTGGGCCCGATAGTTAGAATTTCTTTTCATCGATTTTCACAGCAATAAGAGACTCTTTACTGCCTGGAATCATTAAAAATCACATGCAGGGACAGGGGTCTGATCTGATAGGAGCACATCCCTTCAGTTTTTAAAGTAGAGTGATCACTTTACATTGTGCTGCTGGCCTACTGTGCATGCGCTGTCATTGAATCACACATGCACATGTGGCTATTACCGGGGAGGGAACCAGAGGACCACATAAGAACCACAAAAAGAGATCCGAAACGTTGAACTACCAAGAGTTTGAATTGTATTGATTTCAGTCATCCTGAGTGACGCCACTTCTGGTCAATTGGTCAATTACATTATTCCACATTGCTGTGTGTGGTAATCGAAAGGCACCGGATGCAAGTTACACTATCCCTGATTGCATAGGAGTGCCAGCTTTATTAAATTTTATATATACACGTATATATATATAATATATATATATATATATATACACACAGTATATATATATATATATATATATATATAGATATATACAATATGTACGTATAAATGTATATATATATATATATATATATATATATATATACTGTATAATATATGTATGATATTACAGTATATTAAGCATTTACTTTAAGAAAATGAAAGTAACAATCTAAAACCGAACGCTGTTCTGATTTTCATGACGGCTGTTTTCCTAAAGAAGAAACAAAATAATTGTAGTAAAAGCAATTGGGCAGACCCCAGCCACATTGCCCTTTCTAGCCCCACATTTCACTAGCACCTCCTTTCCATATTAATTAGGAGCCCTAAATAGCTAGGGGAGTATGTAACTAGTTATCTCTGACCACTGCCACTAATTGGATTTGACACATGTCTCTGCCAAGACCCTCCATAGCATGTGCTCCTTGCTGTGCATGAATCTGATGTTTGTTTTTCTTGCTGATTCCTTGATAAGAAGGATGTGTTCTTTTTTTTACACTACTTGCTGCTTCTTTTTTTTTCTACTACTGAACAATAGAGTAGAGGGAGTGCGTCTGCCTCGTCCTGCTGATCCCTAGTCCTCTTCATGCTGCTTCCTTTCCTGGTTTTTGATCCAGACATCCCGCTTTTGTTTTCCAAGTGCTTAGGCAGCACGTGTTGGTGATGTGGCCACCAAACAAATATTTTAGCCGGGGTCCCCACGCCCCGGAGAGCTGGGGCTGATGGACGGCTGGCTTCCTGAGGCCGGGTGGCTGTTACTTTTCTGCCACCACCCTTACAGGAAGAGATAGAGGGTCCGCGCCTGTACTAGTGGAATCAATGGGAAATCACTGCAGCTGGTAGATTGTTCTGCTCTCCACAGCACTGAATGTTGGAGGTGTTTTATTGAGCTGTAATAGACCCTTCCTGTTGGGAGGATTTACACGTGGACTCCTAAACACACACTCAAGGGAAGTTCTGGGATCAAAAGATAAGCCCTTTCATACTCGGCCTGACACAGGGCTTTATTGTTTGAACTCCTCTGACATTTCAGTGAAAGTTTTGAATGGAGTGTAAGTAAAACATCAGCGCTGCCCATCAGAACTGGGAGAAGCCAAACTTCACATCTCCACCTGCATATCCCGGTTTATAGTCTTTAAAATTTACGACCCATCCCAATGTTACAGGAAAGGTGGGAAACAATTAAGACTTTACTGCTTTTATGTATTTCTGATGTCTTTAGGCAGCGCTGAGACTTATTACTGTCAATCCTGCAAGAGGTCAATTTAGATAGGGGCATAGTGATGTTTTAGGAAAGCTTCAGCGTTGGTTTCTGCTCTGTGGTGTTCTGCAGGATTTAATACAGAATATTTATAAAATAACCTATTTGCCACATCAGTATGTGATTGTTGTGTTGCTGAAAGTATACAGTAAACACACAGGACCTGACACAGAGGGAGTGCTTAAGAACCCATGCAGATACAGTATGAACAATACTGCAATTTACAACTGCTTGCAGGGGGTCAGGGGCAGCTGCAAATAGCTGGTGATGACGGGGTTGCCAGCACTAATGAAGGACTTGTGATTGGGTGTTTGATAACGCATAGATGACCCCGATTGGTTCTTTCTTTTTCAGTTGCGCATAGATTATGTTGTTTGGGTTTTGTTTTGTTTTGTTTTTTTATTATACCTATTTTTGTAGTTCAGTAGATGTTTAATAGTCATTGCTTTAGTTGCACTTAAAATGAATGGTTTACAACATGGGCACAAGTGGGAGGTAAGTTTCTGGCGTAATGCATATGCTACTGTTAGCGACATGCCCGCACCTTGAACACTGTTTGGGTGGAAATACGCTATCTTTGTGACTTTTTAAATGTAAGTTGCATTATTTTTGAAGCCAGTTCTGCATCATCCCATAAGAAAGTAATGCAAACTAGTAGTATCCAAAGCACAGAACGATAGCTCTTCTGCACAAAGGCAAACCAAAGAGCGCCATGGTGCATGTGATTTAGGTGCACAGTGATTGCACTTGTGAAGAATAAGAAGCTTGCTGAAGCGAGGCACTGGGTACAACGAAGACGCTTCTGGTGAAATATGGAGTAAGCTCCGTAATGCAGCTCATTTGCAGAGAGCGTAAAAACAGCATTTCAATTTGTGGAACTAGATTTTTATGATGAAATGGCGAGGACACTGTGTTTCAGTTCTGCACCAGCTTAGAGCTAAAGAGGATAGAGTCTTGTCTTATAGTTCCAGTGCACGGTTTAAAGTAAAAAATAAATAAAGTTTAAAGTAAAAAAAAAATGTAAAATCTCCATCATGCCCCAGAGCCAGATTAAGGTTAAAATGATAGGGTATGCAGTCATAATGTCGACATACAGAATGTCAATATGGTCTGAATGTAAACATTCGGAATGTTGACATGAGCAGGATGTCAACATTTAACATGCTGACACGGATGGGTATGAAATCCTGACAGTCGGATGCCTGCTGTCAATATACCGACAGCTGCATCCCGATGCTCAGGATCCCAACAAGGGTCTCGTAAATATATTAACCCTCCACCTCCTCCCCCTTACCCTCTGTTCCTACATCCTAACATTAACCCTCCCCATCCCCCACCCTAACTCTAACCCTCCCCCTTGTACTTAAGTACTTAAACCTAACCCTCCCCCTTGGTGCCTAAAACTTACCCTCCCCCCTTAGTGCCTAACCCCATGGTGTCTAACCCTAACCCACCCCTGGGGGTACCTAACCTTAACCTTCCCCTCCCCCCTAGCCTAAGCCTACCCACCCCACCCCCCCGTGATGCCTGCTATTATTGCGTTCAGCTGTCAGGATTCTGGTATTGGCATGTCAACTACTGTCAGTATTATGGTGCTGGGATTTCGTTGGCCGAGATGCTGGGTGTAGGTATATTCACTGCATCCCGCTGACACAGACAAAATGTTGACATTGCTCAAATGGCAACAGACGATTTTATTGTTAGGGTTGGGGTTAGGGTTAGAGTTAGGCTTACATTCAAAGCGAATGTAAAATCACATTATGTCAGTGTCGACATTGTTAATGCCTACATACTTTTTATGTCGACATTCTGGTCCACTTGTTATACCACACCCATCAAAAGTTACTTTAGGCAAAATACTGGTTTGCGACCCTCTAACCCATTTGCATAGCAATTCCCTGGGGAATGTAGTCATAATCCCAGCTGTCAGAATGCCAGTGCCAGAATCCCGACACCAGTCAGAATCCCGGTACCGGCATCCTGATGGTAAGCAGTGGGGCTAGGGGGAAGGTTAGGGTAAGGCACTAGGATGAGGGTTAGTGTTAGGCACTAGAGGGTGAGGGTTAGGAATAGGCACTGGGGGAGCTTAGGTTTAGAGTGTGGGGAGGGAGGGTTAGAGACAGGGTTAGGGTAGGGGTACTTAACTGTAGTCATTGGTATTGTAACCCAGACAGGATGCCGGCGTCGGAATTCTGACCGCCAGGATCCTGAGCAGGGGCACCCTGTACCCAACCTATTCCCTGGCACCTTTCCACATACCACACAGTAATTTACCCCAGCAGTACTTATCCTACTATACCAGTACTTATACCTCATACCAGGGTGGAACCATAACCATTGTGTGGGTGCAAAAGCTACTGAATGAGGACTTGCTGTGAGATATTGTAGACCAGGCGACGAACTACTATGCCAGCCCCCAGCCAGCTCTTCCCTGCATTTACTGTTCATACTACAATAAGCAGAGTGGTGACCTACGGAGGGTAGTGTCACCAGGCTCCTCATAAAATTACTGCCCCATTACAATTTTTTTAGTCATCACTTATCATAGGGATAAGAAAATCAGATAGACTAAATAGTATTGACAAGGTAGCTGAGCAATAATCAATTGCCCATATATAACTGATCCACAGCCAGGGACGTGCAGTCACAGTAGGCAGAGTAGACAGAGCCTCCCCGTCATACTCCTGAGATTTTATATAAACATGATTGGAATAATACAAAGAAAACATTTATAACTTAGAAACATCTTCTTTGTTTATTGTAATCATTTTTATAGTTAACACTCACCAGCTTTGTGGAGCTCCCTGGGACTGCAGGGAGACAAGAGATGAGGTAGCAATAGCCCAGCCTCGCTTCTATATAGTCAGACAGAGCTGGGGATGGGGCCACACCACAAGCAGTAAGCTGAACCGAAAGAGAACTAATAGAGGCATGCCTCTGAGTATGGCAGGCATGCCTTGAGCACTGATGGACACCTTGGATGTGTCATGTGACCAGGACGTGCACTGCAGGGTTTTTCCAGCCATTGACCTCACCGCATGTCACTGTACACAGCGGTAATAGTTCACTTACTGCTTTGGCAAGTTATTTTTTTGCAGATGAATATATGCACAGTGGAACTGAAAGCCACGATCACAGAAAACGACCTATCACCATGGTTTATAATATAGAAGTGGCCAGCTGAATGATGTTCTGGGAGATGTAAAAGGCTGCATAGCATCTTGAAAGCACCAGGGTTGCCATGTAGTGTTATTGCCAAATGTGTGGTCTATTGCGATGTGGCTACTCACCTGTTGCTATGTGGCTCAACGTCGCCCCCTGTCTTGATTCCCCACTCCACTAAAAACTTGCATCCCATAAGAATGTTAGATACTCCTATTTTCTTCTGTTCTGCACTCTATTTTTTATTTTGTGGGGTTCCATTTGAGCTACAACAGTTCATGAAAATATATATTTTTTTATACATAATAATAATAATAATAGTATATTTTAAAATTGAGTGTGTCTTAGGAGCCCATGACCATGTAACTGGAACCAGTGTTGTGGCAATGTTACCAATTCTATCTTGGTAATCACCCCAACTCCCACAGCTGATTATTGTGTACTCTCCCCATCATAGAGACATCAACCCTTCTATGATCAGTCCTCTCATGGTCTCTCTGTTATTGTAGAATCCAGCCAAGGCTGTCTAGAACAGGGAGAAGTTAAAGCCCTATCGAGGTAGGCACTCTGGGCCTGATTCAGAGATGTACACTAACCCGATGGTAAGCGCACATCTCCGAATGTTAGAGGACTGTGTACTGAGCATGTGCAGCCCTCCATCTGCAAGTTCACTCACAGTGCCTCTCAGTCGCAGCCTGATTGGCAGGCTGCAGCTTTAGGAAGGCGGAGTGGCGACATTCCTGGGCAACATTTCCGGAAACGGGGGCGTGTTGGGGGCCTCAATAACCAACTGCTGTGTTATTTAATTATTCGCTTTACCTTTGTTTACACCAAACATGCCTAGAGGCCGACTTTGACGTGGTGGAACCCTCAAGGTCGCCCAGAGCGTGCAGTTAAAAAATCTTACAGTCAAGAATATTAAGATCAACTGATACACCGCTTGCACTGGACATGACATAGGCACCACAATACCTCTCTTTGGGTCCTATGACAGTGCAATGTGGGAACTGTGGTGCCCTACACTTCTTGGTAGAGGACATTAACGGCCAATTTTCAGGCTGCTGTCACAATGTGGTTGTTCCACCATATTTAGCAGAACTCTTTATGACAAATACCCTCATTTACGGACTCATTATCTCATTAGTATCCTCAGTAACTAATATCCATAATATCCACCATAACTAAGGTGGTTACCGCCGGGATTCCATAGTTCTTTATTAATTGAAAGGGGGCACACAACTATAGGATACCACAGTCCTCTTTTTAACGCTGGTGTACACCAAAACTCAGTATTATGACCCATTCAGAAGAAGAAGCATTATTTATATAACAATCGTTGACCAGTCACAACCACTTCTTTATTGTGTATTTTTTCAGCATGATGGTGAGGGTTGTATTTGAAAATAGTGGTTTTGCAGCAATTTCCTTGCAGTTTTGGTGTGATAAGTTTGACGACTTGTAAATCTCCCAAACTCATGCCAAAAAGTGACAATTCTGTGAACGCTCTTACCAGGGCTAGGTTCCGCCAGATCACACAGCATGTGAGCTGTGAGGTACAGTATAGCGGAAGCCAGACTCGGCACTGATAGCAAAACAAGTAGAGCTATTAAGACTGCTCTATGCTCTCTCTCCTATAACAACTTCATCTATTCAGCTTCAGGGGCCTATTCATTAAACGTAAAAATTCAATGGAGATAATTAGCTTTAGAATTCTCATGGAGTTCTAGCTAATTATAGGTGGAATTCATCATTCCACCTCTCCATAAGTATCTATTCCGAAAAGCTGTAATTTTTGCGATGACAGCTTTTCGGGAAATAGATACTTTTCCCTGCCTACACTACCTTATCGCATCTGGAAACAGTGCTGCGCATGCGCTGTTACATCTGTAAAACCAGCACATGCGCAGCACTGCCTACAGAAGCGTTAAGTTTCGTACCCCCCCCGACCACCCCCCTCCGCTCACCTCCCCCCCCCCCCGACTTACCTGTCCGCGCAGCAGCCTCCGGCTCTGTCCTGCTGGTCTGTCATGTGGTTTCCCTGCAGACCACATGGCAGATTAGAAAAAAAAAAACATATTTTTTCTTTTTCTAAACTTTCTTGTGCTCTGCTGGGGAGCACACATGACAGACCAGCCTACGGAGCCTGAGGACGGAGCAGAGCGCCGGAGGGACTCGTCGGGTGACCTGCACACGTGGATACAGGTAAGTGGATTCTGCTATTCGCCACCTCACAGTGGCGAATAGTAACTGCATCAAATTCCGAAAATTGATAATTTTCGGAATTTGATGAATACCATAATTTCCACATCCCCATACTAATGTATGGGGAGTGTGGAAATTAACGCAGGGGAACTTAGCAAGGAGATATCTGTGATATCTCCTGTGTTAAGTCTGTTCATGAATACCAAAATAACGTTATTTAAGGAAAATGTCCTTAAAAACGTTATTTTAGTGTTGATGAATAGGCCCCATAGTACAGTACATCTTATTAAACAGATAACAACATATAGGGCTGATGGTTGATACAAAAATAAAGACAATGCTAGACACTTATATTAATGTTATACAACTGTCACCGAAAATCATGGTCAGTTGTCGACCATGCATTTGTGTCTAACTTTTATATATGAAATATACATAATGTATGTTAAAATAATGGATAATAATAGTGCATATTGTAAATGGGATTGTATTGTGATAGAAGTGGAGCATATTTTGCCAATTGTGCAATGGGTACCAGAACAGCTTGTCGCAACATTGGACAGAGAGAGCATAGGACTTTGAAATGCTGAAGCTGGGAGTAACATAGTTGTTACTGCCATGAGGTGAGGATCATTTTCAGACGAGATGTAGTGACGAGATGTAGTTACAGTATGAGACCGGCGAGCGCGGTGTCCTCAAGGTGAAGTATTTAAAAAAAAATAGTTGAAGATTTCATTGTCCTAGGGATATCTCACTCACCCTTATGTTGAAGATTAAAAAGAAACTGCACATAGTTTATTAAACCAGCCACTTTAATGACATGAATTACATTTTTTTTGGCTGAAATGTTTGTTTTTCCTCATAAAGTAAAGATTATGAAATTTGTACTGTGGATAAGAATTCAGGCTGAGAGTTGGCATCCTCCCTTCACTCATCATCCTCCACAGCGTGAGAATTATGCCAAGATCATCACCCAATAAAAACTCATCTTTACTGAGGCCAGCCATCACAGATTTCCCCTCAATTTGTTAGAGTTTTCAAAGGGACCATGGGGGCAAATGTATTGAGAAAGTAATACATTGGAGAGTGATAATGTAACAACCAATCAGCTCCTAACTGTCATTTTTCAAACACAGCCTGTAACATCACAGTTAGAAGCTGAGTGGTTGGTAGTTTATCACTCTCCAATTTATCACTTTTCAGAGCTTAGTACATCTACCCCCATGTTTAATGTCAGTTTCTCTGTAATCATTTACAGGATCTTCTACCATTCCACTAGAGAGAGTTCCAATTTCAGAAGTTGTGGAAGTGGCAAGATACTGTATTTGTGCATCTCTTTTAAACCCGACCAGATATCATAATAACCTTTGACTTGTGTGTGAAGTGGTTAAATAAGCCAGTTATTTTTTGGGCAAATATAGCGTCAATTGCAGGGGAAGCTGATGGAGTGTAAGCTTCATGTGCCACATGAGCTAATAACATATTCTCAAAGAGCTGTTTGCATTGTTTATATCTGTCTGCTGGAACAAACACATTACATAAGTCAAGCATACAGTAGCTGCCAGAACGGAGATTGATGCAAACCCTTGGGGTCCTGGCAAAGCCAACAAAGAACGTGATCTACAAGGCCAAGATACTTAGTAAAAACTCCTGTTTTCATATACTCCTTCAGCTTCTCTTGTTGATTTTAATTAGTATAATGAGTGGTATGACTCACACTGGCAGAGTCTGAGCTCTGTTAGAGAAATGAGAAAGCCTAAGAAGAGTCCAAAGGGAGTGAACTTTGGGCCTGATTTAGAGATGTGCGTTCATCCGATGCATGTGCAGAATGGGTCCTGCGATTACGCTCGCAGACCTTCTCAAGCCGCAGCATGAGTTGTTTACCATTTCCAGAAACGGGGGCATGTCGCCCCCATTTTTTGGGAGGGACGAGGCCAGGGTCTGCGTCAGCGGGTGCAGATTCCTGGCCTCTGAAGTGACCAGCACTTGGTCAGGCTGTGAGAAGCTTCAGCTCCCACAGCCTGATCAAAGGAGTAACCGGTCGCAAAGGTCCATGCAAATGTAGCAAGGAGGTATCTGACACCTCCTTCTGCATTTGCATTAAGATGGAGAGAATTGCAAAGCTGCTTGTGTGCGGCTCTGAAATTCCGTCCATCTCTGAATCATGCCCCATTCTACTATGAAATTTCTTAGTTTTCCAATGGATTGACACTGCTATACTTTTTAGGGATGCCAACAATACATTAAATAGCTTGCTATTATTACTATATTAAGAGGATGATGCTACTCAAGGTGCTGCTAAGCATAATTATTCTGTGTGAGAATACCAGGTTTATGCATGTGTTATATGCGCCGCATTGCCCTTCACCACCTTGCTCAGTACCCCGGTTCCTTTTTGAGTTCTTTTGGACCGCACAGGAATGACATAATAGCAAAGATACAATGTTATCTTTATTTTACACAGCACACATATAGTCATGTAAAAACAGTAACTACAAACTATATCACAGTACAGGTTGAGTCTCTCATATCCAAAACAAATATTCCGAAATACAGAATATTCCGAAATACAGAATATTTTTAGCATGACTGAGATAGTGAAACCTTTGATTTTTGATGGTTCAATGTACACAAACTTTGTTTAAGGCACAATTATTAAATATAAAGTATAAAATGTCCTATAGGCTGTGTGTATAAGGTGTATATGAAACATAAATAAATTTCATGTATGTACACAAACTTAGTTTGAGCCACAAAATTATTGAAAATATTGTTTAAAATTACCTTCAGGCTGTGTATATAAGGTGTATATAGTACATAAATGCATTCTGTGTTTAGATTTGGGCCCTATTCCTAAGACATTTCAATATGGTATGCAATTACTCCAAAATACGGAATATTCCGATATCCAAAATACCCATGGTCCCAAGCATTTTGGATACGGGAGACTCAACCTGTATATACAGAATTGCCAGTAGTATTAGCTAAACTTTGGGGACCCCACACACATTCCTAAAACAGAGGGCCTTTTAGTGTTAGAAAGGGACAGTTACTCCATCACGCTTACCCACCTTGGCTGGGGAAAGCTACGCTTGAGAGAGGCCGCTGTGTGACTCCACACTTCTCAGGGAAATGGCTACTCTGTCCTTGTCTGGTTGATCCCGGACGCTTGGCCTGATAGTCCTCTGCTTGCAAACAGCAGAGCATGCCGGTAAGTCACCCGGCTCCGGACGGCAAACTAACCGCGCACCTGGGACAGCTCCGGACAGAGCGTATACATGTTGGCTGCATATCTTTCGCCGGACTTTCTCTATAGAGCAAGGTCTATGGATAGCAGGCTAGCAGGATCTCCCGACTCCTGTACCCAGCTCTTCCTAAGTCCTGTCACTCAGGCTAGGAACTACACTTAACTTAGAAGTCTCTGAAAAGCCCCATGTTTGGCATTTTAAAACCTCTCATTTTCCTACAATTAGTTGACACCCCCGAGCCCTGGTATTGGGTTGTTTGAATGCAGGGGCTGGCTACAGAGCAGTTAGTCTGTTATACCCCACTCTCCCCTGTGGATTTCAGGTGCCGGGTGGTCTGACACAGACAAACTTAATCATGATATGGGGGCTGGACTCCCTGGGGCTATAGAAGGAGTCCCTGTTAACACCTTGTTGTCATTTGTGATGTCTGATGCCGTCCAGCTGATTATAGCTTCCTGTCTTTAGCTTAGAGAGGGGGGGCTGCGTGTGGTTTCAGCTTGGGACTTCATGTAAGTAACCCAGCAGTACACAGTCACCCGGCTAGGTTTAGAGTGCTCTTGGGCAGAACACTTCACCCCCCTGCATCCATAAAACACATATACACCATTAAAGGGATGCAAGGGCACTGTTCCCTAATGCCATACCTAAATACAAACATTCCTACCTCATTACATATGTCTTATGCATCCTGTGAGTAACATTTAGATCTATAGATCTGATTCACTGACAGGCGCAAAGTAATCATATAACAAGAGGGACTATTGCCCACAATAGGGTTAACTAATACAGACAGCATTAACACAACATGTTCATTATTCATCAATATAAGGTCCTAATAATGTCCACAGCAATATGTGATGCACACCAACTTCATCTGCATTATAATGGGCCAAGATCCACTCACACAAAGAGTGAGCTGCCTCAGCTGGACACTCTCCTGGTTATCTGTCCTTCTTGCCCTTATACACTGGAAAGCAGGAACAGGCTGTAAAAAGTACACAATTTTGGGATGAGCCCAGCTGCAGGGTTAGGAACAAGCCGGGGGGGCACTTGGGTCATCACATTCTGTAGAGACTACCAAAGAGGATGGACAAGGTGCTACTGTTTCAGAAGCAGATATGCCCTTTGAGTGGGCTGTTATGGTCATGTAGTCCTTCATTCGGCCAATGCAACTTTTTCACATATCTATAGTTAAGAGAATAGTTGGTACAATTACATTTTCAATTTACAATGGATTTCAAAACTTATTCTTTAATTCTGATGATTTGCTGTTTGGAATAAATATAAATACAATTGGATTTTTTTTTTTTTTTTAGCAATGATCAGTGTTCCTTGTGCAATAGGATGTTTCAGTAAGTTGTTGCTTATATTATGTAACATGCTTCTTCTTCATGAATGTTCTGCTCTGTAATGGAGGTTCAGACTCAGCAACAGCTGAAGCATTCTTCTTTGGAAGACATGACTGAAATAGTGGCCTCATTCAGAGATGGACGTAATGCCGATGTCACACTGGACACGCACACATGCATCAAGTTTTATTTTCATTGTCGCTCGCAGTGAGGATTTATTTGCAAAGTGATTGACTGGCATGGACCGTTTGTAGGGCAGCAATGGGGGGGAGGGGTGTTGATGAAAATGCAGACATGTCACAACTTTTTTAAAGACTTGTCTCAGCCTGTGACTGCAATTCCATAGGCCAGTGGTTCCCAAACTGGGTGCCGCAAGGCACTTGTAGGGGTGCCACAAATTGGTGGTCCAGAACCAAATCAAATTTATTATGGTCCATGTGATAGGCAAAACCAGTGCCGGTGGCTGCTAAACATAAAATATGTGGACAAACTGCAGCCCTGTCCACCACCACATAACTTAGGATAACATGTAAGCACAATTTACTTAATTTAATCATTTTTGCAGAATTTTACATTAAGACACTTTTGGCCTAGGAATGCGTTAAAAAAATTCTGAAACTCTTCGAGGGCGCCGAGATTCAAAAAAGTTTGGGAGCCATTGCCATTTGTAGTAAAAATGTATTTGAAGTCTCAGTTCCCGCAGCCTTTCTGCGCGATCATAGGGTCACTCTGAAGTCTGATAATCAACTGATCTAAACTCTCACATTTTCAAAACTCTCACCCTATTACAATTGGCCCATGGGGGCAAACCTCATAGCCATGAGTGTTCTGGAACAAAGAGATTACAGAGTCCAGTTTGCAAAAGTGCATTGTACGGAACAAAACAGGGACTACAATTAGATGTTCTTGACACACAACAGTATTATGCAATGATGACATCTGACCTACAGTCTGTGGAACTCTAGCACAGAAAGTAAGGTCACCTTGGATATGACAGTGTCCAGAAACTCCTGAATGGGATGGTAACAGGACTATCAGTGACTGATACAGAAAAGCCCATGTATGAAAGCTGCATTACAGGCAAACAAAGCCATTCAAAATCAGCTAGCAGAGCTGAGGCACCGCTGGATCCGATGCATACAGATGCATGTGTCTGATGGAAATTAAGTCAATGAATGGATACAGATACTTCTTAACATTCATTGATGATTTCACGAGAATGAGAAACATCTATTTTAAAGTGTTGAACAAGATTGTAGACTATAAAAAGATGTATAGACATAAACTAAAAGTCTAGAGGTCTGATAGTGGAGGAGAATATTTCAACAAAGATGTGAAAATCTTCCTGAAAAATCATAGTATTGAGCATCACTTGATCATTGCATACATGCCAGAGCAGAATGGTGTAAATTAACAAACAACTCGTACTTTAATGGAGATACCCAGATGCATGCTGAAAAATGCAGGCCTAAACAAGTGTTTTTTGGAGGAAGCAGTGTGTACTGCAGTCTATTTAAAGAGAAGCCACCAATAGAGGTATGGTCTAGATGAAAACTTAGTATTAGATATCTCAGAGTTTTTGGGTTACTGCCTACATACACATACCCATATGTATTACTGTATTACTATATATGCCAGCAGCTGGAGGCTACCAGCATGGACATGCAACCAAAAAAGAAAAACCTCTGCAAGGTTAAATAGTGGAAAAATATTTGTAGAGTTTGCAAATATTACATTCTGTGGACCTCAAAATAACCAAGAGACAAAGTCAAGAAATGAATGGTGCAAGCGGAAGTCAGCTATAGATAATGAAATTAAATCACTAAATTAAAACGGTACGTGGACTGTATTTAAGACACCAAGTTACTGCAAGATGAGAGTACGGTAGGTGGGTTTTTTGATTGCAGTGAACGTACTCTCCTGTTGCGAGATATAGCACATTATGTCTGATCATTGCTGTATCTGATTTGCATAACATGAAATTGTACCAATTGGACTTTGGCTTGGCTTTCTTAAATGGAGAGCTGATCAAAGAAATATATATGGAACCTCCAGAACATTATAATGAGAGCATGTTCAAAAAAGGAGAAGTTTGTTTCCTAAAAAAAGAAAAACATTTATCTGGCCTAAAGCAGAATGTTTGATGTTGGTACATCAAGTTAAATGTTGTACTGCAAGAAATGGGTTTTGAAAGTTCAAAGACTGATCACTTCTCTATCACAAGTATATAGGAGGGAAACTCTTTATCATTGTTGAGTATGTGGATGATTTACTGTTAACAGGCCAAGAAGAGCCCATTGCAAAAATCCAAGAGTTACTTGGACAAAGAATCAAGATGAAGGGGTTGGGTATTAGATTACGGCAGTCGGGATGCCGCTGGTCAGAATACCGACAGCGGCATCCCAACAGTGAAAATCCTGACAGCGGTAGGTAAGTATAGTACAACTAACCCTCCCTCCCTGGTGCTTAAACCTAACCTCCCCCCTAGTGCCTAAATCTAACCTCCCCTCCCCGCACCCTAAACCTAACCCTCCCCCCTTAGTGCCCAACCCTAACCCTCCCTCTAGTGCTTAACACTAACCCCTAAACCTAACCATCCCCTAACTCCCGATACTTAACTTTGGGATGCCAGCGATCGAGATACTGGTGCCGGGATCTCGATGCTGTGTATAAGCACCATGGTGGGACATAGCTCCAATGGTCCTGCCAGAATATCTTGTATACTGGTATATTTACACAGTGCATCCTAATTGAAAAGCACCTTTACCTACATACATCACTGGCTGGTGATGTATTTACTTTGCTCCATTCAGATCAACCAGTGTATAATTGTGAGTACGGCTGTCACCTGGTTAAGTACCAGAACTGTATGGTATGCCTGCAATTCCAATAGTGTTGCTATTAACTCTACATACCATAACCAAATAGCACATACATGTCAGACAACACGTGAAAGTACACAGGAAAGTTTCACATCAGTGCTGAGAGGGATATTCCATGTCAATTTGAGCTCCAACTTAAATTTGATAAAACACGGAACTGTCAGATTCAAAAGATCTGAAATATTAAAAGAAAAGAGAGTCCTCATTGCAAGAACTGAACAGGATAATAATGTAAAATGTGTTGGGAGCATAATGGATATTTTTTATGAGCCAATAGAGCTATGAATAAATATAAACATTATCATTCTAAAATACCGGGAAGACCTGGGCCTGGCACCCCTTCAAATCCCAACGTAAAGTGGCCATATGCTCCAACATGTTGTGTCCTCCTGCCTTGTGAAGTCCTCAGAACCCACTGGTGACCAACGTAACGTAGAGAGAACAGCAATACAAGTTTATCTCAGAATCTATGATGTTTTGTCTAAGCTCTGACTAATATCATCATATCTAACTTACAAGATAAAGAAGCATGGTCAAAAAGCAATGTTTATTTGCAATGTCTTAAGCGCTGTAAAGATATCAAACAAATAGAATGGATAATGTCAGAAACTTTCATATGTCTATATAAAATGTATGGAGTTTTTTGTTGTTCCCATCAAACATCTGGGTGCAGCTGGGTTGATCAAAATATAAAAAGCAAAATCCAGTGAAATGTCAGCTCCATGAGGCCCAGCATATACCTAATGCCAGAATATTACATCAAACACAACCACAAATCAAAAGTGCACTACTGGACTTCTTTAAAGGTCACAGTCCATTTGTATGAAGAATTCACAATACAGTATACCTTAAAAAAATATGTCTCATAGCTTATGGACGTATGCTCTGTTTGCTATCTTTTTCTACCAAATAAGGTCCAAACTTCATTGTAGGCCAATATTATTGCAGGGAGAGGTGCACTGGAGAAAATAAATTATATTAATGGACAAATAAGAGAATGAAAATAAAAACTAAAAAAACATACTTTAAAGAATACGAGTAGGAAGTTTTACAGTTGCCACTTATTAAGTGTATGCTACAATGTTTCTTATTCACTTATTAGTTCTATGTACTATGTAAGGCGCTGCGGAACACTTGTGGTGTCATATAAATAAAGGATAATAATAATAATACAATCAATGTATGTTTGGGTTTGGTGAGGTAAGGCTACAAATGATCAAAATTGCTGCAAAATTTTGTGAAAATAACATTTTCAGAGTACGAGGCCATTTTACCGACACTTTCGATTTGCCATTCTGCAGGTTATTTGTAAATTTATATTTTACTGAATTATAGTTTGTGAATATAAATGTGAAATTTGATTTAGCTCTAGACAGGGACATTGATTGAACACCACTTGAAATAAGCCCATCTTAGTAACAGAAAGGAAAACAATGCTGGACTCTTTAAAATTAGTGAAAAGCTGCATTTGAGAGAGCTTTACACAACTAAATTTGAAGTATTTGGTTGTGCTATCCTTTAACCCTTTCACTGCTGAGGATTTTCTCACCCCTGTGCTAAGGCCAAACTTGGACATTAGCACTCATCACATGCCAACATCAATATTACTGTTTTCATGCAGTACCCACATAATTTATACCTTCTTTTTTTAAGAATACTTCATATTTACAGAATATACCAATAGTCTTTTTTGCGTATTATCACACCCAAATAAATTGAACCAAAGTGATAAAAAAGTGTTTTTTTTTTAAATGAAATTTAAAAAGAACCAAAGTTAAAAATGATTTGTTTAGGGTGCAGGGAGGGGGGGTTAGGTTTAGGCACCCATGGGGGGAAGTTAGGGTTAGGCACCACTAAGGGAGGGTTAGGGTTAGAGAGGGGAGGGTTAGAGTACTTACCAGCCCCAGTTGGGATTTTTAGCGTTCAGGCTTGCGGTGTCGGGATTTTGTCAGACGGCTTCCCGGCTGTCAGCATTTCATACCCAACCCGTTTAAATTGACTATATGAAGGAATAATATAGTAGCCCAACAATCCCAACCATTTTTTAAAATAGACAACTTGCCTCATTAAATGAGTGGACCACTTTCATTTTAAAGAGGAGACTCTCCTCTTTCAAGACAGGGTGCGTCCATGTGTATTCCCTTCCCCCATCTATGAAAAAATATATTTTTCTGTAGTGCTAGGCGATATTGTCTGATGATCACATGCCCTTACCAGACACCAGCTACTAAGGGGCCACATAATTTGAAAGAGATCATATGTGAGTGACCCCACCATCTTTCAAACAAGGCTACCCCCATCTTTCTATGTTACATGGTAGGAGGAGATAAAGGGCCTTTAAACTCCCCTCCAACCCATGCACCCATTCCATTTTTACATTAAATTGACATCAGCGCACATGTACACATGGACAACACTTCCTGGACTCACAGCCGGCTGCCTCCATGTCCCCATTGGTTATCTGGGCCAACTGGGAAGGTAAAAACAAAGGCCCTCATTCAGAGCCGTACGCTCTGAGCAGAGCGCACGCTCTGAATGAGGGCCGGGCTCCATTTTCATGGAGCGTCCTCCTGGACGCTCGTATAGCTGTGGGTCACCACCCACAGGCTATACGAGCGTGCTTTGTGATGGCCGCGATGGTCGAGACCATCGCGACCATCGAAATTGCGAGCCGGAGCCTGCGGTTGAGGTTTTCAACCGCAAGCTCCGGAGTGATTTTGGCTCTATCAGAGCCAAAATCACTCCCACTGACATCACTAGTGATGTCAGTGTGCCGGCTTCTGACGGGAGGCGTTCCCGTGGGAACGCCCCCGTCAGGGAGGCACGCCCCCGGCACGCCCACCAAAGGGGACGTGCTGTCAATCAACATTGACAGCACGCCCCCTTTGATCGGACACAACGAGCGAAGGACTTTCCTTCGCTCGTCGCGTCTGGCGCATGCGCACGACGGAGCTCCCTCCGTCGTGCGCATGCTCAGTGCATAACATCGACCCACTTGCGAGCGGACAGCTGCTCGCGAGTGGGTCTGAATCAGGCCCAAAGTCTTTTTTTTTTTTTGCCCCACTATTAAGCTGGGTACACACTAGATGACCTGTGTATCTGGCCAACGGCAGATGCAACAGGGGATAAGGGAGTATCTGTCCAAGTAATGAACCTGGGCTGAGCACCGTTTCAACTTTCTATGTTATTTACAGGAGAATGTACAGTAGCACTTGTGTTACAGGTTCCATTTTACTATCATAATTCACTAATTTCTAACCTTGAGAAAATAAACCCATTTACTCTCTATTGTTACTTTCAATGCATGATGCTGTGAAACTGTTTTGACACCATATAGTAAATAATAGATAATAATAATCATCATCATCATATTTGTAATGATCAACTCCACCTCCACCCACTTTCTGTAATTACGTCTTCATTGTCAGAATTTGAGGAACCCCGGGCTGCAGGGCCATGCTATATCACAAGTGTCAGACTTCTTGTCCCTTTTCCTGCCAAAGTGATCAAAGTTCTACTGTATATGAACTAAAATAAATGCCTATCAAACTGTCAGAGCTTTCACAGTGCTGTATACTTCATCCATATATTTCACTCACATTGCTAGCTCAGTCTGTAAATTCATATTATACCATAATTCCGTGGTGGCGTTTTTTCAATATAGACAAAAGTGAAAAAATAATAATAATAAAAGGCAGAGATTCCTAATCATATATGTGACAAGTTCAGATTTACAAGTTGTCAGTGGAAACATATGCCCTTTCTAGAGTAAAAATACATAGTGCATGCTTTTTTTACTTTATAATATAACCTGACTTATATCCAGGACACAGACACATTCCAGCAATGTCTGACAAATCCATCTCTGAAGCTTACTCCCGATACTACATGTAACTTTATCTTATTACCGCCTCGGTTTTACCGTTCTTCTAAAGTGATCTCTCAAATGTCCAAAATCATTAGACGTTTTCCTTTTTACATTATACCTTGGTAAATGTCAGGCATAACTGCATTTTTATTTGCCAAGGTACCACCGCTGACTTGAATGAGTATAACAGAATCCCAGCTTCTCATCTCCCTCTCCGTCCCCTGTATGCTTTGTACTAATATGATTTGTTGAACAAATTGTTCCATTAATCTGGGGCTGTTTGACAGAGTGAGAAAATAAGTGCCAAAGTGAGAAGATTCACAAGAATCGGAAATCTCAGCCGCTCTTTCTCAAGGTAAATAGTTATTATATCAGAGTGTCAGACTGGCGAAATGGATGTGCGCTCATTCTGGGTTTGTAAATGTCAGTTCTCGTCAGGCCATCGCAGTGACAAATGGGCTGAGGGTTACAGGGAGAGTTCATTGCCTCAGCAAGTTTCTCTTTGACTTATTTCAAAGGTAAGCTCTAGTTTAAAAAAAAAAATCTTACAGGCAATGCAACAAAGTGATTCTAAGCTGTGACAATGCAAAGACAATGCACTTAGCATATTTTAGCCTTGTGCTAGTTTTACATTTCTTTTAATGAAAGTTAGGCAGTAACACTTTGGCTTACAACTTATAATTATGTTATATTTTACCATGGTCTCAGGTAAATTTGAGTTGTTGTGTATTATTGTGATTTTTAGTGATGCATGTTTTTTTTTTTTCTACTTTGCATTGTAAATTGTGCTCATAGTCTCTATCGGTTGATGTCAGCTTACATTTATACACAGGTAAAACAATATGAACTTTTCTATATAGATCTGTATTAGCGGGGAAGAAGGGTTAGAGAAGAAAGCATGGTCTTGCACACAGTATCACCATCTGCTCAAGTAAAAAGGCTTAAATGGGGGCCAGCTGTCAGCACCCAGCCCATAACATGTAATTCATAAAGTCCTAGATGGCGACCAACTGCCAGCCCATCACCAACAATTCAAGTCTAAGATAGAGGCCAGCTGCCAGCCCAACACCAACAATTGAAGGTGTCAAAACTCTCAGAGGAGGAATTCCCACTAGGCACATAAGGTAAGTGCCTAGGGTTGCCATTTTCTGGGGGAAGCACATTAGGCTGTCCTCCTTCACTACTGCAGAAGGAGGGGGGTGACATTCAGAGATTTACAGTGCAGGAGGTGGGGGTGAGACTGAGGATGCCACCAACCTCATTGCTGTATGCCAGTCCATACTTTGAAGGCATCTGATTTGGACTGATTGCATCCTTTATGAAGGTGGTAGAGCCTGAACCTGCAGCAATGCAAATGTGATAATGTAAAAGGCAGAAGCAGCGCAGCTGGCTGATGCCTGTCACTGCTGGGCAGCTCTGCAGGTTTGCTGAACTGCAATGCCCAGGGAGCTGGCATGGGATTCGCAAGTAAAGGCTTTGGACACACACCAAATTGTGGTGTGTGCTGTACCCCACTTCATTCGTGTTTGTTGATATTGAGAATGATCAGTTGAGAGGAGAGCAGGAACCACATACCACCGGAGCTGCTGCCACCAGTGACGATACTAGTCCATTAACGTCATCTACTAAAGCAGATGCCCAAGGGCAAGTAGGGCTTAAGTCAGGTCATCTAAAATCAAAGAACCAATCTTTTACAGTGGCAAAGAAAACAAAATCAAATGGAAATTTAGTTGCAGAAAGACATAAAATTGGTAATATGCCTTTCACCAAACAAAGTGGCAAGGAAAGGCTAAGGCCTTGGCCTTTATTTATGACAGGTGGTTCTGCCTCTTATGATGTTGTAAGCCCTTCTCCCTGTAGAAGTTTTAAAAAAATGAAAATCGTTAAGGCACAGGAACCAACTTTGTGCTCAGAAATGTCACAAATCCCCGAGGCTAGTCTAAGTGTGTTGGCGGGGACCATGTGTGAGCCTGACCTTTCCAATACTGTTCTTGAAGAGCAGCCTCCTTCCACCATTTGTGTGCCCTTTGCAAATGTGGGGATGAGCAGCACAAGTCAACATGCTGACATAGAAATCAAGGATGCTGCTGTGGAAGTGCACCAGGATTAGGAGGATATTTGTGTAGCTGATGCTAAAAAGGATGTTGATGATGAGGATGTTGTTGCTATGATTGTTGTTTGTGTAAATCAGGCACCAGTGAAAACAGTTGTTGCCCATGATAAGGAAAATCCCATTGTCATACCCGGGCATAAGACAAAAAAATAATCCACTTATGTGTGGAATTATTTCTACCCAAATCCGGAAAACAATTGTCAAGCCATCTGTACCCATTGTCATGCCAGAGTAAGTAGTGGTAGGGATCTTAACTATCTAATCAAACATTTTTCCAAATTTCAGAGACTTTGGTTAAAAAAGGAACAACAAGGAGCCCAGCGTCAGCTAGCTCCCTTCTCTCTGCTAGATGCAAGCACCTGCCATCTTCACCACCAACACCTTTATCAGCAATATCCTCAATCATGATTGGAAGTAGTCCTGGATCCAATTTGATTAGGCTAACTCAGTCCTCCCCTATCCAGGATTCCTCAGAAGAATCATTGAGCGCTATGCCTGCTGCTGCTGGGAGTGGATCTTCATCCCAAGAGGGGACTAGGAAGACTACTAGTAGTAGTTTAAAAAAAATTGACTGTTAAACAATCCTTTGCAAGTGGGAGCAAGTATGACAGCAGTCACCCAGTTGAACAGAGGATAACTGACGCCATAACATCTATGCTGGTATTAGATGTGTGTCCAATATCCGCCATTAATGCAGTGGGTTTTAGACATTTAATGGAGGTCCTGCGTCCCCACTTCCAAATCCCATCTAGATCCCACTTCACTAGGAAAGCAATTCCCAGCCTGTACAGTGACGTTAAAAAAAATAATTAGTGTCCTCCATTGTACCCACTGTCCACTTAACCACAGATATGTGTACAAGCGGAACAGGGCAAATGCAAGTTTACATGACTGAAACTGCCCACTGGGTGGGTGTATTGCCTTCAACTGCACCAACAGCAGCAGCATCTAAGAAACAGCAGCTCATTCAGAGGTAGGCTACTCTGTGTATCACCAGTTTCACTAAGAGGCATAACGCTGACAACCTTTTAGAAAAACTCTGGGAAATCATTGCAAAAGGGTTTACCTCGCTTGGACTCTCCTCAGGATTTGTGATTTCTGACAATGCCATCAAAATTGTGAGAGCATTGCAGCTGGATGAATTCCAACAAATCCCATGTTTTGCTCACACAATCAACTTGGTGGTACAATTTTTTTTTAAAATGATAGGGTCATACAGGAGATGCTCTCTGTGACCCAAATCATTTCTGGACATTTTCGCCATTCAGCAGGTGCATGTAGAAGATTAAAGCACATGCAAGAAATGTTAAATTTGCCCTGCCACCAACTGTAGCAAGAGGTAGTTACGAGATGGAACACCACCCTTTATGTGCTTTGGGAGAGGGAGGAACAGCAAAAAGCCATCCAAAGCTACACAATGAAGTATAGGAAGAGGAGGGGAATGTACCTTACTCAAGCTCAGTGGAAAATACTTTCCGTGTTGTGCAAAGTACTGAAACCCTCCGAAGTAGTCACCTGTGAAGTGAGTTCAGACACTGCCAGCTTTTGTCAGGTGATTCCCCTAATTAGACTGTTGGAAAAGCAGCTTGAGAAACTGAAGGAGGAGCTGAAACTAAGCGATTCTGCTAAGTTTGTTGGACTTGTAGATCATCCTTTATTCACTTTTCCTGGATCCAATGGTTTTCAGGATCTTTCAATCGGATCAATAAATTTTGGCGACTGTGCTTGATCCTAGGTTTAAATCATGTTGTATCTTTCATCCCAATGGACACAAAACTGAAGAGATGCAAAGAGCTGTTGGTAAGCAAATTGTCTCCTCAAGCGGCACATGATGCAGCGATGGCTCCTCCTTCAGTTTCTCCAGCAAGTGCGGTTGCCAAGAAAAAACTAAACTTTCCCAAAAGACACACTGGTGATGCAGATGAGTCAACAGTACCAAGGGCCTGATTCAACAAGGATCACAAGTGCAAAACTGCACATAGGCAGCTTTGCAATGAGATACTTGCAATCATGCAAATGCAGCAGGAGTATGACACCCCCTGCTGCATTTGCAATACCAGTGCCGGGATCACTATCTGACTATCGTTGGTCGATGTTCACTATGGTGGACTGCACTGGGCAGCTGGCCAGCTGAGTAAGCCCAGCAGACTGCGTACATTCATGCAGTGTCTGGGCTGGCCACTCCCAGAAAATGGGACGATATGCCCCATTTCTGGGAACATCGGCTGCCCCCACATCGCCCCTTAAATGCCTCTGCCTGTCAATCAGGCAGATGCATTCAAGGGCTAGCATGCATGTTAGTAGGACCCATTCTGCACATTCACAGAATGGGTCCTGCGCATGCACAGATTCCCGATAATCGGGAATCTGCATTCAGCAGTGCACTGCTGAATTAGCCCCCAAGTTTTGACATCTGGTCGGGTCTAAACAAATTGCCCACAATTAATGAGACCTCTACCATGGCTCCATCTGATATTGTCACCATTCAAAGAGCGGTTGAGGACTATTTTAATTATAGCCTCCATATAGGCATGTCAGACAGTCCGTTTGACTACTGGCAGGAAAAAAGGCAATTTGGAGGCCCTTGCACAAACTGGCTTTGCGTTACTTGAGCTGCCCACCCTCCAGTGTGTACTCAGAAAAGAGATTTCAGCACAGCCGGGAACCTTGTCAGCGATCGGTGTAGGAGGCTTCTTCCTCAAAATGTGGAAAAGATGATGTTCATCAAAATGAACTACAAATTCCATGAGGATGGCCTTTACTGCCAATTACATCCAAAAGGTAATGGTGGATTCCAGCAGGGACAAATAAATATTGTGTGAAGATGACGTACACACTGATGAGGGTGAGGAATCGGATGATGAGGGCAACAACATCTTGCCTCTGTAAAGCCAGTTTGTGCATGGAGAGATCATTGCCAGCAATGTCAGCTGTCTGTTGGCAGCTTGTTTTGTGGGGGCCCAAACAAACCAATCACTTCAGACACAATTGGCAGTCCCTGTAGCTGAAGTGATTGGTTTGTTAAACTGTGCATGTCCTGTTTACTATATGCAACATAAGGGTGGGTGGGAGGACAATTCCATCTTTCACCTCTGTTCTATGCATTATGTGCTGTTTGGGGCATTGCTGCCTGACATTTTTAATTTTAAAGTTTATTAAACTGCCACCCTGTCTGCCACTGCTGTGTGGCAAATGTTGCTTTTGTGCCGCTGCTCTGTCACTTCCTTTTTTTTTCTTTCATACTGTATTTATTTGAACTAAATTCACAAATAGGTATACTTGCAAAATACTCTTTTGCCATTTTTCAACCTTGATTTGTAAATACCAAGCTGGTGGGCTTGGCTTTCCTTGATCATAACAGCCATGTTTGGTGAGATGCAACTCAAGCACCAAATAGAGAAGCTATTTTGTGATGGTATCTGGAGATGTTCTCCCTCCTCCCCTCCCAGTCTTCCCATACATAATCCCAGAAGCACAATGATAAGATATGTTAAGTACCAGACTTTTAAATCCATTTTGTGTGCTGCCACAGACAGCATCTCCTGCATGCTCCTTTCTTTTTTTTTTCAAAATGCGGAACCACCAAAGAGCTCAACTAGGGTAAGGACTGATGTGAATGTGTCAATTTTCTTTTAAAATGACTCCCTTCCTCCCTCAACTTTGGAATCCAAAATTTAAATTAAATTTACTACGAATAAACCCTTACTTTCCCTGCCTTCAACTAGTTGCCTCAGGACCCTGGTGAATTGATAGACTGTTATAAATAGCGGTTCAGCTCAATAAACACCTGCCACCTTTGTATGTAGGTGACTCTAAGCGGAATAACTGGATAATGTAGATGGTGGGTGTCATGCGAGACACCAGAAATATGAGCAGCAGCACAGAGCATCTTCCTGCCAGGATGTGTGCAATAAAGTTTAATTACCTTTAATACAAAAATTAGTTGTGTATATTGGTCACATTACATACATATTTACATGTTACATACAGTGCATAAAACAGGCTGTGGCATACCACCCATTGTTGACAAACAACTCCAGTAGGCCCGGCAAACATCACTGATGCTGGGAGTTCTAGGTCAGCCAGAGAGCTATCGGCTGCATCCTCTGATGTAAATAGCAAGTCTTGATCCCATAATCCCAAATAACCTCCGTAAGCACAAAGTAAATGTCTGTTTACAGTGTGTACTCTTTAGCAGCACCTCTGCAAGCAAGGTCACCACATTTTGAATACATGTAAAAATTAGTACATAGATTGTAAGCTCGACTGGGGCAGGGACTGATGTGAATGACCAAATAGTCTATGTGAAGCGCTGCAATATATGTATATGCTAAATAACTGGTAGGAAATAAATCTTTTTAATATAGAAACTAGTAGGAGTAATACAATATATCAACATTTTCCACACAAGGTTTATCTGTTCTCTCATTATGATTGCTGAATGCTGCCTAAAATGGCCTTTACACAAAGTTCTAATACTTTTATGATTTATTAATCTTGTCCCCATCAGATGCTCCGTTAAGACCAATCTCTTAATAGAAGCTTTTTCTGTTATCCCCTGAAATAATTTAAATATCAATTGTCAAGTTACCATCACAAGATCCGTTCATGTACAGGTACTCTCTCTAAGGAATACTACATAAAGTTATTTTGTGTGTAAAGATTTTTTAACCTGCACTTAGCTTCTAAGGGGTAAATTGATCACATTTTTTACAAAGCAAAAGTGTACGAGTTGCCCATAGCAGCAAATCAGATTATTCCTATCATGTGTTTAGTACATTCTATAGAATGATAGCTAGATTCTGAATTATTCTGATTGTAATTTTCCATTTTAGAAGTTTTGATAAATCTACCCATTAGAGTAAATATTTTGTCACAGGTAAATAAATCATTGTTCTGTGTCATCTGAGGGGACATAGGGCCTGATTCAGACCCACTCATGAGTGCATAGCGCTCGCAAGCGGGTCAATGGTGGGCCGCTCACTCGCTTCGGGCCTCGCAAAAAAAAAGATGTGGCTGTCGATGTTGATCGACATCTCGCCCTGTTTTGTAGGCGGGGAAGGGGGGTGGCTGAACAAACGGAGGCTTTCCGGAGGAACGCCTGCCGTTTGTGGGCGGCCCTACTGACATCATGAGAGATGTCAGTAGTGGACTTCCTGCTCTATTAGAGCAGGAAGTTCACTTGGGCTTGCGAAACCTGAGACCCTACCACAAGATCTCCTCACAAGCCCGATGGCCGCGATAATGCTTGCTCGCACTAGCTGTGGGTGGGCACCCACAGCTTTGCGAGTGGACAGGAAAAAATAAATAAAAAATACCGCCCTGATTCAGAGCGTGCGCTCGCAAATAGCGAGCGCCTCTGAATCAGGCCCATAGGCCTTTTGTTCTTCATAGCATATATGGACTACTTTCATTCAAATTTGTTTTTCGATATCTGTAAACAATTCTGTAAATTACTCTATAATTGTATGGTAATATGTCAAGGGCAACATTTAATATTTTATGATGTGGGCACCATTAATATAAATGTTTCCCCCATCATAAAACATTTAATTAGTAATGCCCCCTTTAATATAAGTAATAAACAATATTGAACTTTAAATAAAGTGAAACAATATTTTTTCCTCTAATATATTAATAAAATAATAATTCCCATAAGAGATTTAGCAATGTTACAGTATCTGCCTCCTTTTTAGATACAAAGAACAAAGAGGAAAGAAGAACTCTCTTGTTGGGAGGCACTCAGCTATAAATTGTCTGTATCAAAGTAGTAAATAATTAACTTTTATTATGTATACATTAAAATACATTAGCAGGTCAGTATATACCCACATTTGCACATATAACACACAAGGACATAGACACGAACATATACTAAAAACAAAGTCTCAATCATTGAGAAGCTAAGTGAAATATTGCTGAATAGTGTCAATGAGATCGATTAACTTTGGTGGTATTGAAATCCACCTGGATATCCGATTATCCAAAATCAACCTGGATATATGATTATCCTCTCAAAAAGTAATATCTTATAACAGCATAATAGCCAATCAAAAAGGATACAGCAAACACAGAAACGTTAGTCGGCTTGATAATAACGGTATATCATTTAATAGAAAGATATATAGTGCATTAAATAATGTTTGCAAGATATAAACATATATGCCAATCAATTAAAGCAAACAACAAATATATCAGTATATATATATGCCCAATGACAGATCATCCATAAGTCGCCTGAAAAATTAACCCAGGTACAAGCGGACAGTTAAGTGTAGATACCAAGAGGTAGAGTATAGACTACTCGCTTATAGGATATCAAAGTGGCAGCTGCTGCAAGTCATTATAATATGTAATTGAATGACATGTGAGCGTACCACTATGTTTCCCCAGAGTAGGGAATAAGTACAATGGACATCTGCTTTTGGACCAAGTACACCTGAGGGTCCTGGTGTGTGTATATATTGAAGGAGCCTCCTATGGCAGGGTACCAATGAGAGTGCCCATATAGAGTATATAAAGATAGTATATTATATATCACTCAGCATAAAATCGTAGTCTGTGCTGCTGCCACTCACATACCTACAGGTTGTGGTGAGTGGTGGGAAGCACAGATCACGTTCTGCAGTGTGGGAAGAGAGATAAAAATTATACAGCTACAGTGTGACTAATCCAGTGTGAGCTGAGCCCTGTTACCTATAGGCATTGCATTGTCATGTGCTCACACATAAGGTATATAGGGCCTGATTCAGACCCACTCGCGAGCGGCTGTCCGCTCGCAAGTGGGTCGATGGTGTGCACTGAGCATGCGCACGACGGAGGGAGCTCCGTCGTGCGCATGCGTGAGACGCGACGAGCGAAGGACTTTCCTTCACTCGTTGTGTCTGATCAAAGGGGGCATGCTGTCGATGTTGATTGACAGCACGCCCCCTTTGGTGGGCATGCCGGGGGCATGCCTCCCAGACGGGGGCGTTCCCAAGGGAATGCCTACCATCAGAAGCCGGCCCACTGACATCACTAGTGATGTCAGTGGGAGTGATTTTGGCTCTGATAGAGCCAAAATCACTCCGGGCCTTGCAGTTGAGAAACTCAACGGCAGGCTCCGGCTCGCAGTGGCGATGGTCGTGATGGTCAAGACCATCGCGACCATCAACCTGCACGCTCGTATAGGCTGTGGGTGGTGACCCACAGCTATACGAGCGTCCAGGAGGACGCTCCATAATTATGGAGGTGGGCCCTGATTCAGAGCGAGCGCTCTGGTCAGAGCGTCCGGCTCTGAATCAGGGCCATAGTCACTACCTGTGCTTGGAGTGAGAAAGAAGTATGGAAAGTACCTGGGTGCATTTATGCAAGAAGCCGGTGTCAGGTGGAGAGGATCTGTCATGGAAGTTTGTAACTGTGCTGCTGTGCTGAATCCTGCCTGTACACAGCGGGATTTGCGGGTCTGAGACGCGCGTTTCACTGGTCGCTTCCTCAGTCAGATGCCGATGTCATTGTCACACGCCGGCCTGGAGACCCCAGAATCAGACCCCGTCGCTTACCTGTGTGGGCGCTGACCCGCGCTGTCTTCCGGCTCCCGCGCTGTACGCTCTTTCCTCATCTCTCAAGGCAGTCTCCGCTGTTGTCCTCTGGAGGGTCCCGCTGCTGTGCTGCTCCCACGCTGGCTCCTGCTGACCGCTGGTCCCCGCTGACTACCTCCAGGAAGCGCTGTCCTCCGGTCCATGGGCGCGGCCATCTTGGATTGCCCATGTGACCCCACTACCATCAATGAGGAGCCTTCTCCTTCTCTCTCAGCCTGTCAGCTCCCAGTGTCCACTATAAAAGGATCCCCAATGCTCACACAAGTTGCCAGTGCAACTAGTTTCTTAGTTTAGCTAAGCAAGCCTTCCCACTGCGCTCCAGCCGCTCCACGTAGCCACTCAGCTACCAACGTCTACCCACGGCTATCCAGCCGCTCCACGTAGCCACTCAGCTACCAACGTCTACCCACGGCTAACCAGCCGCTCCACGTAGCCACTCAGCTACCAACGTCTACCCACAGCTATCCAGCCACTCCACGTAGCCACTCAGCTACCAACGTCTACCCCCGGCTATCCAGCCGCTCCACGTAGCCACTCAGCTACCAACGTCTACCCACGGCTATCCAGCCGCTCCACGTAGCCACTCAGCTACCAACGTCTACCCTCGGCTATCCAGCCGCTCCACGTAGCTTCCTAGCTACCTCGTTACTGCCGCATTCCTCAAACTCCTGTCAGTTCGCTGCACCCTCTCATGCGGAGAAACTTCATTAAGCCAAGTCTCCTCCAGCGAGCGTCTGTGCCAAGTAATACAGATCCAAGGCCCAGTCCGGGAACACAGCTCCTAAATTCCACGTTTGTGACAGTTTGCACTGGCCAGATGGACTCGGCAAGTGGTCAAGGATCTGGGATAGAAGCTTCGCAGGATGTACTATCCCGTCTGAAAAGACAGGAGACCTCTCAGGCTCAGCTGATCCAATTTATCCAAGATATGTCGTCACGCCTGGACAACATTCAGTCCTTACTGGCTCATCCCGCTCCCGCTGGCTCCCAAGCCGCCTCTCCTCCTGTGGTGTCACCTGCTCCTCCGGTTCTACCTCCTACTCGTCTTCAGCTCTCCCCTCCGAGCAAGTTCGATGGCAACCCCAAATTATGCAGGGGTTTTTTAAACCAATGCGAAATCCAATTCGAGCTACAATCCGCCAACTTTCCGACGGCCAGAACCAGGGTGGCATATATCATCTCTCTACTCTCTGGCCAAGCACTCAATTGGGTCTCGCCCCTTTGGGAGAAGTCGGATCCCCTGCTCTCCAACTACCCCAAATTTGTTGCTACATTTCACAAAATCTTTGATGAACCCGGAAGAACCACTTCCACATCAGCTGATATTCTACGCCTCCGTCAGGGCAGCAGGACCGTCGGCCAATACGTAGTCCAGTTACAGACTCCGGCTTCAGAACTCAATTGGAACGAGGATGCCCTCATCGCTGCCTTCTGGAGCGGCCTTTCTGAAAGGCTCAAAGACGACCTAGCTTCCCGTGACCTTCCAACCAGTTTGGATGGGTTAATCTCTCTCTGCAACAAGGTGGATCTCCGTCACAGGGAGCGTGCCTTGGAAAGAGGCAGATTTGATCGTGGAAGGCCACGTCCAGTTTCCCGCTTACCCTCTCCTCCTCTGGGCGAAGAACCCATGCAGGTCAACAGCTCTCATTTATCGGCTGAGGAGCGGCAGAAGAGGCAGAGGCAGAACCTCTGTATGTACTGCGGATCTCCTCAACATTTAGTTAAAACTTGTCCCATTCGTCCGGGAAACGCCTCCTCCTAACTTATGAAAGAGAGGTTAAGTTAGGAGTTGCCATTGAATCACAAAGGAAGTCTGATTCCACCATCCAGGCTCATTTAAAGTGTCCTCGAGGTTCCAAAGCTGTATTAGCTCTCCTGGATTCCGGAGCGGCAGAGAACTTTGTCACTACTGAATTTGTCCAGAAGCATCAAATCCCCATGGAAGCGTTGCCTCGAGTCATCACTTTAACCGCCATCGATGGTATTCGCATTTCTAGTGGAACCATCACCCATCGTACAACACCACTTAAACTTACCATTGGGGTGCTCCATTCCGAACAACTATCCTTCCTAGTGATTCCCAAAGCCTCTCATTCTTTAGTCCTCGGATTACCCTGGCTACAGAGACATTCACCTCAAATCGATTGGACCACCATGCAAATAATTTCCTGGGGTTCCAATTGCTTCAAAGGCTGCCTTCAGCGGGTAATACCTATCAGATCTTCCATGTACGGGATTCTACAGACCTGCCCAAAGCCTACGATGGGTTTCAGGACGTCTTTAGCAAACAGAGCGCAGACCTGTTACCTCCCCATCGTGATTGGGACTGTCCCATAGATCTGATTCCCGGGAAGAATCCTCCTAGAGGCTGAACCTACCCTCTATCTCTCCCTGAGACTCAGGCCATGTTGGAGTACATTACGGAAAACTTAAATAAAGGCTTCATTCGACCTTCCACGTCTCCAGCAGGGGCTGGATTTTTCTTCGTAAAAAAGAAAGATGGTGGCTTGCGCCCGTGTATTGACTACCGGGGTCTCAATGAAATAACTATTAAGAATCGCTACCCTCTCCCTCTCATTACAGAGTTATTTGATAGAGTCAAGGGAGCCACAGTTTTTTCCAAACCCGACCTAAGAGGAGCCTATAATTTAATTCGTATCCGTCCAGGCGATGAATGGAAAACGACCTTCAACACCAGGGATGGGCACTACGAGAATCTCGTTATGCCCTTCGGCCTCTGTAATGCTCCGGCCGTCTTCCAGTTTTTCGTCAGTGAAATCTTCAGGGACCTCTTGTACAAGTGTGTGGTCATTTACTTAGACGACATTTTGATTTTATCTCAAGACCTCCAAACTCATCGAGACCAGGTCAAACAAGTCCTTCTGAGGTTGCGGTCCAATCAACTGTTTTGCAAATTAGAGAAGTGTCTGTTTGAGGTCTCAAGTGTACCATTCCTGGGATACATTATCTCTGGAACAGGCCTTCAAATGGATTCGTCAAAACTACAAGCCATTCTTGATTGGTCTCTTCCTTCTTCCTTAAAATCCATACAAAGATTCCTAGGATTTGCCAACTACTATCGCAAGTTTGTAAAAGGTTTCTCGACTCTGGTAGCTCCGATTACAGCCCTCACCCGCAAGGGAGCAGATCCAACTATATGGCCCGTCGAAGCTACCTCTGCATTTCAACTTCTTAAGCAAGCCTTCATCTCCGCTCCCATCTTAAAGCAACCAGACTCCACCCAGCCCTTTATCCTGGAGGTGGACGCATCCTCTGAAGGTGTCGGTGCAGTGCTCTCCCAGCGATTTAAAGATGAAAAACTTCATCCCTGTGGTTTCTTTTCCCGGAAGTTTTTGCCTGCAGAGAAGAACTACACCATTGGAGATCAAGAGTTACTCGCCATGAAACTAGCCCTCGAAGAATGGCGATATCTTCTAGAAGGAGCTCATTACCCCATTACCATTTCTACTGACCATAAGAACCTCCTTTACCTTAAATCTGCAAATTGCTTGAACCCTCGTCAAGCCCGGAGGGCAATGTTTTTCTCCAGATTTAACTTCAAAGTCTCCTATCGCCCCGGTTCACAAAACCTCAAAGCCGACGCACTCTCCCGTTCCATGACGAGCAACCCTGATCTACCCATGGAACAGCCCCAACCAATCTTGAATTCAGCTTTCTTCGCCTCTACCCAATTATCTTCTATACCCCCGGTTGGGAAGACTTTCGTCGCTCCGGAACTCCGCAAGAGGTTACTGCATTGGGCTCATGCTTCCCGGTTCTCTGGTCACCTGGGTATGGATAAAACCCTAGAATTTATCCAGCGGTCCTATTGGTGGTCTTCGATGAAAAAGGACGTCAGGTCTTATGTGTCTTCATGCATCAAATGTGCCCAACACAAGATACCTCGGCGGGTTCCACACGGTCAACTCCAACCTCTTGCAATTCCATGTAAGCCATGGACTCACCTATCTATGGATTTCATCTCTGATCTTCCTCCATCTCGGGGCCACAACACAATTTGGGTTATCGTGGATCGTTTTTCTAAAATGGCTCATTTCGTACCACTTACTGGGCTTCCGTCTGCACCTCTACTCGCCCAGAGCTTTATAAAAGAGATCTTCAAGCTCCACGGCCTTCCTCAAGAGATCATCTCCGACAGGGGAGTACAGTTCGTAGCGAAGTTCTGGAGGTCACTCTGCTCAGTCCTTCGGGTAAAACTCAAATTTTCTACCGCTTATCATCCCCAGACCAACGATCAGACCGAAAGGGTCAATCAAGACCTGGAACAGTTCCTGCGCACTTTTGTCTCCTCCTCCCAAGATGACTGGATTGAACTTCTTCCTTGGGCCGAATTTGCCCACAATAATCATTATCACACGTCCACAAGCTCAACTCCTTTTTTTACAGTTTTTGGTCAACATCCTCGAGTGCCAGAGTTCCCTCTTCTTCCCACATTAGATGTGCCTGCAGCCAAAATGTCCCTTCAACGGTTCTCCAACATCTGGGAAAAGGTTTGTTCCTCTCTGACTAAAACGTCAGCCCGGTACAAGAGATTTGCTGACCGCCAAAGACGAGCAGTTACAAATTTCCGACCTGGGGATATGGTCTGGCTCTCTACCCGAAACCTAAGACTCTGAGTACCCTCGATGAAATTTGCTCCGCGATTCATTGGTCCATTCCCAATCATCAAAGTCTTGAATCCTGTGGCTTACAAGTTAAAGCTTCCTCCATTTCTTCGCATTCCAAGTTCTTTCCATATTTCTCTTTTAAAACCACTAGTCTTAAACCGATTTCAGAAGGTCCTGCCTAAAGCTTCTAGTGTTCAAACACTGCAGGGAGAGGAGTTTGAAGTTGACAGAATCTTAGATTCCCGTTGTCGATACAACCGTCTTCAATACCTCATCGACTGGAAGAATTATGGTCCGGAGCAACGAATCTGGATAAATGCCTCGGATGTCCATGCACCCCGTCTGGTCAAAGCGTTCCATGTGAAATTTCCTCATAAACCAAGGAAGTGTCCGGTGGCCACTCTTGAAGAAGGGGGTACTGTCACACGCCGGCCTGGAGACCCCAGAATCAGACCCCGTCGCTTACCTGTGCGGGCGCTGACCCGTGCTGTCTTCCGGCTCCCGCGCTGTATGCTCCTTCCTCATCTCTCAAGGCAGTCTCCGCTGTTGTCCTCTGGAGGGTCCCGCTGCTGTGCTGCTCCCACGCCGGCTCCTGCTGACCGCTGGTCCCCGCTGACTACCTCCAGGAAGCGCTGTCCTCCGGTCCATGGGTGCGGCCATCTTGGATTGCCCATGTGACCCCACTACCACCAATGAGGAGCCTTCTCCTTCTCTCTCAGCCTGTCAGCTCCCAGTGTCCACTATAAAAGGATCCCCAATGCTCACACAAGTTGCCAGTGCAACTAGTTTCTTAGTTTAGCTAAGCAAGCCTTCCCACTGCGCTCCAGCCGCTCCACGTAGCCACTCAGCTACCAACGTCTACCCACGGCTATCCAGCCGCTCCACGTAGCCACTCAGCTACCAACGTCTACCCACGGCTAACCAGCCGCTCCACGTAGCCACTCAGCTACCAGCGTCTACCTACCTCTTGGTATCTACACTTAACTGTCCGCTTGTACCTGGGTTAATTTTTCAGGCGACTTATGGATGATCTGTCATTGGGCATATATACATACTGATATATTTGTTGTTTGCTTTAATTGATTGGCATATATGTTTATATATTGCAAACATTATTTAATGCACTATATATCTTTCTATTAAATGATATACCGTTATTATCAAGCCGACTAACGTTTCTCTGTTTGCTGTATCCTTTTTGATTAGCTATTATGCTGTTATAAGATATTACTTTTTGAGAGGATAATCGGATATCCTGGTTGATTTTGGATAATCGGATATCCAGGTGGATTTCAATACCACCAAAGTTAATCGATCTCATTGACACTATTCAGGAATATTTCACTTAGCTTCTCAATGATTGAGACTTTGTTTTTAGTATATGTTCGTGTCTATGTCCTTGTGTGTTATATGTGCAAATATGGGTATATACTGACCTGCTAATGTATTTTAATGTATACATAATAAAAGTTAATTATTAACTACTTTGATACAGACAATTTATAGCTGAGTGCCTCCCAACAAGAGAGTTCTTCTTTCCTCTTTGTTCTTTATATCCATATATTTACACTCTCAGGGGGAGCACCTCCACACCCTTATATTGTCCAATATCTCCTTTTTAAAGGTATTATCTATATTATTGTGGATCACCTAATCTTAGTACAAATTATTTATTATTCGTACGATCCTGTGCTCAAATTACTTTCCCTATTCCCCTCTCCTTGGTTCTTCCTTTTTAGATACATAATGATTGCCCTCTTTATGAATGTATTGTGATGTTTTTTCCAGGGTTTTGTCCAAACCACTGTTGGTTTGGACAAAACCACAGGAAAAACCACCATAAAACAGATGGGCATCAATGGCGGTTTACTAAAGTATATTCCGTGGTTTAGTGCTTCAAACTGCTTATGATGTGCAGGGGTTTCCAACCCTCACCAAAACTGCTGCATAGTAAATTTAACCCTCTGGGTTATATTTATTAAGCATCGGTTTGGGATTTTGTTGTTGGCGGACTCCCGGTGGGTTTGAAATCCGCTAATTTACTAAAGGCAAATCCGATGGGAATCCGCAGAAAATTCAGACTTCAGAATACAATAGAATATCGGCTCACCACCATTGTTATTTTTAGAAGAAGTATAGAAACTCCGGATTTACTATGCAGCGGGTTTAGAACCCGCCGCAAAACCAATATAAAACCTGTCCAAATAATAGACCTACCTCTGTCAGACGAGTTTATGACAAGCACTGCACAGATCAAGGTTCCCCCTTCCTGAAGAAAAGCAGGTCTTCTCTGCACCCCTGGGGCTTTTTTGTGTGGAGATAATAACAGTGAATAGATATAAATAATATTGTTCTTTACAGTTGGACTACAGGTCCCAGCAAGCCTGCCAGGGCATGATGGCACTTGGCAAAACACAAGTGCTAGAATGCCTGGACAACAAGGGCTCGCTAGTACCTGTATTCCCCCTGTAAAATAAATATTAAAATGAAGACAGTACTCAGACACTGAAAATGTTAATCTTTTATTATACAGTATATACAAACCCTGACACATCCTTTATTTACCCATTTATTGCTAACATTACTTATATTTATTACATGTTCTCTTTGGTCCCTGTAGCAATCCAATTCTTGGCAAAACAAATAAATAAATAAATGGGGCCACGCTGATTTGCCAGAGTGGGCAGTGCTTTAAATCTGCCGCTGATTGACGGCAGATTTTTATCAGATTTGTGGCAGCAATACCGCGGTATAAGGGCTTCAAATCCGACTGGTTTCGACTGCAGATTTTAAGTGACAGTCAAAACTGATGCTTAGTAAATAATGCTACTTTATACACTAAACTGTCATCGATAACTGTCTGATTTAAATATACAGCAAATCCGAATGCTTAGCTTCACCATAGCGCCTCTATTGGTTATATCAGATGTCACTGCATTATTGACATGCAGCTAAAAAAAGCTCTGACAGTTCCACATTAAAACACAGAGATCACCTAATGTTTCAGAGAGACAGAGGCAATGTCCAGATTTAGATGTAATATCAAGTATTTTGTGCAATACTCATTAGATTTCTGATTTAACCACAAAGGAGCCTCATGTTTGGAAGAGGCAGTTTAAATTGAATGGTCATCTTCAGTAGTTTGGCCCTTCCTGTCACTAGCAGCTAATAAATATCAAGTTAATGGATGTTGTTGGGAAATTCTGTCCCCAAAGCCAAATAACAGCCAATCACAAATTATCTGCAAACTGTTGTCTGATAGAAAGTACTAATGTGCAAGCATTAAACATGCATTACAAGCAATAAAACAGTAAACCACAAAAGTTGAACAAATTATTATTAATATTATAGGTATTACAGTTTCGAGTTGTACAGTAACTACTTATGACCAATCGTTCTGTCATAAATGCCAAGAGACCAAGAAGGTAGAGAGACTTCTCCATAATCACAGAGATGTACAGGAGGTTTAAAACAGGGTTTCCAGCAAGTACTTTAATGTTAATTATCTTTAATCTTGGAATTTAACCAATGGATCATCCTTTTTTGGCCAATAGGCATCAGGCTAGAAAAAAACAAATCTTATGAGATTGACTCAAGTCTCCATGATAGTTCATAGGTTCCACATTAGTACGCTCCTCAGAAGAAGATGGACTGTACACAATCTCTGATTCACCAAATCAAGATCAACCTTAGAAATTTGACGTACTGCATTTATTAATTTGCTGCCTTAGACCTATCCCTTACTCCTAACCCAATCACATTACTCCTACCCCAATCACATTACTCCTACCCCAATCACATTACTCCTAGCCCAATCACATTATAGAGCAGGATGAATGGAACACTGTCATCATCAAGATATAGAAATGCAGAACGGTTACGCTAAATCATACTCGCCTACTTTTGAAAATTAATTTCAGGGAGATTTTAGACGGTTGCAGTGTGCGCCGCTCTCGGCGCGCTGTTGAGGATTGTGAAATGCTCCACTCATAGAAGTGTCTAGCTTCATTAGGGTGTGCCCTGCTGGAGGGTCATGTCTAGCACTGCCTATAGGGGGCCTAGTAACACCCATTGGGCATGTCTAGCACTATTTTGTCTTTAATCCCCCTTCTCATAATATTCCACCCAATAAATTAAAAGTCACTCATTTGTTTTACCCAATCACTTCCCCCATCCCATCTTTTCCCCAGCCAGACTGTTTAATGTCAATGGGGCTCGTGGCAGGGACTCTCCCACCCGACTCAAGACAGGGAGCCCTGCCTGCCCGTTAGTGTGGCCAGACCATTAGAGGGACAGTGACATGTGGGTCCGGCAGGAATACAGCCGGCACGCGCTGGGGGCGCAGTGGACCATAGGGAGCCCTGGATTGAGAGACTGACCGTTGCTGCGCTGCCGTCATTGCTGTGTTTTCGGAGGCAGCAGCACTGTAGCTGAGCAGTGTGAGGGCCCTCCGGTGTTTTAGTGAGAGGAAGCCACCAGTGAAGGAGGAGCCGACGCAGACCAGGGGAGACCAGCGCCGCCCATTCCTCAAACACGTGCTGGAAGCAGGCAGTCTTTAGGCTGGTGTGGGGGCGGATCAAGACGGCCCGGGGGAAGAGAAGCACAAGCCTTCCCTGCATACCCCTCAGTGCCAGTGGGAGGTCCAGAGGCAGGAGCAGAGGCAGATCTAGGTGGACTTCTCTCTGGAGGCAGGACGGTTGGTATTCAGACCTGTCACCTGATTTCATACGAGTCAGTGGGGAATCCGGAGTTTTGTGAAACATTCCGGGGTAGCAGGAGACTCTGCAGTGAAGCGGGAGTCTCCTGCAGGATTCGGGAGGGCAGGTGACTCTGCGCTAAATGGTGATGCAAAAGCAGAACTGGAGGTTTGTATCATTGCAATTTTGCACCTCTGTAAAATGGACGATTTGGGAGGTAAATTAGTTTTGCGTAAAATTCTGCTGTCACAGTACATTGCATATATCCAACAAACCATAGAGTTTTTTTACGGTCTATACCAATATTCATTAGAATGCAGCTTATCATTTCCCTGGGGTCCAGATATAGCAGTAATAAATGTATTACCTGCTGCCTTTTTATAGCAATGAGAACACACTTCCAATCCATTGCACCGCAACAACATCGCAACCAGTAGTCCATGCAGTATATGAGTGGGCCTCCCTCCCTTACACTGACGCATACACAGTTTCCACAGCTACCCTGCGGGCTTAATGGCAGCGTATCCCTCCAGGTGAAGATGCTGGAATTCCTGGGGTGCAGCAACTATGCAAAATAGCATAAAGGGCGCCACCCTCCAGATGAAGGTCAATAAATCACTAAAACAAAAGGTGTATTTATTTAAATATTTTCTTTACAGACAGACTACAGGTGCCAGTGGGTCCTTACTGTCCGGGAATGGTGGCACTTGTTTTTCCACAAGTGCCCGCATGCTGGGGCAGGCCTGCTGGGCCCCCTCTTTAAAGAACATTATTATTTCTATCTTTTAAACAATTACCCCCGAAACCGACGCCACCAGGGGTGCAGGGAAGAGCCCTGGAATGCTGCTCGGTCAGGGGGACCCCATTTTATTTTTGTCATCCCCACTTTCTGAGGAATTCCAACCCTGGGCTGACCAGTATGGGTCTGGTTAATGTGATGGCAGGGGGAACTCACGCTATGTTTCCTCCTGTTATGGCATTATCCACCTGCTGGTTCAGCCTGGTGCTGGTTATTGGAAAATAAGGGGAACTCCATGCTGTTTTTTTCCTCTATTTCCAATACCGGTGCAGGCTCAGTGGTCCGGGGCTGGTTACTGATTTGGGAGAGAACCTTTTAAATGTGTTTTTTAATTACATTATCTTTAGCCTGCACAGTTTATACTGTGCAGTGTAGCTCTGCCCCTTATTGTGTAAATTAGGGATGGGATGCCAGTCCCTTACTTTGCCAGGGACTGGCACCCCCTGTTAAAAGCCTAAGCAGGGCTTTTCAAAGTGTCTGCATCATCAGTGTTTCAGACACTAATTTTAAAGGTGCAATTACATTTACCACAAAACCAAGAGTGTTTGTATTCAATATAATTGCCCCTTGAAATCCAGCGTCTGAAACCGGATCGGCATTGAAAAGCGCGCATATTTAATTTAGCCCCAGGTCTCAAACCAATTTAGCATTAGTCCAAAGAAATGGAATAAATTATTGGCATTGGAAGTTCACCACCAGGTAATTTACAACCATAATTGGAAACACGTATTTGACAGGGAACATTTTCCCTGCGCCACACTTTTCACATATTCACATTTTGTCAACTCCATGCCACAAAAATTTTAGGTGGTTTGAAGAGCAAATGGGGAAAGCGATTCACTATTAAGTAGATGTTCCTTATAAAGTTTACATTTATATTTCCATAGTAAAGTATTAATTAAAAATGTTTGAAAATAGATAATAATTGCCAGCATCCTGTCAGAACACCGGCCATTGATGTTTGGGTATAGTATGGAATTAAAAACTTCTCTCAGTCTGGTCTCAGAATACAAGCAGGACAGGGTTTGACATATCAGAAAAGACAAAGATAAGTCTAATAAGAAAGGGTAATTTATGATCTTGCACACATGCAGTCCCAAAATGAGGATACTGTTTTTTGAGTTTACAAGCCTACTTTTTTGCAAATGAAACTGGTTTAATGGGAAACAGCATACAGTTTTTCTACAGATCAGTTGCATGCAAAAGATGGATTATTTAAATGAGGGATAGTCCAGATTCACGGGTGGCAAAAAAGTCTGAATTTTGTGGCCACAAGTGGGTGGATTAGGACGGCGAATGAGCAGATTGGACGGGACCTATCTTTGTCCCGGTAAATGTTGGGAGGTATGGATAAAGAAGTGGATTCAAAAAATTACAGGCAAAAAAATTACTGTTAATGGTCTTTGTACTCAATCGGTATGTATACTGTATATTTAAAACTCTTTAAATCTAATAATCCCTTATCGCCTGTCCACACTTTGCTCTGTGCCCAAGCTTAATTCATGTTCACCTCCTAAGGAATGACTTAGAAAAATATGTTATCCCCTCTTATTAGAAATCTTTTTCTTGAGCTACTGTACAAAACAAAGCTGTTCAAGGAAAAAAAAAATATTCTTAAAAAAAAAAAAAATCAAATAAATCATGAGTAGAATAAAACACTAGCAATTATTTGGTCATTAAAACTGTGTAAACAAGTATACCCTGCCTAATTGCTGTGCTGAATATCACTAGAATAATACACAGCATAATCTTTCTCGAAACAGAAAATTTGGTGTCACTATTGTCCCTAGAGAGGAGCCATTAACACTTTTCCCCATTTTTAGATGTTAGCGTGTCTTATGAAGGTCTGATAAGTGCTGAAATACAATAATAGGTAATTAAGTGTGCAGCAATCCTTTATCATTAACATAACCGTTAGAATGGTTGATTGGACTGAAACAGCTATACATTTTAACAACAGGTTAATCTATAACTATGCATATCTGGTTACAATAACACGAGTCTTCGGAAACCATTCTTATCAGACTTCATCAAATGTAAATTACAGTAATTGTATTTATCCCAGCACTATTAGGGAAAAATTGTATTACAACTTCACCAGTTTGTGATATGACCTGAGGAATCAGGAGGCTTACATTACAAATGCAAGGCGGGATGCTTCTGGCTAAGCAATTAATCACTGACACTAAGGAATTTCTCCTCTCCAGATGGGGAATCCATCCAAAAACCAAGAAAAATAATCGGGCTAATTAATTCTTATCTGCAAAGAGCAATTAGATAAATGACCTAAAAAAGGCCTGTCACCCCTAGTGAGCCACCGAGATGCTAAATAGAATAATGCATCTGAGCATCTCTTCACTGAATCATTTGCACAGAGCAGAGGAGGAAGATCACAGAAAAGAAGAAATGGATAGAGTGAAGGTTAATTAATGGTATAGCCAACATTTAACAATAAAAGACTGTCAGTGTTACAGCTTTTCATGTTAAACATCAAGTCGTCTCTATCATATCTTTCCCCTGTTAAAGCTCATTTCAAGTATTTAAAAAATCAGGGTAGTTTATGAAAACATGTAAAGTCTGCAAAAGCACCTGATACATACTTGCCTAATACTCTGAATTTGGGGGTTCTCCTGAGTAAGTAGACAAACCCTCCCATGTCCCACCCACACCGCCTGAGTAAAGTGGGTGTGGCATGATGATGCAATTTTCTGTGAATGACATCACCATGGCTCCACCTACTCTGTACCTCGTATTATCGTAGAACGTGGACAGGGCAGTAATCACATGATTCATGGCATCATGTCCCCGCCTCTCCTGTCTGGACCTCCCCTTCCGCCAAATCTCTCAGAGCACAGAAGATGAAGGTAAGGATATATGAGGTTGTGACCATGCTAAAGCATGCAGTCATGTTAAAAAATAACATACATCCCCTGTCACAGAAAAGTCTTGTTTTGTAGACCTTGAAGGGGAAGGTCTTGAAAAGAAGTGGGTGGGCATCATCATAAAATAGGATTGGTCGTGTAAATTGAGGGAGTTGCTTGTGTAGATTGGAGAATTAGATTACGTGGCACCAATAAGTATAGGTACCAATAAGTAGTACACACTCTTTGAAACATGTGTTTTCACCTACCGTATCTGGAAATTATTAACAATCAGCTATTTATTATTAATTAACATTTAATTACATAGCACTAACTTATTCTGTTGGGCTTTACAATTCAGAACAAAAAAAGAAAAAACAAGAAAGGGAATAACAGACAAATAGATGAGAGTTCCCTGCTCACATGTCACTTCTGAGGGTTGGTTTTGAGTTGGAACAGGTGTGGAAGACTGAAAAGGAAATTTGAGAGGTGTGAATGAACTTATGTGGCTTGAGCCAGGACTTCCTCATGTACAGTATAGATGTGAGGAGGTAGAGATACGGCAGTGGATGATGGGCCCGAAGGCAAGGACAGGAATAGAATGTCTTTATTGAACAGCATGTTGGAATGTAACTGGATATATAATACTGAATAGATGAGCAGAATCGGATTGGGACCGATGATGCTGGATCGGTTTGAGACCAATTTTGATGAATTGAAGAACTTGATTGATATGAGTCCGATGTTGATGAATTGATTAACTTGACTCTTTGGGACCGATGTAGAAGAATTGAAGGACTTAATTGACATGAGTCCAATGTGGATGAATTGATGAACTTGATCGGTTGAGACAGATGCTGATTAATTGAAGAACTTGATATGAGTCCAATGTTGGAAGCATCGGATGAGACCAATGGTTGGTGGTATCGGCTGGAAACGATAGCGGCTGTAAGAACAAGTCTCAGTGGTAAAAACCAGACTGGTGTGCAAGATGGTATAGGAGACTTGTTTACCAGATCTAGGAACAGGATACAACAGATTGGGGGCCTGATATTTGGGAATCTACGCAGGCGCCTGACCCATTCTGCACATGCGAGTATACTTGCAAACTGGCAGCAGACTGTTAGTGATTGACAGTCTGCTGCTGTTTGGGGGTCGGAGGGGGTGGCGACAGCCTCCGTTACCTGAAGTGGAGGCGTGTCGCCGCCGTTGGGGGTAAGGGAAGAGGCCAGGATCCCCGTCGCATGACGTAGATTTCCTGGCTTCTTCCTGTAAACTGCGGCGGCCGGCTGCAGGACTCTATGTGTCACCGCAGCCGGCCGATGGTAAGCAGATTAAACGATGCTGTGTTGAACAACACAGCTCGCTTAAGTAATGCACAGGAGGCGTAATGCCTCCAGCTGCATTGCCATATCTGCAAGGATCGCGATTGCAAAGCAGCCTGCCTGCAGCTTTGCAATTACGATCCTTACAGAATCAGGCCCTGGGACCGTTCAGATACAGAGTATCAGAGAGCTTAGCACTAGGCATGCGATCCGGACATTTTTGCTGGATTTGGATTTGGTTCTGATTTGTCGTCCGGCTTTGGATTTGCCAAACCTGCCGTGACTGGTTTTGGATTTTTTTACAAAAATTTACAAAAAAAACCTAAAATCACATAATTTGGTCTTTTTTGTTCCTAGAGTATTATTAACCCCAATAACATTAATTTACAGTCATTTACAGTCAATTTAGACCACCTCACAGCTCACAATATTGTTTTCACCATTATTGGCCAAAAGCTGCAGTGAGCTGGCTGGTTACTAAGCAACAGAGCAGTGGCACAGACACCGCAGTTTAAAGCACATCTATGAAACATTGCCACTCACTACTGAGTCACAGTACTTGTGTGTTATGGACACACAGAGGGCTAAGGCCCAAGGAGTCATGGTGCTTTTATACACAGAGGGCTACTATCCAAGGAGTCATGGTGCTTTTTTACACAGAGGGCCACTGCCCAAGGTAGTGATGGTGCTTGCATACACAGACAGGGGCGCCGAGAGGGGGGGGAGCGGGTACAGTTTACCCGGGGCCCGGACTTCCAGAGGGGCCCGGTGGGGGCCGAGGTCTGGCACCACCCCCCCTCACTTCCTCCCTCCTCCCTCCCTCTGCAGCAGCCCAGCACACAGCGTGTGCTGGGCTGCAGTGGGACATGGCTTGTGGCTGCTAAGCAGCAGCCACAGCAATCTCCTATGCCTGAAGGGGGGAGCAATCACACTGATCGCGCCCCCCTCTGGCTTTGCGCCAGGCTGAGGGGCAATATTTTTTTATTTTTCTCCAAGGGGGCGTGGCCACAGCTCCCGCAATTAGGCCATGCCCCCTCTTTACTGGGGCCCGGCGTGGCTGTCTACGCCCCTGTACACAGAGGTCTAAGGCCCACGAAGTCACGGTGCTTTTATACACAGAGGGCTAAGGCCCAAGGAGTCACGGTGCTTGTATACACAGAGGGCTAAAGCCCAAGGAGTTACAATGTTTGTATACACAGAGGGCTATGGCCCTAGGAGCCATGGTGCTTGTATACACAGAGGGCTACTGCCCAATTATTCATGGTGCTTATACACACAGAGGGCTACTGCCCTAGGACTCGCGGTGCTTGTATACACAGAGGGCTTATGCCCAAGAAGTCACAGTGCTTGTATACAGTGGGCTAAGGCCCAATTAGTCACGGTGCTTCGATCCCCAGAGGGCTTATGCCAAAGAAGTCACTGTGCTTGTAAGCACAAAAGAGTGCAGCAAAAAAAAAAATGGCCACTGAGTCCTCTGGATAGTAGAGGGCAGGCTAATAGAGCAGAGTAAGCGCAGCATACATCAGTGTGCTGTGTGTGCCTCCAATCAGCCCCCAACAGTTCCGACTTTCTCCCTCTGAAGTCCTAACTAAGTAACATGCAGAGCTCAGCTCTGCGCACCGTGAAGCTTGAAATGGCACCGAGTCCCGGGCGCCTCTTATCGAGGCCGTATGTCACCCAAGTCTCACTAGAATCCGACGTCGGCCCGGTGACATTTGGCCTCGAGGTGGAGCTCGGGTGTACTCGGGTTTACTCAGATTCCACCTGTTCCAATCGGTTCGGATTCCTCTGAATCCAAACCGCTCATCTCTACTTATCACAGAAGTGTAACTTTAGCAAAAAGCAACATTGTACCAGCAACGGAAGCCAGTCAGGAAATGTAATTTATTGGGGAGGATCTCAAGAGATTGGGGACCTCATTCAGAGTCGGTCGTTGCGGCCACACGGTCGTACGCCACTGATGTTCGCTAAACTGCGCATGCGTAAAATTCGCAATGCGCGTGTGCAAACTAGCTATTATGATCAGAAATTTCTCTCTCCTTCAACTTGGCCAGTTCGTTAGTTTGAGTGACAGGATGAGGGGTTTGTGGGTGGTAACAGGGGAAGGTGCTTGTGAACGGGGGAGTGGAGATCTGAACGCAGGCGTGCCTAACTATGCAAACGGCATTTTATGGGAGTGCATAATTAACTAAGTAGTGTCATGGCACATGTGACATGGGAGGTTTTTACACTGACTTGATCGTAGTGCTTAAGAGAGGGTATGGTCAAGAGAAGGTATGGTATGGTCAACCTTAAGCTCTATGACCAGCTCCGATGGTTCCCGATGGTCTCGTTTAATCCTTATATACCCGGAGATGACGTGTAATGGGAACGAGAAGGGGGCGTATTTTTAGTCTTATGGCCGCATCCTCCCCTCGCTCGTCCAGCTGAATATCACATCTTAACGATGCAACTTGCGAGAGCTTCATTTGCATATCCGGCCCCTTTTACCCTACGACTGTGCGGCCTCAACGACCGACTCTGAATGAGGTCCTGGATACTTCAATCAGCTGGTCTGGGAGCAGTGCTATGAGTGGAGGAAGAGCATCAGGTGACAGAGTCCAACATGGCTGCACCCTGTCAAAGCTGGATAATTGGCTGAGACAAGATCAGTTTAAAATTAAATCGCGGTGACGCCATCTTGCAGCTGGCCGCAAGACGCCATCTTGGAAATGAAATCGCAAGATGCCATTTTGCGAATGACCACCCCAGCACCATTTTAGATAAACTCACCATTAAGTACATATGGCGAGATTACTATTAGCACCATGCGATTGCATCTTTCATCATTTCTCATATACACAGTAATACGCACAATTGCGCTGTTAACTAGTCGCATATTAGCGAATGCATAAGATCCTAGTAGCTAAATGCGCACGCATCTGTCCCCAGTTAACTAGCGTCTTTATATCAAACCTCGCATACTCACACATTACATATTCACATACAAGGTTTCATAAGCTCTAAGGTATAAGATTTAAGTTTGTTCATTTAGTAAAAATGCTATGAAATAAAGATTGTTTGGTAACTAAGGTTTTATACATGATAACTAAGCTGTGTTTGGTTTTGTACTGATGCATACTCTTTCCACAGTATTCCGGTATTATCGGTGGGGAGATCGCATCATGCATTCTCAACTTATGGACCGCAGAGACTTCAAGCAACAAAATGTATATGATATGAATAACTGTTAGGATGTTGCATGTGGCGGGAATCTAGGGACCCTCAGTTGTTGGAGGCTGGGTTGTGTCTATTTGAATCAGCCTGTTAAATGCTCTGTAACAGATGTATCCCCCTTAGGAACCAATAGCATCAGCAACAAACTTCTTTATTGTGTTGTCTATTCCTGGGGGGTATAAATAAGTGTGCTCCAACACGGGGTCTTTAGTCTTCGTGCTGAATGCTGATAGACGAGGGGTTTCTTACTGATGCTTAACATCTGGTCCAGAAGCGCTGCGTATGTATACTGTACTTGGGTCTGTATAATTCCTTTGCACCTAAATTGTGTCTGGATCAATTGCGTGTAACTGACTGTACTTTTACTTGAATAATACTTGTGCTTTGGAACCACAGATTCCAGGTTTTAAGTCTTTATTTACTGTATGACTGCGTACGCAAATTAGCGTCATCTTTAGAAGGTATAGGCAGGATATTAGAAGGTATAGGCAGGATATTAGAAGGTATAGGAAGGAGTGTATAGAGGTTCTGATCCGGTATCATTAGTTGGGGGCTCGTAGTGAAGTCACTTACCTGCTCACATGGTACATACGGCTATCGATATTTCAGCAAAGGGTGGAGTGGCCACATGCAGGGTTTACCTGCAACCGCTTTGTGCTGAAAGATCGCTATCCGTTTCCGTGTGAATCAAGGAAGCTGACTAGAATCCAGGGATAAGAGAGGAAAAAGTGTGTTTTCCTCTGTTGATAGACCCTAACGTTTAAAGGGGTGCCGCAGTATTGAGTACGCGGCTGAGTTGCAGGTTTGCGCACAGCAAAGACACACTTTTGTGTATGCAGCTAAAAGCTGTCATATGGTTGTGTTGTAGTTGCATTATTGTGTATGTGACTGGTCGCACAATAGCGTATACTTACTTCTGGTTGTGCTGCCACGTGTTTAAATAAAGCCATTGAGGTTTACATTTTTTCAATTGTTATCAATATCTGGGTTAACGTGTATTTTTCTGCGCAGGAAAAAGTGTGTAACAGTGAGTGTTTGTTGGTAGGGGTAACTTGTTCCCTACAGTTAGAGGTACCGTATGACCTTTAAGGGCTAAGTGCTAGTTGCTTGGTAAGCAGCTTTACCATTCTATACACAGTAGCAGGTGTACATGTTGTCTTTGTTGTAGAGAGGTGTGTGGAAGTAGCCGACATACAAACTTCCATAGGTGTGGAAGTTGCCTTACTAAATCTTATCCGGGTGTGGAAGTTGCCTTTTTCAAATCTTATCCAGGTGTGTGGGCACCGCCGACTTAAATCGTCCACAGGTAAGTGAAAGTATCTTGATTGTCTTTCACCAGTTTAAATCTTTATTGAAAAGCGTAGGATTTTGTCTCAGAATGGGAGCCGTGCTAACAGTAGAGATGTTAGACAATGATGTGCTGCTAATGGAGGCGCCGATCGGATCGGCTCGTCGTATTATGCATACTAAGTATGGTACTTATGCGATAAGGTATTGTGATGTATGGTTTAAAATGACGATGAAGAGTGTTAGACCGTTTCCCAGAATTGGTAGTTTTGATAAAAATGTATTAGATAATGTCCGGGATCACATCAGTCTGATGCGCTCCCGAGAGAAAAAGGTTAAATATTATGAATGTTTAAAGCTGTGGCAGCATGAAGGGGATGCGTGGCTTAAAAATGTGCAAGTGACGCAAACTAGCGTCGCGAGCACATTGCCAGAGAATACATCCGCGACGCTAAATTGCAATACGGGCGAGCCGCAAAATGGCGCACACGTGCAGCAAGGTAGCATTGTGGAGAGTATTGCCAGCAGTTCACACTCACCTCCCCCACCTTATGTGGATGGAGGTGCAAGTACAGTTACCAAAAATTCTCATAAAAATGTAACAAGCCATTTGTACCCTCTTAAGCAACCATAAAGACAATGTTTATGATGTGGATGATGAGCCTATTGTAATGTCTGCCATTTCCCATGCTGTGCAAATGATAGATGCTGCATCACCAGAATCACGAGTGGTGCCGCCATCTCCATCGGTAACAGCAAGGGAAGTGTTAACACCCTCTGCACCTGTAGAGGAAGTTGTTCATACCATACGCAGCAGCAACAGATTAAGCCCCCAGCCAGGTAACCAGGTCAAAGGTAGCAGCGCTATCGGTCTGCATCCCATTCGGACAATAACCGTTCCAAATGGAAATGCAGATGTGTAGTGCCCATGAGGGAAGTAGTAATGCATTGTCCTTGGACAAGAGCAGAACTAAATTCCATCATAAATGATTTCCCAGATCCAAAAAGGAACTAGCCAAATGTCAAAGATTTTTGAGAAATTTGGGTAGTTCACATGAGCCCACTAATAAAGACTGGCGTGTGGTGTTAAGGGCCTGTCTACCATGCAATACCGACATGACAAAATTTATCACGGATTGTGTATTGGATGGTGATGTTCCCTTAACAGACCAGGTAAACCAAGGTAACATTTCCCGCATTGTAACTCAATTGGGTATATATTTTCCAGTAGTAGTTAACTGGAACAAAATTTTCACCATTAAGCAAAAGGAGAGTGAATCTGCAGAAGATTATTGCGACCGGGCACTGCAGGCTATCACCCAGTACACTGGGATAGAAGATATTAAAGATAGCACTCACAACAGGGGAATGATAGTCACGGTACTCGTGGACGGTCTGAAAGAGAGTTTAAAAACCTGGGTTCAGACCTCACAGCCTGGCTGGCGGGGACTCACAATAGATACCCTCATAGAAACCGCCATCGAACATGATAAAAACATCTCAAAGAAGAGAGAAGCCCAGAGCGAAAAACTAATGGCTGTATCCAAGCTCTAGAGGGAATGATGGTAACATCACAGCCAACAGACACACTTGCATCTGAACAAGTATATGCCCTCACTAACCCTACGCAACAACAATCACAGCTATATCCCACTAACCCGATACAACCACAGGTCCCATACTACTCACAAACTTCATATCCCCCACAATACCCTTACTCTCCCTATCCAATGGATCTTTCCTGAATATCCCTTCATATCCACCACCTTTACCCTCTGCTCAAACCTCACAACAACACATGTCTTCAGCCAATCCACGAACATGTTTTAACTGTAAACAAACAGGACACTTAAGCAGAAACTGTACAGTAAAAAGAGTAGGAACCCCAAGTCAGGGAAGACCTGGATATCCCCATAAGGGATATGCACAGAGACCAGCAAATGTCCAGCAGGCACCAGCTCCAATTGTGGCCGTAAATGCTTTATTGGAGAATGGTAGCCAATGCTAGGGTTCAGGTCATACCTGTAGTCTACAGATAGTCAGGTTAACGGGAAGTACTAGGGAAGAACCGGTCATGAGGTTTGATGTAGCTGGTACTGAATATCCTTTTCTTGTAGACACAGGGGCAACCAAGTCAGTGATAAAATCTCCCGTTAATTTACAGGTGACCAACGAGACAGTACCAACAATGGGTGTAACAGGTAAAGTGGAACATTATCCTTTAACAAAGTCCACAGAGGTTACTATTGGGCCGTTGCATACCAGGCATTCTTTCCTTCTGGCTGCTGCGGCTCCTACTAACCTGCTGGGTAGAGACTTGTTATGTAAGATGGGATGTGTTATATACTGCACCCCTAATGGTATATTTTTAGATATCCCAGAGAGAGTTGCACACGAGGTGCGATATATATTGAACACTCCCCAAAGGATAATGTATCACTCTACAAGTTTAAATGAAAATCCATCCCGGGTAGATGAAATGTTGTCCCAAATTCCAGATTCCCTTTGGACTAAGGATGGACAGGACACTGGATTAATGGCAAATGTAAGCCCTCTAATGGTAAATTTAAAAAGCGGTAGGCAAGCTCCAAAAATTTCCCAGTACCCACTAAAACAGGAGGTAGAATTAGGGTTTTTTCCAATAATTGAGCGATTATTGCAACAGGGAATTTTAGTTCGTACAGCTAGTGTAGCCAACAGTCCCATCTTTCCAGTGAAGAAGAGTGGTGGGAGGGGTTATAGGCTGGTACAAGACCTTAGAGTTATTAATAAGGTGGTAGAGAGCCAATTCCCTGTAGTGCCAAATCCAGCTGTCATTCTGATGCAAATCCCACCAAATGCAACCCATTTCACTGTCATTGACCTCTGTTCTGCTTTCTTCTCTGTGCCTCTCCACCCTGACTGTCAGTATCTATTCGCATTTACATACAGAGGTTTACAATACACATGGACACGGTTACCCCAAGGTTTCATAGACAGCCCCAGTATCTTCTCCCACGACTGTTTACAATCTTTTCAACCTGCCAAAGGATCTGTTCTAATTCAATATGTGGACGATTTATTGCTATGTTCTGACTCGTTTATGTCATGTTTAAATGTTACTAAACTTTTGTTACTTCATCTCTCGCATACAGGACACAAGGTGGCTAAGGACAAACTACAGCCGTGCCAATCCAGAGTAAAATATTTGGGACACTGTCTAACCCAGGGTTTACAACATTTTACAATGGATAGAATCCAGGCCATACAAAACATGACACTGCCGCAGAATCAACAGCAAATTTGTACCTTCTTGGGAATGTGTGGATACTGTAGAATGTGGATCCCAGGTGTTTCTATTTTGGCCTTAACTTTACAGGAATTAGTCTAATCCTCAAAGCCCGATCGTGTCGTACACACAGAGGAATCAGAGCAGGCTTTCCTTAATCTTAAGGATACTCTGACAAAAGCTCCTGCATTGGGAATACCTGATTATGAAAAACCTTTTGATTTGTATTGTATGGAAGCCGATGGTTGTGCTGCAGGTGTCCTTACACAAAAACATGATGATGCCAGTAGGCCCATAGCATACTACAGTGCCCAATTGGACACTGGCACGATCACTCCCCACCTGTTTGAGAAGTGTAGCAGCTACCGCTCTATTGGTGAGTAAAAGTGAGGATGTAGTATTGGGTCATGATATGATTGTCTACACTCCCCATGCTGTATCTGCTCTGTTGAACTCAGCTCAAACCAGACACATCTCTTCGGCTAGATTTACCAAATGGGAACTAGCACTAATCGAACATTACTGTTAAACGTCGCAGCATGCTGAATCCAGCAACGTATTTACCATATGTACAACATGATGTACAAAGGGTGGAAGGAGAGGACTTGCGGGCAGGAGGTGAGTTCAGCAGACATAATGATACGCACGATTGTATGACATATCTGAATCAGACCTTTACTGCTAGACCTGACATACATGACACACCTTTAGAGAATGTGGATGTGACTTTTTATATGGATAGGAGTTGTCATAGACAAACAGACACAGGTGAATTATGTACAAATTATGCTGTTGTAAATGACACAGACATCATAGAAGCTAAGCCTCTTGGTCCCCCTCACCCAGCCCAGGTGGCAGAGTTAGTAGCACTAACTAGAGCATGTGAACTGGCAGCAGGCAAATCTGCTAACATTTACACTGACTCGAGGTATGCGTTCGGGGTGGTGCACGATTTTGGGGCTCTATGGCGTCTGAGAAATTTTATGACAGCAGCAGGCACACCAGTTGCACATTCCCGACACATAAAGCATCTTTTAGAAGCAATCCAACTGCCCAAAGCGGTGGCAGTAATTAAATGTAAAGCCCATACATGTGAGGATGATCCGGTGTCACTGGGCAACAACAGAGCCGATGAATCTGCAAAGTGGGCAGCAGGGTTAAAAATGTTTTCTCCAACTGAAAAAATTATGTCTTTCCAAACAATTGATATGCTGAAATTAATTCAGATGCAAAATTTGTGTTCAATTCAGGAAAGATCCATTTGGATGTCCAAGAGATGTGGGCAAGAGTCCTCCGGGCTCTGGAGGGACGGACAAGGTAAACCAGAAGCCCCCACGGCATATTACCCCAGCCTGGCTGAGGCAGCACACGGTCTGACTCATCGGGGCAAACAAGGTATGTGCAAGTTGGTGAGAGCATACTGGTGCGCACCAGGTTTTTCTTCACAAGCAGAAAAGATAGCAATGTCCTGTCTGACCTGCTTGAGGAAGAACATAGGGAAAGTGATCCCTACCGAACTGTCCCACATTCCACAGACTGACGGACCTTTCCAGGTGATACAAATTGATTTAATCCAATTACCACCCTGCAAGAACCTTAAGTATGTATTAGTGTGCACTGACGTATTTTCTAACTGGGTTGAGGCCTACCCAGCGGCCACTATTACTGCTGCGTTTACTGCCAAGAAAATAGTTCAGGAATTTGTATGCAGGTACGGTATCCCTAAAATCATTGAGAGTGACAGGGGTACCCATTTCACAGGTGATGTTTTCCAAAATATGTGTAAGCTGATGGGTATTAATAGCCAACTTCATACCCCCTACCGACCACAAGCCAGTGCCAAGGTAGAGAGGATGAACGGGACTATTAAAAATAAGTTAAGTAAAATCATGGCAGAGACTGGACTAGGATGGCCAGAAGCGTTACCTTTGGTCCTACATAGCATAAGGACCACTCCTAGACCTCCTCTGAATCTGTCCCCATTTGAAATACTGTTCTAGACAACCTCATTTGATTATAAGTCCACAGGAAGACCTGAAGGGTAACAATGAGGTAACTGTAAAGTATCTTATATCAATGAGTAAGCAGTTAAAGCAACAGCAGCAGAAACTGAAATTGTTGTCTAATGATATGCCTGAAACTAACTGTCATGATGTTGAACCAGGAGAATATGTTATGATCAGAAATTTCTTGCATTCAGGTTGTTTGACTGATTGGTGGGAAGGTCCGTACCAGGTGCTGCTGACAAGTACTACATCTTTGAAGGTGGCCGAGAGAGATACCAGGGTCCATTCCACTCACTGCAAAAAGGTCAATCAACCGGTAGAGAAACAAGTCGGAGACAAGGCTGATAGTGTGGACCTGTCGCTCGTGAGCTTGTTCCGGGAGGATTGAAAAGGTTGTAGTGAGATACCTGAACTAAAAGAAACTTGCAGGTTTTGTTGTGACAATGGACGGGCCTGCTGTGTTCATTTTCATATTCTGTTTTAGAGTGTTCACCATCTTGGTCGGTTCGGGAATATCCAGTTTCTGTGATGGGAGACTGATTGAGGAAATGGGAGCTGATGGCAGTGCTGACGGAGTGGAGTCAGGAGGAGTGCAATGCCAATCAGGGGAGTGTCTGACCAATCTTAGTACTGTTATTGTTAAGAGAGCTCTCATTCCGGATACTCGGGGACGGTGTGGAGGTTTATCCCTAGTTGATGAGAAGTGTATCCAACGGTGCCGACCTAAATATAACCCGTACTGGGGTGGGTATCATTTAGAGGATTATCATAGCATGGTAGGCAAAGTGTTAAATCAAACTGATTGCTGGATGTGTTCACATGTGCCACAGGGACAGCATAATGTAGGGTTGGTGCCATTTCCGCTGAATATCACGGAAATTTTAGAATTACAGAAAGGGAAAACATTGGATGGAAAGTTCCTCTCATCCAAACCACCTCATTTCAAACTATCAATTCCAAGTAGATAGGTCACTTTTGTGTTTAAACATAACCAACCCCAATAAACCCGGGAGTTGGGAAGTGACGGGGAATAATCATACGATGACCTTCTCACAAAGAGCTGATAATGAGCCCATAAACCATGATCTGTTACGCTCAATTAAATCTGGTGGGAAACATTTTCGGTATCGGTATACATTGAGTTCCACCAATGAATTTATTGGTATGGTACCAAATGGTTATTGTGCTAAAATAATACAGCCAGAAACTTGCATGTACCAGATGGAAGACCCAGAAATAGGATTGTTTGCAAGGGAAATGTGCTTAATGATAATGATGCATACCATTCCTTATGTTCTCCCTGATAATGTATATTTCATATGTGGAAGAAAAGCATATAAATGGCTCTCCCCGAGTTCTGAAGGTTTGTGTTACCTGGGAAGAGTAGTCCCAGAAGTTATGACCTTCACACATGTTGAAATGCTTGGTATACATAAAAACACACCACCACCATATCTTCACACACAATATGAACAGAGAGGCAAAAGAAATATGATACCTGGTGATGTGCATAAAGCCACTCAGTTAATCAGTGAGACAACTGGCTTTCAAGTTTTAGTCGCACTGGATCCCACCAGGATTGCTTGGGGTACATAAAATTTTAGGTATATTAAGGAACTTACTAAATTGATAGATAATATCACCGAGATGTACGATGACACATTCAGGTATACAGGGAAAGAATTGCAAGCGTACAAGAAAGAACTGGTGCAACACAGGCTAATGTTGAATTATTTAACTGCTGTTACTGGAGGGTATTGCGTAACGTTATCCACCCACTTCGGAGTAAAATGTTGCACCTATGATACCAGTGACCCCAAGGAGGTGATAGACCGAAAGATGGATGAAATTCTGCAGCTGAAATGGGAGTTTCGTAAGAACCATAACGCTTCAGTGGCTGAAGTAGAGGAAAAGATAGAAGGATGGGTTTCATGGCTGAACCCAGTAAAATGGTTCTCAGGTCTAGGAGAATGGGTCCAGGAAGTGATCGCTAGAATAGGCAAATTCTTGATCCTTATACTAATTGTCATCATAATAATTGGCATATGCGTCTGGTGTGTTCCTATTGTGTTGAAGTGTGGAAAATGTAAAAATAGAGTAAAACGCAAGAACGAAACTATGATGGTGGTCAGTAATGACAATATGAATACCGAGGTAAATATAGAAATGCATTACAACCCTGAACTAGGAAATACCATCATTTGATGTATTATATTTAGACTTGCATAGCATGTATTATTGAAATGTTATTTTTAGAACACCTCAGATAATGTAAAGTCTCAATTCCCCTTCAAGACTGCTTTTATAAGACTGGTGCATTCCCACACCTTTCACATGATCTTCCAAGATCCGTGGTGTGCGTATAATAGTAGTTTTATGTCCCCACCTTGTGCCATCCCACAATAACACTAAATAATATGTAAATATAAGCCTAAATTAAATTCAAAGAGTAGATTGTGATAGCATGTTGTTTGCTATCAAAGGGTGGACTGTCAAAGCTGGATAATTGGCTGAGACAAGATCAGTTTAAAATTAAATCGCGGCGATGCCATCTTGCGACTGGCCACAATACACCACCTTGGAAATGAAATCGCAAGACACCATTTTGCGAATGGCCGCTAAATGCGCATGCATCTGTCCCCAGTTAACTAGCATCTTTATATCAAACCCCGCATACTCACACATTACATATTCACATACAAGGTTTCATAAGCTCTAAGTATAAGATTTAAGTTTGCTCATTTAGTATAAATGCTATGAAATAAAGATTGTTTGGTAACTAAGGTTTTATACATGATAAGTAAGCCGCGTTTGGTTTTGTACTGATGCGTACTCTTTCCACTCCATAAATTGAATATTCTAGAAGGATATGTGAACATAATAGATTATTTCATCCTCTCTTTTCTCTTTCTGAGACGGTGAGGAATTCCAGACAAGAGGATTATCAGGACCGGAAGTGTTAGAGGAACTTTGCGCTTGTGGACCACTCATTTTATGTAAATGTACTTTAAAGGATTGGTGACCTAGAGTGTGGACTGAGCAGCAGTTCAGGGGCGCTGGTGGCTACAACGTATCTTGTCTATCTATGTGTTGTGCTGCTGTTGTCCATAGGGGCTGGCTGGGCTGTGTTGTGCTGCTGTTGTCCATAGGGGCTGGTTGGGCTGTGTTGTGCAGTCAGTTGTCCATAGGGACTGTGTCCACTCCAAAGTCTATAGGGGCTGGCTGGACTGTGTTTTGTGCAGTGTCCTATAAAGGCTGTAGTCCTAGAGGGGTGCTGTAGTGTTGTCCAGGGGGTGATCTGTCCATCAGGGGTGCTCCCCCCAAGTGCAAAAAAAACAATTATTTTTTTCTGTGTTTGTGAATTGCGTGCGCTGTAGCCGCACGTGCATCAACAAAGTAGCTCCAAGCCTGCGCCTGTGTCATAAATCAAGGGCCGACTGGCTCATCTGTTAAAGGGTGCTGTAACCCCCAAAGTGCACTACAAAACAAAATAAAAAAGTATTTTTTTCTGTGTTTGTGAATTGTGGGCCTGATTCAGATATGAGCACTATGCTGCGCTTGCTCGCATTGAGCAATTTTTCGCAAACTGCGCATGCATATAATGCACAATGCGCATGCGCGAACCAGTGAGTGCGATTGGAAAGTACTCGCCCGTAGCGCATAGTCGGGCCGCTATTTTGAGTGACAGATTTTGCCGTTTGTGGGTGGTAACAGGGGAAGGTGCTTGTGAACGGGGGTATAGATGTGCGAACGCAGGCGTGCCCGACCGTCAGAGCGGTGTTTAGTGGGTGTGCATAATTAGCAAAGTAGCGTCATTACACACGTGACTGGGTTGTATTTTAGCCTGAACTGCTCGCAATGTTGTGGTGGGAAAAGGCTACCACCAGCGCTGCGAGCAGCTTTGATGGTGATTTCTCTCTCGCTCCAGGGCTCGCGCTCACGCGCACTGCCTGGCAATCGACCCGCTTGCGAGCACAAAGTGCTTGCAAGCGGGTCTGAATCAGGCCCTGTGTGCACTGTAGCCACACATGCATCAACAAAGTAGCACCAAGCGTGCGACAGTGTCATACGTAAAGGGCCGGGTGGCTCGTCTGTTAAAGGGTGGTGTAACCCCCAAAGTGCACTCCAAAAAAAATTTTAAAATCTTCTTTTCTGTGTTTGTGAATTGTGTGCGCAGTAGCGCAACGTGCATCAACAAAGTAGCAGCGCCAAGCGTGCACCTGTGTCATAAGTAAAGGACCAGCTGGCTCGTCTGTTAAAGGGTGGTGTAACCCCCAAAGTGCACTCCAAAAAAAAATAAAAAATTCTTCTTTTCTGTGTTTGTGTGCGCCTTAGCCGCACGTATATATCAATATAACATAAATGGAGGACAAAAATTTTCCCGATAAAAATAAAATAGGGAAAGATCAAGAAACACTTCCCCCTAGTGCTGAAGCTGCTGCCACTAGTCATGACATAGATGATAAAATGCCATCAACGTCGTCTGCCAAGGCCGATGCCCAATGTCATAGTAGAGGGCATATAAAATCTCAAATGACAAACTTCAGGAAAATGACCTTAAAAAAAACATTTAAATCATCTGAAACGTAAACTTGCCAATATGCCATTTACGACACGGAGTGGCAAGGAACGGCTAAGGTCTTTCCCTGTGTTCGTGACTAGTGGTTCAGCTTCACATGACGATGGAAGCCCTCCTTCCGCTACAAAAATCAAACGAGTTAAGCTGGCAAAAACACAGCAAAGAACTGTGCGTTCTAAGAAGATATCACAAATCCCCAGGGAGAGTCCAATTGTGGTGGCGGTTGTGATGCCTGACCTTCCCAACATTGGATGGGAAGAGGTGGCTCTTTTAACCATTTGCACACCCTCTGCAAGTGTTGGAAGGAGCACCCACAGTTCAGTTGCTGATATTCAAATTGAAGATGTCACTGTTGAAGTACAACAGGATGAGGATATTGGTGTAGCTGGCGCTGAGGAGGAAGTTGACAAGGGGGATTCTGATGGTGATGTGGTTTGTTTAAATCAGGCTCCGGGGGAGACAGTTGTTGTCCGTGGGATGAAAAAGTCCTGTTGTCCGTGGGATGAAAAAGTCCATCACGGTCATGCCTGGGCAGAAGACCAAACATTCTACCTCTTTGGTCTGGTATATTTCTATCCAAATCCGGACAACAACTGTCTTGCCATATGTACCATATGTTAAGGTGAAATAAGTAGGGGTAGGGATGTTAACCACCAAGGAACATCCTCCCTTATACGTCACCTGCAGCACGTTCATAAAAAGTTACTGTCAAGTTCAGAAACTTTGGCTAAGACCATAAGCAGTCCAAGGACACCTAAATTCCTTTGTCCTGTTGTATCCACGCGCCTGCAAACCACACAATCAACTCCCTCCTCATCAATTTCATCCTTAGTCAGGATCGGAAGTAGACCTGCAGGCCATGTCACTGGCATGACTGACTCTCCTATCCGGGATTCCTCCGGAGGATCCTGCATTGCTACGCCTACTGCTGCTGTTGCTGCTGGGAGTCATTCATCATCCCAGAGAGGAAGATGGAACACCACTACTTCTTTTACTAAACAATTGACCCACAAACAGTCCTTAGCGAGGAGGATGAAGTATGACAGCAGTCATCCTGAAGCAAAGCGGATAACTGAGGCCTTGGCTGCTATGTTGGTGTTAGACGTGCGTCCGGTATCCACCATTAGTGCAGTGGGATTTAGACAATTGATGGAGGTAGTGTGTCCCCGGTACCAAATCCCGTCTAGTTTCCACTTCACTAGGTAGGCGATACCGAGAATGTACAGAGACGTCAGAAAAAGTGTCCTCAGTGTCTTAAAAAATGTGGTTGTACCCAATGTCCACTTAACCACGGACATGTGGACAAGTGGAACAGGGCAGACTAAGAACTATATGACTGTGACAGCCCACTGGGTAGATGTATCGCCTTATGCAGCAACAACAGCAGCGTTACCAGTAGCAGCAGCGCAGAAACGCCAGCTCGTTCCAAGGCAGGCTACGCTGTGTATCACCGGTTTCAGTAAGAGGCACACCGCCGACAACCTCTTAGAGAAACTGAGGGAAATCATCGCCCAGTGGCTTACCTCGCTTAGACTCTCCTGGGGATTTGTGATAGCTGACAACGCCACCAATATTGTGCGGGCATTACATCTGGGCAAATTCCAGCACGTCCCATGTTTTGCTCACACAATAAATTTGGTGGTGCAGAATTTTCTGAAACACAACAAGGATGTGCAGTAGACGCTTTGGGTGGCCCGAAAAATTTCTGGCCACTTTCGCCATTCAGCGACTGTGTGCCAAAGACTGGAGCGCGAGCAAACACACTTGAACCTGCCGTGCCATCACCTGAAGCAAGAGGTTGTGACGCAGTAGAACTCAACCCTCTATATGCTTCAGAGGATGGAGGAGCAGCAAAAGGCCATTCAAGCCTATACATCCACCTATGACATAGGCAAAGGAGGGGGTATGCACCCGACTCAAGTGCAGTGGAGAATGATTTCCGCATTGTGCAAGGTTCTCCAGCCCTACGAACTTGCCACACGTGAAGTCAGTTCAGACACTGAGTCAGGTCATTCCCCTCATAAGGCTTTTGCAGAAGCAGCTGGAGAAAGTGAAGGAGGAGCTAAGATGGAACGATTCCGCTCGGCAAGTGGGACTTGTGGATTAAGCCCTTCATTCACTTTACCAGGATTCCAGGGTGGTCAATCTGTTGAAATCAGACTACTACATTTTGGCCACCGTTCTTCATCCTAGGTTTAAAGCCTATGTGGTGTCTCTTATTCCGGCCGACACAAGCCTGTAGAGGTGCAAAGATCTGCTGGTGAAAACACTGTCAGCTGAAGCGGAATGTGACACGTCAACAGCTCCTTCTTCATTTTCTCCAGCAACTGGTGCTGCCAGGAAACAACTTATGTATCCTAAGCAACCTGCTGGCGGTGATGCAGGACAGGCAGGACCAAGTTTGGACATCTGGTCCGGACTGAAGGACCTGGCAACAATTTCTGACATGTCTACTGTCACTGCATATGATACTGTCACCATTGACAGAATGGTGGAGGATTACATCGGTGACAGCATCCAAGTAGGCATGTCAGACAGTCCGTACCTGTACTGGCAGGAAAAAGAGGCAATTTGGAGGCCCCTGTACAAACTGGCTCTATTTTACCTAAGTTGCCCCCCCCCAGTGTGTACTCCAAAAGAGTGTTTAGTGCAGCCGGGAACCTTGTCAGCGAAAGGCGTAGGAGGTTGCTTCCACAAAATGTGGAGAAGTTGATGTTCATCAAAATGAATTATCAATTCTTCCAGGGAGACAAGCCTCCAGAAAGTACAGAGGGACCTGTGGTGGTGGATTCCAGCGGGGACGAATTAATACTCTGTGAGGATGAGGATGTACACAACACTGAAGAGGGTGAGGAATCGGTGGATGAGGATGAGGACGACATCTTGCGTCCGTAGAGCCAGTTTGTGCAGGGACAGATTAATTGCCAGCTTGTTTGTGGGGGCCCAAACGAACCAATCATTTCAGCCACAGTCGTGTGGCAGACCCTGGCGCTGCAATGATTGGTTTGTTAAAGTGTGCATGTCCTGTTTATACAACATAAGGGTGGGTCGGAGGGCCCAAGGACAATTCCATCTTGCACCTCTTTTTTTCTTTGCATTATGTACTGTTTGGGGCCTAGACTCCTAGATGGGCCACGTGTTTGTGCCGCGCACTTGTGTCGCTTAGCATAGTCATCCAGCTACCTCGGTGCAAACTTTTGGACTAAAACCAATATTGTGAGGTGTGAAGTTTTCACAATAGACTGTAAATGAGTGGAAATTAATGTTATTGAGGTTAATAATAGCATAGGAGCAGAAAACCCCATAAATTCTATGATTATCGCTTGTTGTGATGCTTTTTTAAAAAAAAATACAGATCCAAAACACAAAAACCCGGAACCCAAAACACGGAAGAGTGGTTTTGGCACTACCTATCCAGATCCAGAACACGAAGAAAGATCCAGATCCAAAACCAAAACACAAAACAGGAAAAGTGGCCGGTGCACACCCCTAGTACAGTGTCCTTTAGGAGAAATGAGAAGTGTTAAAGTCAAACATCAGTTACATTCATTTTAAGAGGCCTATTTCTCATTAAATATTATGCAGTCCCCATAGGTTTCTATTATGACTGCAGTGCTGACAGATTAACCAAGCAGCTTGGCCCCGATACAATAACGCCACCTCCAGAAGGCGTCACCTTATAGTAGCCAATGGGCTTCTAATCCGCATATTTTTCTCTGTTGCCCCCCCCCCCCCCCCCCCCCGGTGATGCATGCGCAATGGACACGAACTAGTGAGCAGTGTGATAGCGTTACTCTATCACATCACTTCCAGCTCTTCGTTATGACAGGCTCATATCAGAGGCCATGTCCTGGCAACAGAATGTAGTAAATTTGAATAAAAATATTATTTTTATTATGTGAATTTACGCAAAAAAATATTTATCACATCCGCATTAAAAATGTGGTTTGTGATAAATATGCCCCTAAATAGCATAATCACAGATACTGACAACTCAGTCAGCACTATCACTTGTCTGCTATTTTGAATCTCTGATGAGATATCATGCTGACATCTATTTTGTCAATCACCATTGTTACTTGTTTGACAATTGGTTTGACTCTGAGCAGTGACAATGATAATGCCATAATTCATGTTATGAGCCGTCCCTGGCAGAGTCCCAGGTTGGAGTACATAAACAAGCACTAGTCTAATACAGTAAACTTCAAAGTTTATATAAAAGCAAAGCACTATAATGAACAGAACAGGAAAATATAATATATATCATAAGAGAAAAATAAGAATAGATAGCACCCAAAAGTAGTGCAAGGGCAAATAAGATATGAAAGTATAATGAGAAAGGTAGCCAGGATCGAATAAACACATTAAAAATCTCAAGGCTAAAGGTCAATTTTGCAGTGGTTTGCAAAATGATGGGATCTACCCTGGATTAATGGCGGATTCATGGTAAAAGCCTCAGTATTTACTAAAGATCATTTTGACCTTCTAAAATAAGACCACGGTCAATCCCCATCAGTTTCTAAACCTTGATCACACTGTAATCCCGCCACAATTCCACTTGAAAAATGCAGTGATTTTGTTGTACTTTACAGAACCTTAGGATCACACTAATCAATCAGAGTGCTCACATTAATTTCTACAGGAATTACCAACTCTAGGCTGTCATTCGAGTTAGTGTACCAATGGGACAAGACCAGCATTGTTTCTATGGGGGTTTTTGTCTTCCCAAGTATGTGGATGCCTACATGGACCAAAGAGGACCATCATTGCCAATCTAAATAAAGAAATAAAAATGGAAAATGAGTGATGTGTGCTGGTGTCTTTATGTCATAAATTGTTTTGAAATTGTGTAATTGTTTTTTTAATATAATTTTTTAACAAATGCACTCAAGGTGCCAGCTGGCCCTGGACACCACTAAAATTAGGTATTACAAAGCTTGCTGGGACTCATAGTGAAGCAGTAAATTAATATATTATTTCCATTATTATTATTATTATTATTATTATTAATAAACTATTATTATTACCTCAACAACTACAGCTCAGGGTGTTGGGATTAGTCCTAGTGCTGACAGCACTGGTCTATTTTTTCCTAAGGTGGTGTCTGCATTTTTTTGTGTGATCCCTTGCCCCCTAGGGATAACAGCCCAGTGCTAATGGCCTTGGGCCCACACTTTATGCCCCCCCCCATGAAATAGTGCCTACACATGCTTCACATGCTTTTCTTCACTCACACAACTTGTTGGATCCATTCAGTCTTTCGTTCCCCACACTACCCTGAGACAGCAATGACTAAGGTAGTGAATGATCTGATCACTGCTATGTCTAAAGGCCATTACTCACTTCTTATTATTCTAGATCTCTCTGCTGAATTTGACACGGTTGACCACTCTGTTCTCATACAAACACTATATTCCCTAGATCATTGGGACAAAGCCCCATGCTGGTTTTCTTCATACTTATCTAATCTCTCTTTCAGTGTTAATTTCTCTAAATCCACCTCCTCTTTGCTACCTCTATCAGTTGGAGTACCCCAAGGCTCAGTCTTAGGTCCTCTGCTTTTCTAAATCTATACCACATCACTTGGCAAACTTATCAGCACCCTCGGATTTCAGTATCATCTTTATGCTGATGATACTCAAATCTAAATATCCTTCCCAGATTTGTCACTATCTGCATTGGTCCACATTACTGAAACTCTTTCTGCCATTTCATCTTGAATTGTCATCTCGCCACCTTAAACTTAACATTTTCAAAACAGAATTAATAATATTTCCACCGGCCAATTGTAGTTACCAACCTAATATCTAGAGATACACAGTTTGGTTTTTCTGGACACTGAACACACACGAACACAGGGGTTCCAAGTCGCTATAACCCCTGGCTTGGGTCTTCCCACAAAGCTCAGGTCCCAAAACAAGGAAAAACGTCATGTACCCAGTGTCAGATCTCGCATGTTTTGTTTTGCATATAAAAGTCCTTCCCTTGTGATTGGGCGTCATTTAAAACAGGAGATCAGGGGGAGAGGGTGTGGACTGTGGGCTACAGCACTTTGATGCACTGTGTTGTGTCTGTGTTCAGGGCCAGTCACTATTAGGAGCACTGTGTTAAAGGGGCACTCTGTCATTTAAAATAAAAAAAAACACCATAGAGACACTGTGGACTGTGGAAAGCAGCACTGTGAGGCACTGTGTTATGTGTTCAGAGCCAGGCACTAAAAAAACACTATTAGGAACACTGTGTTATTGAAAATAAAAAAATGCCATAGGAGCACTGTGAGGCACTGTGTTGTGTGTTCAGGCACTATGTTAAAAAAATAAAATACTGTGCTGTGTGTTCAGGCACTGTGTTAAAAAAAATGAAAATTAAACACTGTATTGTGTGTCAGGCACTGTGTTAAAAAAGAACATCATTAGGGTGCCATTACTAGGAGTGCTGTGAGGCACTGAGTTGTTTGTTCAAGCACTATGTTAAAAAATAACGTCATTACGGTGCCATTATTAGTAGCGTTGTGAGGCACTGTGTTGTGAGTTCAGACATTGTGTTAAAGAATAACGTCATTAGGGTGCCATTACACTGTGCTAAAAACATAAAATAAAACACTGTGTTGTGTATTTAGGCACTTTCAGAAAAACAAGCCATTATGGTGCCATTAAAGTAACCTGCAGCTTTTTTTTCTCTAGAAAATCTATCACTGTAGTATACTATATTATTTTTTATTTGGCCAAAAATAGTATATTCTACTGTGTTTGAGGCCACTGCACCTCTGTGTTTTAATAAGTTCCAGTTATATAAAAAAAATTCTAAACAAAATAATTTTTTCCTGTTGTCTATAACAAAAACACTCTGCAGTCTTTTCTAATTGAAATTAAAAATTACAGTATATTGTGTATTTATTTAGTGTGTATTCAGACGAGTGATGCAGTGTATATTAATGATCTGTGTGCGGTTGTGTCCCCCATCATCTAAACCTCAAAACAATTCTAAGACGTAAAAAAATGATTTCTTGGATGGTGTTAAAAATAAAGCCAATCATGGATCATTCGCTAGAAGAGCAGAAGCAGCAACCCAGTACTAGTTCTGCGGCTGTTGCCAGTCACAATGATAGTATTTAAGCATCTACAGCACTAAAGCCGTTGGTCAAAAGAGAAGGTTAAGGAAGGACACCTGAAATCGAAACAATATTTCACAATGTTAAAGAAAATACCACCTCTAATAATAAAGGGAAACTTTACTGCAGAATAACATAAATTGGCAACATTGACACCTCTACCATGACTAGTATGGTGAAGGATTTTATTAATGACACTGTACAAATTATAATGCCACACAGTCTCTTTGAATACAGGGAGGAAAAAAAGGCATTTTGAAGCCCCTTGTACAAACTAGCTTTGCTTTACTTAAACTGCACAGCCTCCAGAGTGTACTCGGAAAGAGTGTTTAGCACAGCCGATAACCTTGTGAGCGAATAGCATAAGAGGCTGGAAATTTGGAAAAACTGATCTGCGATGATGATATTAACACTGATGAGGGTGAGGATGAGGATGATAATGATATTTTCCAACTTTAGAGATGAATAACAACACTCTTAGCTGCCTTAAGTCCATTGGAAACTTGTTTTGTGAGGCCCCAAAGAAACCAAGCACTTCAGCTAGAAAAGTGGCAATCCCTGTCTAATATACAACATTTCTGGGAACGGTGACCAGGCATGCCACCGATCCACCCCCCAAGTGAGTGAGAATGGGTTCTGTGCAGGCGCAGACCCCTAACGATCAGAGATTTTCATTCATCATCGGATGAAGGTACATCTCTGAATAAGGCCCTTAGTACAGCTCCCCCTTAGGGGTAAATTTACTAAGATGTGACTTCTATTCAGAAGTGATGTTGCCCATAGCAACCAATCAGATTCCAGGTATTATCTTTTAGAAGGTGCTAGATAAATGAGAAGTAGAATCTGATTGGTTGCTATGGGCAACATCACTTCTTAACAGAACTCCCATCTTAGCAAATTTACCCCTTAGTGTATTATTTATGTGTAGCTGAATTGCAAATAGTGCAACTAAAGATAGACTTTATCAGTCACTTTCAACATTTTTGGCAAAAAGTAGCAAAAATGTTGTAAACAGCAATGTGATTAAAATTGTGGATAATTAAAATATAGGCACTTAAAACATCATAGCGAAAAAGGCCAAGTTATAGTAAGTAGGTGTTATTTGCAAGAATAATGTAAATACTGAGGGTGTTTAGGAGCAAATGTATACAGCTCCTAAACATATTGCTGAATTATGCAAGATGTTAAGAGCAAAGACGAGCATGACTGCACTTACATTTTCCATTCTTCTATTAAATAAGCCTGAGGGTGTCATACAAGCAATTTAAGCATTGGATCAGCTTTTTAAACATTGCTTGCAGAGTTTGAGGATGTGTAAAAAGCTCTGATGTTAAATCCTGTTCCATAGGAATCAATTTTATTGTGGCAGATCCTGACACTTATAGCGCTTTAAGTGCTCAGTAAAAGCAGTTGACTTTAAAACTGCAGCATCTTTTTTGGGACTATCTTATTTACATGTGTCACTAATGCTCTTCTAAATGTTTTTTATTACATTGACTTAAGACTTATTAAACACTTTTCCGTAGAAAGTGTACAAGGTCCAATTATTTGTAAATATATAGGGGTAAATTTACAAATTTTCGGTATTGGTTCTAAACCAAACTGACGGTTACCGATGGACATCGAAGGCGTTTAGCTGTCTAAAAAATGAACCTGCCCAAACAGAAGCTCTGCACAGATCACTATGATCTGTGCAGGCTTTGTTAGTTTAAAAAACTAACAAAGTGTTAATTTTTTTTTTAAATGAATGGGGTCCCCTCAAAATCAATAGCCCACTCTGGACCTTTTAGCCTGGGCTGGTATTCGAAAATAGGGGGGAAAAAATAATGCCATAGCATGAGGACACACAGCATGAGGCCCCCCTACCATCACATTAACCAGCCCCAAACTGGTCAGCTCAGAGCTGGAATTCCTTGGAAAGTGGTGACCCCAAAAATAAAATGGGGTCTCCCCTCCCAAGGAACTACCAGCCCTGGGCTGAAAGCTATTCCTCACATCGATGGTGGCGGTGGATGCGGGGTCAATAGTAATATTGTTAGTTACAGGTGGACTACAAATCTCAGGCAGCCTGACCTGGCATGCTGGCTTTCGTGGAGCAGTATCAGCATACCTGAACATTAGGAGCCCGCTGGCACCTGTAGCCCACCTGTAAAGAAAATAATAAAATAAACACAGTGCATACACACCCACTGTTTTCATTTAAAAATACAAAAATGAATAAAAAGCAATTTCATACTTACCAAATCCTTGGATGGCTCCATGAAGGCATCCATTGGTCTTGGGAAAATAAAAAAAATTAACATCGAACCCCACGGACATGCACTGTACACATTCTGTACAGTGCCAGCAGAAAATGATGACAAGTCAGTCTAGGACACTGTCATAGGATGGAATGGAAAACCACTGATTGGCTGAGAGCGGATGGTTGATATAGCAGTGTCCGCTCTTAGCAAAGCAGTACTTCCCCATGCATTCGTATGACAGTGTCTACACGTAAGCCAAGTATGACAGTGTCTACACGTAAGCCAAACACTTGAAGTAATAATCCATTGCCTGCTGACTATCTATGATTTACTGTATGTGGGGATCTGGCCTGAGACACCTAATATAATAATCCTATCATTTTTTATGCTAGATACCTCTATCTGTGGTTGCTCGGCTGCCCTATGAAAAATGTATAGAAAGAGGTTGGACAATTGAGTCGCTTTTAGTTCTCCGCAGTATAATGCTCCCATAACAGGTTGGGGAACTGTGATTGGCCCAGAGTCGGATTTAGGAGAAACATTTTGTGTTACCTTCAGTAATATAACAAGATAATTTAATAAGTATGTGGCTTGTTAGTTAAATATATACTTTATATATCCAAAAAGGGTAAATTCTAATCTGGGCTGCCAGTGCCATCATCCATGCTTTAGCATCTCCAGTGGCCAAAGCCTTCATCTGTGACTCCCAAACCAGCTTCTCAGGCACTGCAGTTCAGCATAACTGATAGCAGGTGGGAGATGCCAGAGGAGGGCATGTCTGTGCCCAAGAGGGCCTGATTCAGAGCCGCTTACTAGATGCGATCACTAGCACGATGTGTATGCAAATTGTGTAGGCAGTGCTATCCGACAGCAATGCATTAGCCCGCGCAGTATTTCTTAGAGAGCGATCACATAGTGTATGCAGACACCCACTAGTCTTAAGACGCCAACTTGTGCATGTCATGTCCAGGAAGTGTATGCAACCATCGGTGCATCGGATGCGATCACAGCGCTTGGGGTTGACCATACCCTGCCGCAAGCACTGCGAGCACTTCAGTGTAAAAACAAGCCAGGTGACGTGTACTATGGTGCTGTCTTATAATTATGCACACCTCTGAAACGCCGTTGAGATGCTCAGGCACGCCTGCGTTTGCACCTCCACTCCCCCGTTTTTAATGGCTAGCTCCTGTTACCACCTACAAAGCAAACAGCTTCCCCTGTCACTCACTCTGCTGGGCTGTCTATGCGCAGCGACCGAATGCATTGTGAACTTTCGCTAAGGTATGCGCGCACGCACTGCGATGCATACCATCGGCAGCAGCGAGAGTATGCATCTTAGCGAGTGGGTCTGAATGAGCTCCAAAATCCAAACAATGCAACCATTGCAGAATATGTTTCTCTGTTCCATTATCAATATGCGAGGAAGATTTTGGGATAAAGGGCCCGATTCAGAGACGCTCGCAAGCGGCTCGGTGGTTGCCCACTGTGCACGTGCCCCGTCCGGCGTGAGCCCTGTGAGCGACTGAAGTTCAGTCGCTACGGGGCTCGCAACAAGATGGGGCAGCTATCGATGTTGATAGACAGCTCGCCCCATTTTGTGGGAGGGTGGCCGGACAAACGCAGGCGTTCCCTTAGCAACGCCTGGCGTTTGTAGGCGGGGTTACTGACATCAGTAGTGATGTCAGTAGTGGATTTCCTGCTCTATTAGAGCAGGAAGTCTACTCAGGCTTGCGGCAGCTAGACCCTACCCAAGGGTCTCGTCGCAAGCCCGATGGTCACGATTATCGCGACAGTCTCCTGGCCACTCGCACAAGCTGTGGGTGGTGTCCCACAGCTTTGCAAGTGGCCAGAGAAAAAAAAAAACGCCCTAATTCAGAGCGAGCGCCAGCAGCGAGTGGCTCTGAATGAGGTCCGAAGTTTTCTGTGACCAGAATAACTAAAGATCATAACACAACAGAAAGAGGCTATACAGTGACATTTTGAAATGCAGTTTACCTCCAGAACATCTTCTCACGTCAAACTGTGAATTGTTACTATGCTCCAACAGCTGTTACTGGGAGAATGTCCATGCTTTTTGTCCCACCTGAAAAGTCAGAACAATTTCCAGTTTCAACTCCATCATCAATTTTTCAAACCTATTTAGATCTCGAACTCTCAGAAAAAAAATAAACCTTATTGGACTATGTGATGTTTTATAATGAAACTATACAATAACTTGTTAGGTGTTGTCAGCGTGGAATCTGAGCTTATTCAGTAACTGAGTCAGTGTAGGAAAATTATAAAATAACATTTTAATCCTGCCTCATCGTGTATGTGGTTGGCACAGGTACCCACACCACAATGTATACATAATGAAGATGTTTATTGAGACAGTGGTTGGGAACATAATGTGATGTAAGAAAGAGGTATATTATGGGGGCTTCATTGTTAGCACTATTTTGCCACAAATAGTTTGAGGTAAAGAGATAAGCATCAAAGTACTCCCAGTGAAGTTGAATTGCAAAAATCTGAAAATTAATCTACAATATCCAAAGAGACTTTAGGGTAAATATACTAAAGTGAGAAGTTTTTGAAGTGGAGATGTTGCCCATAGCAACAAATCTACTTAACATTTAACTAGCACCTTCTAGAAGATAATAGCTAGAATCTGATTGGTTGCTATGGGCAACATCTCCACTTCTAAAAACTCTTGCTTTAGTAAATTTACCTTAAAGTCTCTTTGGATATTGTAGACCAATTATCAGATTTTTGCAATTCAACTTCACTTTGAGTTAGTTGAATCTCATAAGCACCATCAACATTGAGGGGGGTATTTAATTTTGAGCGAAAAGTCCGTGCTGGACTTTTCGCTCCACATCGGAGGTTTTCCGGGGATAATGTATGGGGCGCGTGCCCGCTTTATCCCCGTATTCAATTACAAATCAACAAAAATGGGAGCCGGCGGAAAGGTATCGCCAAAAAACAGGAATTTTCTGGAAATATTCCAGGGACCCCCCTAAAGATGTCTAGACATGGGGGATCACTATGGGTATCCCCATTTTTACCTGCTGAAGGAAGTCGGGGTTTCTAATAGCTGCGGCAGGTGTATATTTGCAGCTATGAAGAAGGGGTGAAGAATAGCACTTAGATTTTTTTTTGTAAAAATTACTATTCCTATCAATTACTATAAATGACTATGTCAGACCATGCAAATTGCTACATTACAGTGCAAGCGGCTGTGATGGGGGGGGCACAAAATTATAACTTGCCTCCGAGCATCTAGAATGAAATTACGCCACTGGCTACATCATCCAGATACCGAGAGTAAGTAAATATTTGTATTGCTGTACAATATACTAATGCTCAATAAACCATACTGCTGGTTAAGTACTGAGTCTTCTGGTGACATTGGATCCGCTAGTGAATACTATTTTTCCTGGTTATACCATTACTAAATAGTACACACATAGGGGGTCATTCAGACCCACTCGCGAGCGGCAGTACGCTCACAAGTGGGTCGATGTTCCCCACTGCGCATGCGCACGACGGAGGTAGCTCCGTCGTGCGCATGCGCGAGACCCAGCGAGCGACGGGCTTTCCATCGCTCAGGGTCTCGCACCAAAGGGGGCGTGCTGTCGATGTTGATTGACAGCACGCCCCCTTTGGTGGGCGTGCCGGGGGCGTGCCTGCCAGACGGAGGCGTTCCCATGGGAACGCCTACCGTCTGAAGGCGGCCCCACTGACATCACTAGTGATGTCAGTGGGAGTGATTTTGGCTCTGATAGAGCCAAAATCACTCCAGGGCTTGTGGTTGGGTAACCCGACCGCAGGGTTTCCCTCGCAAGTCCGATGGTCGCGATGGTCAAGACCATCGCGACCATCTTTTTGCACGCTCGTATATGCTGTGGGTGGTGACCCACAGCTATATGGGCGTCCAGGAGGACGCTCCATTTTAATGGAGGAGGGCCCTGATTCAGAGCGAGCTCTTTGGTCAGAGCGTCCAGCTCTGAATCAGGCCCATAGTCAGCAGTATGTGGTCTGGAGCAATTTACCAAGCTCTGAAAAGCTTTTGGCATTAGCCATTGTAGCCTCTAGGCTACAATGTATCGCTGGAGAGACATCTTTGGAAACCCTTTCCAGCAGTCTATAGTGTGCCCATGCCCGATGGCTTTGTGTGTCCAGTGCAAACATCTCCACAGTTGTGATAAGCAAGTGAAGAAGGAGAAAATCATAGGCATAATCAGGGGCTGGGTGGCAACTATTAGCCTGGGGGGCAAATGCATGCAGGTGGCCCTGGCAGAGGAGTAGCGTGTAGCCAGGGTGCCCGGAGCACGTGAGTGCTTAGACGCCCCCCCTCCTCAAGTGTTCCAGGAGGAGGAAGGTCCATAAGGAATTAATGTAAAGTAGAAATAAAGATATGGGGCAGCCCCCTGTAGTGGTGGCCATATGAAGTGCCCCCTGTGCCCCAGGAGAGGACCCCCTTATACAGGCCACCAGTAGTGAGCCTCCTATGCAGTGCCCCTTATACAGTGCCCCCAGTAGTGGTCCCCCCTGTGCAGTGCCCCTTGTGCCCCCAGTAGTAAGCTTCTTATATAGTGTCCCCAGCAGTGGTCCACCCTGTGCAATGCCCCTTGTGCCCCCAACTCCATCCGGTCAGCGCTACACGTGCGGTGCAGCTGTGTCACACAGACACAGATGGCCCGCATGGTGCTGCGGCCCGGGGGGCACATGGCACCCTGCCCCGTGGCCCAGCCCGCCACTGGGCAATAATTATAATTGGTGTAGGGTGTGCAGTCCACACGGACCCCTGGGTGCAGGAGGGCCCCGCACTGCACACCCTGCAAACAGATTATGTTTACCCTGTGCCGGCAAGCAGTTCCCTCTTGCTCTGTGGTGCCATCTTCCCTGTAATATCTTCGGGAAGATGGCGCCTCGCAATGAAAGAAAAGACTCTGGCACTGTGCAAGAGCCTTTGCTCTCTTGTGCGCATGCGCCATTTGTCCGAATATCACTGGGAAGATGGCTGCACACAAGCCCCCTCAAGTGTTAACATGTCCATGGGAAAATCCTTGATTTTAATGATAAAGTGCTCTGTTTATGAATTATTATTATTATTATTTATATGGCACCACAAGTGTTCCGCAGCCCCTCACAAAAAATTTATAAACAATTAAGTGACCAAAGACTTACAGTAAAATACAATAGAATGCAGGACAAGGACATGGATAATATACATTGCTACATTAGCGACCATAACACCCACATAAGCAGCAGAGCAAAGCAACCAAGTGTTACTGTAGATGAAAGCAAAGTAGGGAGAAGAACATAAGGGTAGAGGGCACTGCTCATAAGAGCTTACATTCTAAAGGGGAATCTGTGCAAATAACAGCTTATCAATAGGCTCCGAAATGGTAAATTACATTATTATTTTCATATGCAGAATTTTACCAGAATTTTTAACAAAGTTACCATTTCATTCTTGGAAGTGTTTGGATTGTGATGAAAGCACAGGCAGATTTCACTTGTGTAATAATCCAGCTAAAATTGGCCTAGTCCATGACATTTCACCATTCCAGCATGCAATTTGTTCACCTGTATTTGACAGTCCTGCACATGCTATTCGGTGTGTGAACATGAAATAGATATTATCAGCTCTAAATGAGAACCTTCCTAAACTACAGTTTACCTCTATAAAGCACCAAATGGCACTAATAGTAGGCGAAGGCTGGATAAGTGTGAGAATATTGTAAGATTACTGGTGTTTTTGCTGTATGGCTGTTTATGACAGCCTTGTTGCTGGCCAGTTTATAGTGCTGGCTGGTCAGATGTTTGGTAGAGCCAATGATATTTTTTGAGGGAGTGGTCGGTTTATCAGTATATTTTGACTCGTTTGCATGACGACAGCTTCTTTGGTTATGGATTTTTGAAACAGGAACAGGCTGAGTATCTTTGCCTCTCATATAACCTGTCCACGTTTTATTACTGCTTGTACCATGCCTTCCCTTTCTCCCCTTTGTAATGCAGACTTAGCATTCCCTTTCATCCCTCTTTACCTGGTCACTCTGCCACCCTGCCACCCTTACTTATTACATAGCAGTTCACACATTACCCACCCTCCCTCCTCTATCACCATCTCTTTCTTCCCCGGGGTTTCTCGGCCTCCTCACTGTGCAGCCCTGTCAGCACACTCAACCCCGTGCGCCAGCGGGTGCTTCCGTGTACCCGATCTCCTGCTTAACACTCCGGGGCCAACCCCACCCTCCTACCTCACCTCCGTCCCCGGGGCTGCGCGGTCTTCTGTCTCTGCAGCCTCGGCAGCTCTCTGGCCCCTCTGCGCCGGCAGTATCTCCTGCGGTCGCGACTTCCGCGTGGCACTCTGGGGCACGTCCCTTCCTCCTCAGGCAGCTAGTGCCACCGCTCAACCCCCTTATATGTGCGGCCAGGCCCTCAGTTCCCTTCTCCACAGCAGGGCTCGGCACTGACACCTAGTCCTGCTTGCCCGGCCTGCCGCCGCCCCTTCCCTTAGCGATCCTTCTCACCCCCCTCCAGTCTCTGTTGGATCCCTGCTCCAGCGGGGGTTAGCGCTCCTGGCCCCCTGCCGGTGTCTTTTTTACTTGTTCTCGCCACGAGTCTGGCGCTCTACAGCCCTGGCCACTCGGCATCCCCCCGCGTCCGGGCCCCCCGTGCTTGGGGGGTCCTTTCTGCCTCCCAGCAGTGGGCCAGCAACCTTGCCTTTTTTGCAGGCTCGGCGGCCATTTTCCCATGGTGGCCATTTTGGGTCCCACCTTTGTAGTGGGATCCAGCCCCAGCGTTCAGCCTCAGGCTATGTTCCCAGCTGTGTGGGCAGTTTTACCTTTACACCTGCCTCTCAGCTCGTCCCCTGTCTCCTGTTTGTTTGTTTTTTTTCTTTATCCCCTACAACCTGCTACTTTATGCCTCCCTCTCTTATTCACATCTCCTTTTACTCACTCCAGAAATGTGGCAGGGGGTGAGTTTGATGCAAGAGCCTCAATGCAGGCGGAACCACGACAGTAGGGTGGTTATGCCTTTTGGTGGTAAAATATGTTTTGTTTATAGGTCTCACAGCAGCGTCGACCCCCCTTGGTCACTGAGCCGCCAAACATAACCTCTTCTAAATGTGAGTAAACCTGGTTTGGAGGCGGCGGAAGGCGGATTTTTCGCCTGTTATGATTCTCGATGCCCTCGGAGGTCGGGCTGTCGTTTGCTCCTCCTGACGTCTTTGCGTATGTGTGTCATGGCCAAGGATTGCCAACATGAATAGGAGGGTTTTAGCTCCAAGGGAACTAGTTAAGGCTCAGTCGCCTTTTGTTTGGTTGCTTTTTTCTCTGTTGGTATAGCTAAATTGGTCGGTTGAATTTCGTTGTGGTAGTATGTCTCATTCATTTTTCATTGTACGTTGGTATAGCCTCTCCTTGACAAGACACCCCGTAGTTTGCATTATATTGGGATATATTACTGAGGTTTGCGCCCTAGGTTGGGGCAGTGGGGTTGCAGGCACGGATGGAGGTGCTTTTCCTCGTTCCCTCTTGCAAGATCTCTGTATCTCTCCGGTGGGGTGGTCCTCACGCAGGTTGCGGGTTAGTCTTGGCTAGTGCAGCATTCATTCCTATACATGGTGGTATCCTATACATTGTGGAGTTCCATTACTTATGCCATCCCCGTAGGTCCTTCAGAGCAGTTTATACATTTGACAAATTTTTCTTTTAATTCACAGTTTTGGTTTTGATGAGTTTCTGGTTACGTTTATTCGGGGTTGGCTGTCCGTTAGTTGTTTTGCACTCGGAGTAGGTACAATGCATGGGGTGTCAGTGGGTTTCAGGTGAATTAGCAAATAAATGTTTGCCTTCGGTCTGTACGGTTTCCTGCACCTATTTTGAGAAATCTAATTTTCTTTTGCATGGGTGTGTTCATGCAGGCACTGCACAGGTCAGTGTAGCACATCATCTAGTCTGATTTCTCTTCATAGGTGCAGGAAGGAGTGTCGTCTGTTCGGACTTCCTCTTCTCTGCACAGGCACCTTTTCCGTGTTTTTTGGGAGTTTCCAGTTGCACATGGAAGCGTGGCTACTTGGGTTTCAGTTGTGTCGTAAGTAGGTCTGACTAGTTATTTGTTGCTGTTTTGAGTTTTTCCCAATTGTCGTGGCCTTTGTTCTCTGGCCTGGTAACGGACTTTTTGTCTTGTTAATTCATGGTGCGACAAAATTAGGTTTAGTTCAAGCCATCAACAACCAAAGGCATCTTTAATTTTCATTTTGCGTTCCTGGGTCAGTTAATTTTGTGCATTTCGTTGTCGAATTTTATAATTTAACTTACAGTTGGCGCTGCGGCTTCTCATCACAATGACGCTACGGATGTAATAGCTAGGCTGGCGGGCTTGACGAGCTTATGGGCTCAGAAATCTAGAGAGGTTACATCTTAGAATATTTGCTTTGCTCCTTTGTTTGCAACCATTAGTAACAGGGTCGGTCCGGGGACTGCCTGGTGGCGGCGCCAGCGGGGATCTCATCTATTGTAAGTTTGAAGGTAGCATGTCCCAACCCAGTCAATTTATTGTCGCTATGTTATGACCGGTTGGGTTGGAGTTTCCCCATTCGCGTCGTCCCCTGGTGTGCTAATGACATGCAGCTGTTAAAGAGTGTTGCTTGTTTATGGGTCAGGTGGTTTCTGGTGGTTTTCAGGCATCTCTTTTCCGTTTGTTCCCGTTGGCTGCAAAACTTTGGGGCATTTTAGGTGTAGACAGTTGTTGGCTGTCAATAAAGTATCTTCATCGTCAAGGATTTCGTTTTTTAAGATTTTGTCTTAGTAGATCACGGGGTAAGAATGACTGTCAGGCATTATTCAGGGTTAGCTGATATGGGGGTCTCCTGTGTACACACATCATCTATTTTATAGCATATACAATTTACTCAATCAGTGTTTGTATCCTGCAAAAGGAAGATAGTTTTCTTTTTTCAACATCCTGATATTTATTTACCCGGTACACCTTTCGGTACATTGTAGTGGTGGCTCCCTGCTGGTGGGTCATAATGGTGCTTTACATCACGATCTTATCCTGCTTTACAAATTTCAGTTGCTACAGTTAGGACAGGGTTTTGGTTGAGTGAAGATCGTATGAGTTAGCTTTTGGTACTTAATTCTTTCAAATTGGGGTGGTTATTGGCGCAGCGTTTAAAGGGGCATCTCCCGCGTACCTGCAGATTTTAGAGTGTTCTAAGTGAGCTGATTACGAGACTTGTACTGTATGTTGAGACAGGTAATAGTTGCGCACCCAGGGCCAACCTGAAACGTTGTTTACCAGCCAATCGTTGAACGACTAGCGTTCAACAATTGAAGGGTTGTGAAGGGATTTTTAATTTTTCCTCCTGGGAGCCTTGATCTGACCCAATTTGGTTCACTGGTAGGTTTTTTTAGTTTTTTCCTCTTCACTCGGTTTACTTGTTTCCCCACTTATGCATCCCTGCTAGGTAGTTGCTATGTGCTATTCTCAAAGTTGTGTCGGGATGGTTGGGTTTGGTGAAGTGCTCATGGTACAGAATTTTGATTTTCACAGGAATTGCTGCAGTTGACTGTATGGTTCGGCTGGAGGGCCGCTCTTATAATGTTGGGCTGGAGCGACATGGTTTGGTTACGCGCCATTTTTGTTGTTTTATGGGTGACAGATAGTAGAAAAGTGTGCGAGGTTTGGCTGTAAGTTTCGTGCTTGATTTGCGTTGTCCTTGGTGGCCACGTTGGGTGTGCTTGGTAAGTGGGTTTGCCTGTTGGGAGCAATGACGTGGTGCAGTTGAAAGATGGAGTTGATTGTTTGTGGTGAGAGGGTGGTTGTTAATAATGACCCGGATAGGAGGTTTGTGTAGTCTAATGGGTGACTCGTTTTGACTTGGAGAGCAGTGTGTAAGCATGGTGTGTCGAGGACAGGGTGAATGTGTCTGTAGCCATTTCTGCTGTGTCGCTGGGTAGCTTGGTTCTGTGTCATAGCTTTTTGTTGGTGATGCAACTTGGAATTTTCCATCTGGTCGGAAGGCATCTTAATTGGCCTTGGTCTTTGTGAGCAATATTGACTTGTGTTTCTGGGGCTCGGTCGTTTTGGGTGGCGGGCCAGTTTCCTTTGGAGTCTGGCTTTGGCGGGCGTACGCTGCAGCTCAGTGGCTTTATGTGGCGTAAGATAACTTTGTGGGGGCACTTGCCATTGATTAACCTGGCAAATTTGTCCTTATCCGTGCAGGGGGACCCGGGCGCTTTTCAGTGCGTAGGCGCCTCGGATTGGCCCAGAGGGGAAGTGAGATCCTCGCATCATTAGTGCGTCTTGAGGGTGGATGTGTCAGTCGTTCCCCGAGTATTTGAGTGAGGTGAAAGCTGGAACTGAGTCTGCAGTGTCTCTTGCCACCCTGGTTTAGGTTAATTAATTATAAATAAAAGCTGTGACCTTTTAGCCATGCTCTTGTTGTCTGTGTCATTATTTATTAGTTGAATTAAGTAAGCTATACAAGGTTGTTAAGGGTTTGAAGCAATAAACCAATGTATTATATTATAGTAGGCGAAGGCTGGATAAGCTTGAATATATTGTAAGATTACTGGTGTTTTTGCTGTATGGCTGTTTATCACAGCCTTGTTGCTGGGCAGTTTGTAGTGCTGGCTGGTCAGATGTTTGGTAGAGCCAATGACATTGCTTGAGGGAGTGGTCGGTTTATCAGTATATATTGGCTCGTTTTAATGATGACAACCTCTTTGGTTATGGATCTTTGAAACCCACCATCCCACCCGTTAATTAATTTTGTTGTGTCACACTAACCTTTTCTTTCCCAAATAGGGAAGGCACAGCATGGCAGGAGTACGCTGCAGCTCAGTGGCTTTATGTGGCGTAAGATAACTTTGCGGGGGCACTTGCATCGTTAGTGCGTCTTGAGGGGGGATGTGTCAGTCGTTCCCCCGAGTATTTGAGTGAAGTGAAAGCTGGAACTGAGTCTGCAGCGTCTCTTGTCACCCTGGTTTAGGTTAATTAATTATAAATAAAAGCTGTGACCTTTTAGCCAAGCTCTTATTGTCTGTGTCATTATTTATTAGTTGAATTAAGTAACCTATACAAGGTTGTTAAGGGTTTGAAGCAATAAACCAATGTATTATCTTATAGAACGTAGACACAGCCAGTCAAGCTCCAGCTTTCCTGTCAACTTACCTGTAAGTGTCAAGAAATATAACATTTGTCATATACTGTAGCTTTTAAAATGCATTGTTAGAATATGTAGAGTACAAACATACAAATTGGGCAGTTTATCTATTCTCTCTAGGAGTGACGGGACACTGCATAGCAAATGTGAATGGTGCAACATATTACATGCTGAAACTTACCTAATTTCTTAAATGGAAAAATAGTGTATTCCACTTACTGTAGGTGTATCTCTTGTAAAATGTTGTATCACTCTGGGTGCCTGTGCTACCACCTTACTGCTCCTATTCTGTAGCACTATGGTAACACCGAGGTTGATGCAGAATTCCATGTAAGTCCATTTTGAGGGCCTGATTCAGAGATCTACGCTAATAAATTCTCAGCTGCGATCCTGCACGCAGCTTCTGGGCAAAAATATGCTAATGCTGTAGCCAGCGGTAAATGTATTGAGATCTCCAACGGCGGTTTTGCAGGTCCAAGCAAGTATGTACAAATATGCAGCTGCCGTCGCAGATCTTTCCATTATTGGCCACCTGAGTAGCCTTTTGGTCACGCAGAATGGCTGCCTGCACTGAGACGTTGAAATCACTTTTTCTGTGTATGGGATCACAAACACAGGCTACTTCATGCCCAATACTTCATGTCCAATTAGCTCCCACAAATGGTCACTAACTGTCAATCATTTTGCGAGGTAATCCTCACTGCGAGCAGCATCGCAAAGGTACCGGGATGCATGTGCAGTTGACCAATAATCACTAAATTGCGTAAATATGGAAATAGTGTACATCTATGAATCAGTCCTGAGGACGGATCTTGAACTTTTTAGAACCATGCATGTTCGAAAGCCGAACAGTAGCATTTACAGGCAATTGTGGCCAATGTGTGTTTTTTTTTTTTTCTGTGAGGGCCAATGTGTGTTTTATTTTTTTTGCTCTGAGGGCCAAAGTGTGTTTTATTTTTTTTGCTGTGAGGATCAATGTGTGTTTTATTTTTTTTACTCTGAGGGCCAATGTGTGTTTTATTTTTTTCCTGGGGTAGTAACTTTATTTGTTTTTTTTCTAGTGGTGGCAAATGTGTGTGTTTTTTTTCTAGTGGGGGCCAATGTGTGTGTGTTTCTTTCTGTAGGGGCCAGTGTGAGTTTTTTTCATCTGGGGACCAAAAAAGTAATAATTATGGATATAGTTGTATTGGGTGCTAGTAGACCTGATGCCGGCACTGCAAGTTACTACCAAACCATTGAAAGATCACTTAAAAAACTAGGGGGGAATTCAATTCAGTGCGATGTAGAATAGCTGCGGGAGAGAGCTCCCACAGCTATTCAATACAACGTTCTGTTTGGGCAGGAAAAGGATTTCTTCTCGCACAACCCTGGGGATGCGAGAAGAAATCTGACAAAAGTGCTGGGCACGCAGCTGTTTGCCGGCTTAGTGCGGCACTAACAGCTGTGCGCCCGGCACTTTAGTCAGAGAATGCCGTTTACCGCACCTTAACACCCAGGTTAAGTCGCGAGAACCGGTATTCTCAAACTTACCTGCTTCCCGACAAGGCACACAGCATATTGAATTGAATAGCCACAGGAGCTGCCTCCCATGGCTATTCATCATCGCGCTTAATTGAATTCCCCCCTAGGACTGGTGTCTACAGACAACATTAAGAAGCATTGCCCATACAACTCAGTTAGGGCAAAACTTACCCTCTGAGTAGCCAATGAACCTACTGTACATTTGGTAAACAAGAGTGAAAAGGCTCATTAATACCACTTTCAGACATACTGAGATTTTCTGAATTTTGGCCTGTCGCGACCAAAATTCCCGGGTCTCGCCTATGTCTGAAAGGCACCAACCTGGGAGTACATTCCCGGGTTGCCACCCTTGCAGTCCTGGGAAGATTACCCTGCTCAAGTCTGAATGGTGCAACCTGGGATTTTACTCCTGGTCTACACTTAGCTGTTTCTGATTGGCCGGCTGCCTGTTGCATGATGATGACATCATCAGCGGCAGCCGGGGAGGGAGAGAGATGTCACACATGCTACGCGATTAGTAAAATAATAGACTTTGGGATTTTGTCCAAAACATCCGCTCATTGTGCCTCTTCAAAAACCTCAACATACAGATTCTTTTCATCATAACGGGCTCTATTTATTAACATTATTTTTACTAAAATAAAATTAAAAATGGTGTTTTGACACCCATTTCACATTATTTTAGTATCACCTAAAGTTACTAAAGGGCAATTGGAGTAGAATTCGTAAAATTCTACTCCAAGCCCTAATTATCACTTATTTTTAATAAATAGATCTCATTTCCCATAATTGTAATGTAAAATGTGATCTGGCCAAAGTTATTAAAAATAAATTGTGAAAAAAATACTGGGCAAAGCCCTGTAATAATAACGCCATCTGGAGGTGGCGTTATCCAGGGTCTTCCATGGTTACCGGACTCCTGCTCTGCTCTAACAGGCAGAGTAGAGCCCGGAGCCGGCCCCATTGATCAGCTGTGTAGTCTAAACAGACCACGCGCTGATACACTGTAAACAAAAGAAAAAAAATTGTAAAAAAAAAACAAAAGCTTACCAGAGTCCAGGGACCAGAGATCGGGGCTCCGGTGATGTCCTCCCTCCGGTCAGCTGGTCTTCCATCCTGCACTGGGACCCGGTCATCAGCTGACCGGGTCCCAGTGCAGGATGGGATGTCAGCTGACCGGAGCCAAGGAGGACATCACCGGAGCACCAATCACCGGAAGTAAGTGTAATTAAGGGAGGTGGGGTCACCAGGGGGGAGGGGAAGGGTCGCGGGGGGTGGGGCTTAGCGGCGGGGGGCACCTGTCACTGTCTTTTTGGCGAAAATACCGTGATAAGTGTGCGGAGGGGATTCACAGGGACAGAGCTTTATCGCAAGCTCTGTCCCTGCAAGGGATTTTTTGTAAATCCCTGTGATATTGGCTGAATTCGCAATGCAAATTCAGTCGGTAATATCAGACTACAATCTGCATTCAAAATGCAGATTGTAGTAAATAGAGCCCAACATCTCCTACAGATATCCTATGCCATCACTGACTATAGTATGTACGATTGTAGGTGAAGCAACACTGCCAAATTGGCATAGTAAAAATAAAGATGAGCTGCTAATATTGTATATTTAGACCTTGGTTTCTATACATTCCCCCACATTTGCATAACCTCATTATTGTGTGTCAGACCAACCCTGCTTATGTCTGAAAAGGGTCAACCCGGGAATTTCCGGGATCTTAGGTGTAATGTGAAAGTGGGTCTAGACCGGTTCGTATGTCTGAAAGTGGTATTACTGTAATACATGTGTTAACCACTTGCCTGGCATGGTCGCATCAGATGCGGCCAGTCAGAAACGCCCTGTAGGCGGCTGTAGGAAGATAATCTCTCGGTCCCCCGGCACCTTTGGATACTCTCCCACGGTCTGCTGATTACTGCTAGGTGCAGTGATCAGCCAGCCCAGTGGCACCCCCACCCAGCGGCTGCTCCTCTCTGCAGCTGCCAGTGTAATGAAGGCAGAGGAGCCGTTGTCCCCTGTGAATACCGGTGGCTGCTCATCTCAGAGCCGCTGAGGTAATGAAGGCAGAGGAGCCGTTGTCCCCTGTGAATACCCGGTGGATGCTCTTCTCAGCAGCTGCCATTGTAATGAAGCCAGAGAAGCCGCTGTCCCTTGTCTATACCCGGCAGCTGCTCTTCTCTGCAGCCGCCGGGTGCCCTCATTCTCACCCCGCTGCTCCTCCTCACCCAAGCGTTGTGTACCTCTTAGACCGGCTCTCCCTCCATGGGCCAGGAGCAGCTGCCCCTCATCCTGGGCTTCAAGCTAGAAAGCAGCTACCTGGACACCCAGCTATCAGAGAGTGGGGGGCTGCAGGTGACCAAAAGCAGTCGCCTCCAGCTCTGCTTCTACGGGCTGACAGCGAGCACCTGCTGGCTTTCAACGAGGTGTCCCTGGGGCCACAGGACAACCGCCAACCGCAGCTGCCTGGTGGACACCTGGTACCTGCTGCACAATGCCCAGCTCAATGTCAGAGGCAATGTCAATGGGGGTGGCATGGCCACAAGTGCAGCCTCTGCGGAAAAAAAAAATAAAATATATATATATATATATATATATATGGGTCTATTTACTAAGCAATGTTAGGAGACAGAGTGAAAAGTGATAAGGTGCCAGCCAATCAGCTACTAACTACCATGATGTGTTTAAAAAATGACAGTGGGGAGCTGATTGGCTGGCACCTTATCACTTTTCACTCTGTCTCCTTTTTTTAAACTATAAAAAAAATTTTTTTTTCAAAAATGTCCTTACAATTGTAAATAAATGTAATTATCACATTATGTAAATTATAGCTATTTAAACTTGATTTTACATTTTTGTTAAAAAAAACATATTGGATCAGGTTTACATAGCTCTGATTAACATAATTTTATAATAAAAAAATCGACAATTTCTGGTCGGTTTTTGGAAAAAGTATTCGTCAGTTAAGTGGTTAAACATCTTTCATTATTTTAAATGTTATTTTTATTCTTATGCAAGTTTGGATGATGCAGCTAAGTGGGGACCATTTTGTTATAGAAATATAGAAAAGGGGGTACTATATATAGCAAGAAGGTACAGTCACAGTATCTGTGTAACTTTTTGCAAGGTGAGTTGGCTAGATTATCATATTTACTGTAAGAGTCTCCCCAAAACAAACCAACCATGAAATACTGTATAAAATAATTCCTTTTTGCTTACCAATCTCTCACCTGCTTCTTGAAATACTGTAAGTTTAGTCATATTTAAACACAAATCATGAGCATCATTTCCATTTAATTTCTGCTAAAGTGTCAGTCAGTCTGCTAACAGTTGTATTCCTGAATAGTTGAGTGAACTGGAGCTTCAGCAAATGATGAAAGTGAATGAGCACAGCCAGGCTGGAAAGTCACATAGTCGCCTAGCTTATGTACACAGTGTCCTAGATGATAGCATTTCCCTACCCCATCTGCAGTTGCATGGGAATCTATTATTTTCTGATCCCCTGGGAGGAAAAAGGTCTTGGGCATCATTACTTCTAGGCAAATGTAACTGAGTCTGCTGCACACCCTAATTTGCTTTCCATAATTATAGGTCGTTCACCCCGTATGTTATTTATAAAAACCTTTTTTGTTCTTATCAATAATAAATGGAGCCCAGTGAATCACGCCGCTGTAATATTTTGATATTATGAAAATGGTAATATAAAGTATGGTCAGGACCAGGGTCTTATCAGCTGTTCAGATGCTCTATTAGGCACTCAGTGAGGAGTTCAGCCAAATTGGTTATGTTAATGTCCTGTAGTACTTGGAAAAGATGAGGAGTTGGCAATTAATTTTTTCCATGCGGCAGGCCGACAGGCAAATTTATTTTCCTCCATCTCTCTGGGACCAGGCTAAGAGGAGGTGAGGTGGAAAGCGAGCTTCTTCAAGAGGTTTTCTACGACCTAATTGAACATGCTAAATAAAGACTGAAGAGGAAAAAGAAAAACAATAGGAGAGGAGCCTGCGTCCCCATTCATTCAGCTGACAGTGTTTTTGCAACTTAAACCTGTTTTATTAATTATGTTTGACACTTCCTTAATTAGTTTCATTTACATCCCATCAGCCCCTAGCAGATGATTGCCCCATATATCATTTTACCACAGTCCCAGTATGCTTACAGAATAAAGTATATTTAAAAAAAAAAAATCTCTCTATGGAATTATGCAGCATTATGTTGGTCACTACCCCCTGCTTTCTTGTAGGCAGTGCAATCTCCTCGGCTGTGTTTCCTCACGGTCAACCAATGTCTCGCTGTACCACGTTCGTCTCGGAGTCATGTGAATGCTTATAGTGTTTACTCAATAGAGGTGATCCTGGTAGTGAGTGTTGCTGAAAATCGTATTAATTATGCAGTGAACATATTTGATCTGCATAATCAAAAATTGTGATGGAGACAAATAACCGAGGACACATTTATGATGAGTTTTAACTAATTAATTAATTTGTGGAACACTGTCCAGGACTGGTCAGATTACATGACGGCAGGGCTCCACTCCACTCCATCATATTTACTGAATTGCAGCCTTTTTCAGATGAGGACAAGCACTACAATCCGTGGCATAGCTTCTGGTTCCACTAACTTTCCTGCACCCCTTCCCTTCATTTATCCACTATTTAATGCATAATCAGCCACTAACTGTGGTCTATACTAGACAACGGAAGCAGCACTGTACAGAGATCCTCACCATGTACAAATACCCCTATTGCAAAGAGATTCCCCCCCCTTTACAAAAGAGACCACAAATTGCCCAAATCTTTATAGAGACAACCCACCTTTTCAAAAATACAACTGCTGCAACGTGTACACTGAAGTGCCAAAAGTCATGGGACAGCGGTATTATTATTATTATTATTATTATTATTATTATTATTATTATTATTATTATTATTATTATTATTATTATTATTATTATCCTTTATTTATATGGTACCTTACAAAGTACAGAAACAAATGAGCACACAAGACAACAGTTATTAACAGTACAGACAATGCAGGACAAGTACATAATTTATAAACAATGCTGCATAACACCTAAATAAGCAGCAGGGTGTCAGTAACCAAGTTTTAGGTGCCATTGTAAATGAAAGTAAAAGTAAGGCAAGAAGAAGCACGTGAGGGAAGATGGCCCTGCTCGCGAGAGCTTACATTCTAAAGGGGAGGGTCAGACAAACAGGGGTGACACAGATGGGCTAGATAGTGCGGAAGGAGCATAGAGTAGTGGGTTAGGATGAGCGCTGGAAAGCATTGAGGAAGAAATGGGTCTTGAGATCCTATTTGAAGATTAAGAGCCAGGAAGCCAAGTGATGGAGGAATTTTGAATGAAGGCCAGGGAGACAAAAAAAAAAAGGGCAGCTACTCGAAGAAGTTGGAAGAGGCAAATGTCATGAGTGTCGATTGGAAAGAATGAGATGGAGGGTTCAGAAGGTAAGACTTGGTAGGAGTGACTCAAGGATAGCAGGACCCCAAGATGTAAGTACAGTAGGTGGTGTCACCGTACTGTGACATCTTGGAAATGCCCATACCTGCTCTCTGCTGATGGCAGCCTGGCCTGGCAGTCCCAGGGGGAGGAGACATCTCCCCCTGCGGCTGCCTGTCTTCAGCGTGACTGGAGGGTGGAGCTTCCTTCTGGCACTTCAGTATTACCTACATTCTCACTTATCCTTACTAATCACATCTATGACTATGTAACTGACCACACAGGCTCATAGGTCTGAGTGGGTCCATAACCACCTTGCAGTCACATGTTGCTTTCTGATGAAACAGAAGGACACTATACAAATAGAACTCTATTGGACCCTCTTTTCCAACCTCTTAGCACTTTTATCATATTCTTATTCTCACAACTATTACCTAATAACATATATGCATGTAATATTGGTGGCCCCAAAGGATCACACACTACGCTTACGAGGCTCTACAACAGGGGCATTGTTAAAATAGCCCTAGATTGGGGCTAATTATTTTCAAATGAGCGATATCTTCAAAACTCTTCTACAGAAAATTTCCTTCTTTCTACACTCAAAATGTTAAACATTCTACCAGTGGGATATGACCATAAGTGGTCCCATTCATACCACAACCAGACAGCACCACAAAGCAGAATGAAGTGACCATTGTTGTTCCAGATCTTTTCCTAGACTATCTATTCTTCAAAACATAAATTTACATACTCGGGCTAATGTAGAGTTGGACCAAACTCCAATTAAATAGTATAACATTTGCTTTTTAGTACTTATAGCCATGAAAAATGCATCAAGTGCGCCTCTCAAGAGAGGGGGCAGAACTAATGAGATTAGGAGCATTAAAATGTAGGTCCAATACAGTAAAGGCATATTTATGTATTTGCTCCTTGTGCTGAAGTCCAGACAGCCACAGATTTGCCAGGGGATATGTGTATTGTGGCTGATTGACCCTTGGCGCAAGAAGACCTACAGTAGGCAAAACTGACATAAAATAGGCTTTTCACTGCCTTGGGCCAAAATTGGTTTCTCCAGTTAAACCAATTACCACCATAACCATATATCTTATGGGGGTGGCGGCTAAAACTATCAAGCAGTGGAAAGACTAGCTTTCTACTGCTAGATATACATGGCATTACCAATAGGGTCTCCACTGCTGGCAATGAGAAACCAGCAAAACTATTTCAGATTCAACAAAGCCTTTCCTAGAATACCCAGATATGTGTGAATTATTCTTTTTGCCCCTTATGTTTTTAAAGATTTATTATCAAACATCGGTATAGCCCTATTAGCCTCCATGGGATTGCTGCTTTCAACCTCAAGCATTAGTTACTATTACACATTAGGAATGGGCATGTAATGCCAGCTGTCGGGATGCCTCCTGTCAGAATACCGATAGCGTCATCCCGATGGTTGGCATCCCGACAGAAGTTAGGTAAGTATACTTACCATCCCCCCTTCCCCGTTAGTGCCTAAACCTAACCCTCCCCCCTTAGTGCCTAACCCTAATGCTCCCCCCTAGGGGTGCCTAACCCTAGCCTCCCCCCAAACCTAACCCTAACCCCACTCTCTAAACCTAACCCCCCCACTACGCGGCTAACGCTAAGGGCGCCCCGTACTTACTTTGTTCGGGCTGACGTCCTTTGGCTTTCCGGCATCGGGATTAATATAGGCGTCGTATTGCAATGCCTATCTTAAGTCCCTTGTCGGGTTTCCCCTGACGGGATTGACACCGGCGGCATCATGATCGCTCAGGGGCGGATTGGGCCACCGGTACAGCGGGATAGTTCCCGCTGGGCCGGTCCCATACACCCGTCTGCCATGGCGGCTGACACTGCCTGCCGGGCCCGCTGACATCGGCAGCCGGGCCAGGCCAATTTCTAGGTGCCGGGCCGGCTGCCCTGCTTCCTAGATTTGCGTTCCTGGGGAACGCAAACAGGAAGCTGTCACCTGCTCCGGCTAGCAAGAACTTCATAGTGCCGTTAGCCAGGAGCAGCGCTGCAGCGACGCGGCAGTGCAGCAGAGTGTATGGAGCTGTTGCTCCAGCCGGGGAACAGGCAGAGTGTGGCTGTATTAGAAGGGGTGGTCCATTAATGCACAAGACCACCCCTCAGAAGTGCGGGCAGCGGGACCCGCCAGTTCGGACCCAGGAGCAGAATTGTCGGAGGCGGGGCGGTTCCTCAGCTTCCATTCCCAGTGGTACTCCAGCACGGTCTGTCATCATCCTGTGAACCCGGACCCTGCAGCCGCCGCACTACAGTCACAGCATCACAGTAAGAAGCCCAGGTGTCCTAGATTGCAAATAGATCACTGACTGCCTGTCCAGCAGTGAGGAGACTACAAGCCCCAGCACACTTTGTCAACTGGATGTGCTGGGATTTGTAGTGCCATCACAGCTAGACAGGCCCTATATGTACACATATATATCATGCCAGTATTCCTCTACACAATAATTGTACCTGTCCACATGCCTACCTCCTGGATGCTCTCTCTTTCTCTATACATACATACTCCCCCTCAGTGTCCCTGCCCTCACCCTCCCTGTAACTCACACTGTGCATCCTTACCCTGCTCGTTACCTTACTCTCAATATTCCTGCCACTCATACTCACTGTCACTTACTCTGACCGTCATTGTCCTGTCACTCATCCCGCCCCCTCAACAGACTCTACCCCCTCAACAGACCCCGCCCCCATTAGGGCTGCTTTCATAACTTTCCCAGGCTGGTTTTCCATCCCAATCCGCCCCTGTGACCGCTGGTCTCATAATTACACCCCCCATCCCCTTTTTATATGAGGGGGAGATGCTGGGTGTACAGGCATAGTATTTGTGTCTCCATCTTTGGTGAGCTGTAAACATTGTTTGTCTAAAACTACAATGCTCTAACATTTCAGTGGTGCAATGCCTAGCATATTTTGATATATCTTGTCCATAGAGTTCTAGTGGTATAAGCATTGCTTAATGATATATTTAAAGATATCAGTGACTTTCTCATTACAATTATTTAATGGAAGAGCCTTAGAAGATCACACAGAAGGTTGGCAAATAAAATGACATCACACTGTCTATGGAGATTCATGATATAGCCCAGCACTTATAACTCATGTCAGCACTATATCTACTCTGTTAATTAACTAAAATGATTTCCCCACCTTTTATCATCATACAATAGCACTGAAGGTGCTCTAGCTGGCATTTTAATTTAAGTGTTATATTGAATTGGAATTTAGGAAGAATGTTTCAGGTGGATCTCAATATATCTATTGCCAAGTTCTGCATCCCTAAATCATAAGCTATAAGTTTGGTGCGAAGGTCATCACAATTAATTAGAGAGATAAAAGATTGGGAGATCTTTGTCAATGATTGGCTTTTCCGTCTTTCTCTATCTAACACGCAAGTGTAGCCACGGATTAGCAATAGGATCATGTACAGAGGGGATTATGCCAGCTGAAACTTGCTGGCTCATTTTAAATGAAACTGCAAATGAACCTATAAATTGGGTTTGTGCTATTGAGAAAAACATATTAGTTTTCCAAACCCATGTGTTTCACCACCCCCTGAGAATAATTATTAATTTATATGGACACCTGTGGGTATATTTACTAAAGTGAAGGTTTTTAGAGTGGGGATGTTGCCCATAGCAACCAATCAGATTCTAGCTATTATCTTCTAGAAGGTGCTAGATAAATGATAGGTAGAATCTGATTGGTTGCTATGGGTAACATCTCCACTTCTAAAATCCTGCACTTTAGTAAATATACCCCAAGGGGCCTGATTCCAAGGGCGGCATACACTAACACTTACCGCCGGACATCGCATTAGTACTGATTGCATATGCACTAACATATGTGATAAGAGCTGTCCTTTGCAATCTCTGCAGCACAGTGGACTTCCGGGTTTATGACCCGGGAGTCCATCTGCGCATGCGCAGAGTGATGCGGCGGCCGCGGAGCATGCTGGGAGGGATCCGATCGGATCCCTCATAGCAGTGCGATGTGGCAGAAGCCCATATAGCAAAAGCTGGCGTTACCCTCCACATTGCAGCCCGGCGGCTAGCAGAATGATGCATACATAAAATGCGGTAAACGGGAAGTTTACCGCATTTTTCGTTTACTGCATCCCGCCCCAAGTCTTATGCAATGTCGATATTTATGTAAATGGTTCATGTTTTTCAACTGTTCATGCGTCGGAAAGTCGATAAAAATTTCCAAGTATAGAAAATGTATTGGGCGGTGACTGGGAGGTGGCTATTTAGATGCACCAATGTGCACTGTTTTATTGGCATGTTATGGGAAGTGTCCCTGGTGTGTCAGTGAAGTGGTTGTGAACTTAGGGCCTGATTCAGACCCACTCGCAAGCGGCTGTCCGCTCGCAAGTGGGTCGATGTTCTGGACTGAGCATGCGCACGACGGAGGGAGCTCCGTCGTGCGCATGCGCCAGACGCGATGAGCGAAGGAAAGTCCTTCGCTCGTTGTGTCTGATCAAAGGGGGCGTGCTGTCGATGTTGATTGACAGCACGCCCCCTTTGGTGGGCGTGCCGGGGGCGTGCCTCCCTGACGGGGGCGTTCCCACGGGAACGCCTCCCGTCAGAAGCCGGCCCACTGACATCACTAGTGATGTCAGTGGGAGTGATTTTGGCTCTGATAGAGCCAAAATCACCCCGGAGCTTGCGGTTGAAAACCTCAACCGCAGGCTCCGGCTCGCAGTTTCGATGGTCGCGATGGTCAAGACCATCGCGGCCATCAAACTGCACGCTCGTATAGCCTGTGGGTGGTCAAGTGCAAGTTTGATTGGTGCATCCGATGGTAGCATCTAAAGTCGCACAAACTACATGCACATTCAGATACAGGCTTGTACACCAGGGAAGGGCTGATACTAGCATCAGTATAAAGTCTCAGACATGACTATGATAAAAGACATTAAAGCGGTCGCAGCAGTGTGCGACTTTAATCAGCCCCTATGTGTCAAAAATGCTAGAAACTATATTATACAGTCTACTTTACTAAATGATTTTAAATATCTGTGCAAATTGTTCTACAACTTAAGTAAATCATTGATTGAAAATAATTTTATGGACAATCCAGACAGAACCGTAAGTACATTTTTTGTTGCCCTGTGCCAGAAAGAGCATTGGTGCCCCCCTCATTTTTCAAAGGAACATAATGCACCCAAAAAAGGACCATGGCTTCATGGGGAGGGGCCAGGGAGGAGATAGGAGAGACCAGAAGATGCTGGGGATGAAATAAGAGGAAGCTACAAGCAAGAATGATAATAAACAGAAATTAGACAGGCCCAAACAGCGCCCCCTGACCTGTGGTGCCCTGTGCCATGGCACTGGCCGCACTACCCTAGCTACGGCCCTGATTCCAGATATACTGTACAGTACATAAGTATGATAAATATTATAGCTGCTTGGTAATTGATGAGGTTCAGTTTCTCTGGCTGAATTATATTGTCCAAAGTCATATGAAGTTCACATTGGGTTGCTGGGATGTGAATGTGGTTTGTGTTTGCTATGTCTTTTACATACAGTATGCATGTATATATTGCTCTTCATCTCATCAGATATCCATAGCTGTAGATGTAGAGTTGCTGTTATTAATTATGTGCGAAAGAAAATCTGTCACACAAATATGATCTCCACCATCAGAGCCAGATTATTATCAAAAGAGACCCTAGGTGGAATAAAAGCTTTGCAGCCTCATCCTCTGGTCTCCGTACAGTCTGACACTCACAATATACAGTACAGTACAACATATGTTGATTATACTAGCATTGCCCAATATTATATCACTTTTGCCTCTGTCTTTTATAAGCACAATTCTGTATTAACCCAGCATTGCCCCAATAGGTTAACAATATTGGGCCTGCTTCAGAGGTGCATGCAGATGAGGCCAAAACTACATCTCTTTCCACAACTATTTCAGCGCCTTTATGCTAACGCTGCAACCGATTATGAGACATCCACTGACTGTGGTATAATTCCGTTGCGGTACGTACCAAGACGCACCATTGTTGCACCATCAGCCCTATGGCAGGTGCAATTTTTCTGTCTGAACATGGTCTCCTGTATAAGTCCACCTCTGGTTAGCCACCTCCCATGTTACCTCTCAGGAACGCTCTCTGAATATCAATGTCTCTGTGTGAAATTTCGATTTGTGTCTTCCAGCGGTAACCATTGGTGCACATGCGTGCAGTGCGACACAGACGGCATCACCACTGCGGCCACCTCTGAATCAGGCCCATTGCCTCATACTGTATCACCAGTCACTAGTACACACTGTCAGTAACATCTTATATTATACAGCAATGTATCATCATATAGATAGTGGCCAATACTGAACATGCAGTGGATAATAATATGCCTAAAGAGCCTCATTATACACCAGCACTGCTCAATATTATACAGCATTGCACCATAGTATACTAGTGGCACCCAATTATTAAAACAGTCACCAACATTATGCTGGTTACTCCAGCAGTGCCCCACATTATACTGGTTACTACAGCATTACCCCACATTATACTGGTTACTCCAGCAGTGCCCCACATTATACTGGTTACTCCAGCAGTACCCCACATTATACTGGTTACTCCAGCAGTGCCCCACATTATGACATTAGAGCCTAATTAAAAACAATACGAACAATTATACCAGCAATGACCCAATCAGGTCACTGTTGGTTGTGCTTTAAGATTTGTTAGATCTGTTAGATCATTGTAGAAGACCACTGTTGGCCACTGATATTAACTGCCAAAGTGGACGCTGATTAGTGCAGTAATATTAGCTTGAAGTGTGCTGAGATTCAGGTAGGGCTACCTAAACATTTACTGTTAGGGCTACTTAAATGTTTCCTATATTGGTTCCATACCAAAGTGGTGCAGTTTGCTAATATCGTTTTGGACAAACTGCCCTATAAGTCTTTCAGGAGCAGATCAAGGCAGACGTTTAGAGCACACCATTCAGCGGTACTGATTGAGTTCCCTCTGTGCTGTAAGCTTCAAGAACTACTGCACATACAAACTGGTTGTGGCTCTCAGATTGTCAGCTGGACCCTTTGTGACCCTCCCCTTTACTCAAAACCTACAATTTCCCTTAGTGCAATCCAAAAGCAACTATTTGCCTCAAATTCCTATATAAGGGCACCTGAGGCCCAGTAAGCAACCAGGCTCATCAGATACAGATGTGTCTTCACTCGTCTTTGTTGCAGTTGTGCCAATGCGCCCATCTCGGTGCACCTGGTCCCGTGAGACTCTGCTGTAAGCAGGCATCTTTTTCTTTGCCAAAAATGCATCTAAGTTGCGATGTGAAGCGACGATTAATTTGTTATATTACCCTAGTATATTTGTGTGCGACCGAGTCTCTCATTCAGCATGCAAAGTGCTACGGTGCAAAGGCCGTAGCTTTATTCCATGTCAAGTTCCATTTACAGACTCCATTGCACAAAGATATACTAGTGTCATATATCATGGTGCAAAAAGGACACATCTGTAGTAATTGCTGCTACTATGCACACAAACATGGTTACAAGTGAAAAAGGAGAGTATCTCTGTTGCTGAGAATGGCACTTTACAGATCAAAACTTCATTTAGATTCCTCTGCTATGTAAAACTAGTCCCTTATTTTCCATAAATGGAGCTGAGTAATATAGGACTGTTAAAGAGTGTCAGCACTTAATATATAAGTGGTAAAACACCATTTTATTCAAACATGACATATGGGCTGCAATTGGCAAAAAAGTGATGACCCAACAAAAATTGATAATCAAAAATCAAATGATTTTATTAGTTAGATTAATGGCATCATAATACAACTCACTATTGTCATGGATAAATGAAATCCAAAAATAACAAAACTGTTTTCACTACTGTAAACAAAAATGATTAAAGAATATTTAAAAATACAAAACATTTTAAAATAATTTAAAAACCGTATCACAAGTTAAAAATCAGACATAGAAATAAAGCATAAAAGAAAAATTAAATTCTCACTTAAAACTGCAACGCGTTTCACAGCACCTGGCCGCTTCCTCAGGCAGTGTTTGAATGAACATTTGGACTAATTAGTGCTGCAGACCGCAGACCCCATTATTACTGTATCAATGGGGACTACGGTCAGACCTCTATGTAACAAACTCTTCAGATGGTAAAAGTAACTCTAAGGAACAGAGGTTAGTACTACCACTGTCCCTCCGAGTTACACTTAGTACATAGTGATACATGGGGATATTTTCATTCCAAATGGGAATATTCATTGCAATATGGGCTGATAATACTCATAATACATAGGCCCCTAAATTACAAAGTGCAAAATCCATCTAATTAAAAGTGAAGGATGAGTCCAGGTTTGCACCATCTCTTAGTATTTGGGAAAAATCTGCTCTTTTTGAAGGGAATAAATACGGTGTGTCCACCAGTAAAATTAAAATTTCCTTATTTAGATAATTAAATAATCCCATTACTCAAAATTAAATCTGAATTCTGCTCTTCAGGGTAAAACTAAGCACATAATAAATCTACACAACTCCGCACAACAACTTTTGCACCGAATTAGATGGTCCATTTTTGGCCCTCATATTCTTGCAGATTACCATAAAATACTTGCTCAAATGTAGGTCTGAGATGTCACAAAAAAGGATTTGTACTGCACATTTGCACCTTTGCATGATCAAAAACATACTTATCTATTCTAGTGGAATGTTTGGGAGACTCACAAATGTTGGTGAGTTCTCCCGCACTCTTTGGAGAGTAGACCAGCCGTTTGGGGGCTCGATGATGCTACATGTAATGCATCACATAAGTATGGCCCCAGCCAGCACATGTTGCACAGTAGGGAAGAGGGCTGTCATGACACAAATCTCTGGAGGGAAGGTTTTAAAACAAGTATGGTTAATTGTTGGGTAAATCCATTGTAACGAAAGATATACTTGTAGATTATAGAACTGGCTAAGAACAAGACTATAAAATTAGCACTGAGTATCTACTGTAGTACTATTTTGGACATTAATTCACATAGGTTGTCCTGGAATTAGCGATTGCAGAGAGGAGTGATTAAGGGGTATTGAATCTCTATGCTATGTGGCAAGATTGTATGATCTAGTCTTTTTTATACTTGACAAGAGCAAATTAGAGGATAGATCACGGGTCACATAGACAACCTGTTCAGTACAAGAAGCCTCTGCAGGAGGCTTGAGGTAACCTCTTACGGGTAGAGGACATTTAGGGGCCTATTCATCAACACTATACACACAAAATTACCACAGATGTAGGCAGTGCTGCGCATGCACTGGTTTTACGAATGTAACAGCGCATGCGCAGCACGGATTCCAGCTGCGGTAAGTTAGAGCTGGCAGGGAAAACTATCTATTTCCCAAAAAGCTGTCATCGCAAAAATGACAGCTTTCGAAACAGTTATGGGTAGGAAGAATGATGAATTCCTCTGGTATTTAGGTAGAACACCATGCCAGTTCAAGACCTAATTACCTCCAGAGAATTTTAAATTATAATGAATAGTCCCCATAATCTCCAGCAGACAAAAGGGTCATTTCCAGTGAGAGCAGTGAAACTTTGTAATGTTACAAGAGCTAAAACTGCAGACACTTTACATAGATTAAAGAAAACATTGGACATCTTCCTCGGTAAACATTAAATATTAATAAATTAATTTGTAGCATGTGATAATGTGTTAATCCAGAGAGCAGCTAATTTTTTTTTTCTTCTGAAAGATCTAACCACCAAATACTATCTATGTATTTGTTGGAAGGAGTGCGTTCCTGCACCGCCTCCACCCAGTACTCTGACAAGGATGACTTGGCGATAACTAGAATCTGCCGTAGTCAATTAGACATGCGTTACTATGCATGCACTGCACCTCCTTGCGTCTTTACTCCCTGGCATTCCATGAGGATGGTTGGACCCAGGATATTCACAGCATACAGAACCATACAGGGCCACAATAGCAAACAGCAAGTACACTGAATCACCACCAACAGTGGCGTCCCTCTCCATGGTGTCACCGGGTGTGGAGAGGGACGCTGTGCGCGCGCTGCAACCGTGTGCCACCAAAAAGGGGGCGTGGTCATGTGGGAGGGGGCGTGGCCTCGTGTCCCAAACCCCCATGGCTATTACTTGGGGGGCGGAAGAGGGGTATGCAGGAGGTCCCTGTATGGAGTCCTGGCCGGCTCCCTCAGTGTCAGGAGCCGAGTGCTGCACTTAAGGCTACAGTGCAGCACCTGGCTTCTGTCAGTTAGGGGGAGTCTGCACCTTGGTGTCACCTCTCAGCGGGTGACACCCTCATGCGGACTGCATCCCCGCACACCCCTTGTGACGCAACTGACCACCACTAGTATATAGGGCACCAGTGTTACCATCCGCTGATGTACTTACCACAATTACACCCAATGCACTACAATGCCCAGGCTGCTGTTACTTATATATTCTGCATACACCAGTGATATCCCTGTGTCATATGTTACTTGTTGTTCTACCTGAATCAATAAATCTAAGAACTGGTTAAGCTGTACCACATGTGGACTAACCGCCACCATCACCAACAACTGCGTTACATATTTAACATTCGGTTCTACTCTGTTCTTTTTTCCAAATTTAGAGCAAGTTCCAAAGCTACCCAAAGCATGTAAAACCCAGAAACCAATAAGATTTGGTTTTCAGATCCGAATGTAACCGAGGCAAAATGAACCACTCATCAATTTAACACCACATGTACCTTGGCCAATTAGCATTATACCCTTGTTTAACTTTCTGCCTGGAGGACTCCTGCTCCCAGCATGTCCTTTCGCTTTTCATGTTGATAGCAACAGCAGGTTGTGTCACTCAGTACGCTATCACCGCTTACTCTGCTCATAGTATTTCCTATGGGTAGTGCATAATAAAATTGTATGGCTCACCCCTCCTTTCCTCAACAGTTCATTATCTCCGATACCTTTCTACAGTACCTTAGTTGGCAATTTAGGCAATATTTTATTTGGGGCTTTGCCTTCCCTTGGACTAACTGACTGGTGTCTATAATGACCAAGAGTTGCAATTGCCAAAAATATTTTTCATCCCCAAATGTTTCTACTATAGAAACTGGATAAGGGATGAAACTGGATGATGGATGAAACTGGATTATGATAATAATATGAATATTTTTTAAAACCTACATAGCTTCCCAAATTCACTGCACGCTGATCACTTTGTTGCCCAGTGTGATTTCCTAAATCAAACAAAAGAAAAAGTATTCTGATATATGGCAATTCTGAGTTTGATTTAATCAATAATCCTAATTTATTTGAAATTATTTTGCCAATAGTTCCCTTTCATATTATACAAATAATATCCTAACAACTCCTAAACTAAACAAGAAAATGTTCCACACTCAGGAATTCTAATACAATTTAAAATATCATTCTATAAATACATAAATATAATTCTTTGGTTCTCACTAATAACTCTCAAAAATACATCAAATACATTTTAGAGCCCTTTATATTGTATGACTAGTAGTGTACTTTTAAATCAATAATGTATTTGATAAAATAAAAATATTAACAGAATGTCAAAAACATTGTGAGCCTAAAGTGAAGTAACGCACAGTCCTTGTCTTCCCCTTTCCTGTGCTGTTAACGTGTTTCTGACCTTCCTTTGCCCTTCATCAGTCTTAGCTTGCCTTGTGCTCACTGATTTTCTTTCCCATCTATTTGACTCATTGGCAGTGTCAGGAGGTGGATTGAATCCACTCAGGGGCCACATACCGTCTGCACGGCAGCACATGGTAGTCACAGCGTGTTGTGGGGCTCTGCGGCAGAAACGCACCGTTAATCCAATGCTACAGTTCATGGGCGCTCACTGAGGCCGAACAAAATGAAAAGAACATTCCTGGGTGAAAACTGTCCATTTAGCAAATTAACACAATAGTAACATACCGTATGGAGATCTCCAGCCAAGCTGGGTGCCATACAGAACTTAAAACAGCTGGATCTTCTGTGCATCCAATGCTTAAGAACCCTATCAGCTACCACTACATAATATGCCCTGCTGAGTATAATGTGAATGCTGGGCCCATCTTTAAAATAACATGCAAGGCACTTACACCGAACACTAAGAGCAGCGACACTAGCTAAGATCTCTCCTCTACCTCTAAACCTCTTTTCTGCCGAGCCTAATGAATTGTCAGAACTGTCAGCGAGTGCCAAGAAATGACAAATGTGCATGATTTGTAGACGCTGCTGCTGTTGTTACATGGCATGCACCTGATGTATGGGAGGGAAACTCTCTTCTACTGCTTTACATTGCAGATGTGAGAAGCTAATTAGCATTGTAACATAGAATGATTCCCATCACAGTGTTATTTTACAGAGAGTTTAACCCAAATTTGTCTTAGAAAAATAAACAGGAAATATTTTTTCAAGATTTGATTGCTAGCAAACACACATTTTGTAGTTTGTTTACTAACAAAGTATAATTTACAAAAAATTAATAATATTGTTGAAAGGTGCAAATTTATACTAATATTTGCTAGATTTGCGCTGACCATCGTATTTTGGTTTTGGATCTGGATTAATCATTGTGTTTTGATTTTGGTTTTGGTTTTGCAAAACCGCCCTCAAGCGTTTTAGTTTTGGATCTGTTTTTTTTTTTTTTTTAAATTGATAAAAAGTTTTTAAAAACAGTTAAAATCATGCAATTTTTACAATACAAAACACAAAATTTGGATTTAACATCCAAATTCTGAACCACAGGAAGATTAGAACCAGGAATCAGATATGTTCGGATGTCCTCAGGAAATCAGGACCTCGATTCAGATCTGTCTGGATTGACCGCACACTTCATGGGGGTCAGCATCCAGGACAGTGTGCTACTGTCTAGTGGAACTCTTGAAATTCAGGAGTCTCTCAGACTTTCCGGAAGACTAGGTAAATATGTCCCAGGTCCAGATTAAGGTTTGTGGTGGCCCCAGGGCAACTAAGTTGTTGAGGTCCTTACCAACAAAAATTGTCAATATGATGTCCTGGCGATGTTATTAAAAAGTATATTGTGTAAATTCTCCCAGCATCATAATTGTGTTAAGCACACTGTAGTGTCCCAAGTTCACATTATGTCACACAGAAAACCAGTCCACATATGCCACGATGGTGATGTAGCTATGTGTGGGGGCTCCCTCATGTGTAAGGTACTCTGGGCGATTGCCAGGGGCACCGAGAGAGGGGGGGAGCGGGTACAGATTACCTGGGCCCAGGCCTCCTGAGGGGCCCGGCGGGGGCCCAAGTCCGGTGCCGCTCCCCCTCCCTCACAGCAGCCCAGCACACAGCATGGCATGGCCTGACTAGATGCGTCATTAAGCCCCCCCCCCCACCCCCTACTCAGAGACCGCAGATTCCCGGTAAGACACGCTCCATTCTGCCCACTCCACTAGAAAGTGGTCCGGATGCGGTAGAAGAGCCTACTCTTCCAGGGATGCAGGGGGCTACCTGAAAAATCGGGAGCCACCCGCAGCTTCCGGGAGAGTGGGCAAACATGCATTGATGTCACAGCGTTGCCCTTCTCTGGGCAGGAGTCCCAGATACTACTCACTCCCTATGTAACCTGTCAAGAAAGTAGCTATAGCATTCTATATGTGAGCAGTGAGGCAGTGGGACAGAGGGCCTGATTCAGACCCGCTCGCAAGCGCTGAGCGCTCGCAAGCAGGTCGATGCGCATGCGGCATGTGCGAGACCCGGATAGCGACGGGCAAGCCGTCGCTATGGGTCTCACTACAAAGGGGGCGTGCTGTCGATGGTGAGTGACAGCACGCCCCCTTTGGTGGGCATGCCGGGGGCGTGGCTGGCCAGACGGAGTTGTTCCCATGGGAATGCCTACCATCTGGGGCCGGCCCCAGAGCCATCACAATTGATAGAGCCAAAAGCACTTCAGGGCTTGCGACAGACGACACCCTACCACAAGGGTCTCGTCACAAGCCCGATGGTCGCGATGGTCTTGCCCATCACGACCATCTTTTTGGACGCTCGCTATAGCTGTGGGTGGTCACCCACAGCTATGCGAGTGGCCAGGAGGCCGCTCTAAAATCAGGAAGGATGGCCCTGATTCAGAGCGAGTGTTCTGTCAGAGCGTCCGGCTCTGAATCAGGGCCAGAATTCCACTGTTACCATATTGGCAGCATCAATTTCTCATTGTTGTTCATAGGCTATACATTTCACAAAAAGTGCATTTAAAATACTGGGCTTGATTCTGAGTTGAGAGCAAAGCAAAAAAGAGCAAGTACTGTAACGTTCTTGTATCTGGAACCATGTTGCACTGCAAGGGGTGCAAGTACATTTATTATTTTTGCATGTGGGGTAAATACTGGCTGCTTTTGCATGTATCCCACAAATGCTGGACAACTTTATTTTTACACTGCAATATAAACTTGAGGTACTCCAAATCGAAATCGCTCAGCACACATCTACACCACTTGCAGAGTAATATAAGTTGGATACACACTATATTATATTTTGGCCAACCTTATATTCCATGATGGATCGCAATGACCATTGCATAGTGTAAACCTGCCAATTCATTGTTTGATGAAATGTGTGGTCGCATCTTCCCAGAGCCGTAACTAGACATTTTGGTGCCTTGCGTGAGAGACAGCTACGGTGCCCCCCTCCCCCAAGGCTCTTTATAGTACAGTATATGCACTGCAGGACTCGAACAGTGCCACTGATTATGGCCGACGGGGATCAAACACTCAACACTGACAAACATCTAGTTGACGCCGACGCCGGACCTGGAAGTCCATGGGGACCTGCTACAGTGCTGCACACCGCACTGCCGATGCATACTGCGCACCTGACCCAACAGCTCCTCAACCTAAGAACTCTGGGAGGAGAGATGTTATGATGTCTCTCCCGTCCCAATAGACATTGCGGTACCGGATCAGGAAACGGAGAGTGCATGATGAGAGACATGCAGAGGTGAGGCTGCCATTTCAATGTATTCGTTATTAATATATATAGCAGTGGGTACCTGGCTGATAGAGATTTGGAGATTTTGGCCCCAGGACTGTTGTGCTCTGTGTGGCAGCTCTGGCCGCAACACCCTAATTATGGCCTTGAGTCTCAGGGTGATTACCTCCTAGTACCCACTATAGTAATACTATATAGCACATACACTGTACAGCACATACACACACTGTATAACTATACTGTACAGCAAATACACAAACTGTATAACTATACTGTACAGCATATACACAAACTGTATAACTACACTGTACAGCGCATACACATTGAATTATTATTATTATCGTTTATTTATATGGTGCCACAAGTTTTCCGCAGCGCCTTACAAAGTACATAAACAAATAGATTGATTTACAGTGACTTACAGTACAGTACAATACAATACAGTACAGGACATGGATAATATACATTGCTACATTCACGACCATAACACCCAGATAAGCAACAATGCAAAGCAATCAAGTGTTAGGTGCCCAGGTAGAGAGTAAGAAGTAGATGAAGGTATAGTAAGGAGATGCACAAGAGGGTAGAGGGTCCTGCTCATAGGAGCTTACATTCTAAGGGGTAGGACAGACAAACAGGGGAGAAACAGATGGGGTAGGCAGGGAGGAGGAGTATGTAGCAGCAAGTTAAGATGAGAGCTGGAAGGCTTTGATGAAATAGTGGGTCTTGAGAGCCCATTTGAGCTATTGTTGAGAGGTGGAGAGTCTGATGGGAAGCGGGAGAGAGTTCCAAGGGTGGGGAGCAGCACGGGCAAAATCTTGGAGGCGGGAGTGGGAGGAAGTAATCAATTGGCATGAGAGGTGGCGTGCATTTGTTGAACGAAGAGGGCGGACAGGAGAGTGAAGGGAGATGAGATCAGAGATGTAAATGGGAGAGGAATGGCTGAGGGCTTTGTAAGTGTGTGTGAGAACCTTAAATTGGGTTCTAAAGGGGAAGGGGAGCCAGTGGAGGGCTTGTAGGAGAGGGGAGGCAGATGCAGAGCGTTTTGAGAGGAAGATGAGCCGAGCAGCAGCATTAAGGATAGACTGGAGAGGAGAGAGATGGGATTTGGGGAGGCCAGATAGGAGAAGGTTACAGTAGTCCAATCTGGAGATGATCAATGAGTGTATGAGGGTTTTAGTGGCATCCTGGGTGAGAAAGGGTCTAATTTTGGAAATATTTTTAAGATGAAAGCGACAGGACTGTGAGAGATTCTGGATATGTGGTTTGAAGGAGAGGGTGGAGTCCAGGATAACTCCAAGACAGCGCACTTTGGGGCTAGAGGAGATAGTTGTGCCATCAATTGATAAAGAAATGGTGGGAAGTGTAGGGGGGAGGGAAGATGATTAGCTCAGTCTTAGACATATTAAGTTTAAGAAATTGCTGGGACATCCAGGAAGAAATGGCAGAGAGACAGTTGGAGACACGAGTGAGGAGAGAGGGAGAGAGGTCAGGGGAGGAAAGGTAGATCTGAGTATCATCAGCATAGAGATGATATTGGAGGTCAAAAGAGCTGATGAGTTCACCTAGTGAGGATGTATAGAGTGAGAAAAGGAGAGGTCCAAGAACAGAACCTTGGGGAACAACCACTGCAAGAGGCTGTGGGGGAGAAGAGGAGTCATGAGAGGAGACAGAGAAGGATCGGTCAGAGAGGTAGGAGGATAGCCAGGAAAGGGCAGTGTCACGCAGACCATGGGAGTGATTTGCAGAAGGAGAGGGTGGTCCACAGTGTCAAAAGCAGCAGAAAGGTGAAGGAGAATGAGTAGAGAGTAGTGGCCCTTGGATTTAGCAGCAAGGAGGTCATTGCTGACTTTTGTGAGGGCAGTTTCAGTGGAGTGGAGAGAACAGAAGCCAGACTGAAAAGGGTCAAGGAGGGAATGAGAGGAAAGAAAGGTGGTAAGGCGCTTGAAAACAGCACGCTCAAGGAGCTTGGAAGCAAAAGGGAGGAGAGAGATGGGACGGTAGTTGGAGAGAGTGTTAGAATCAAGAATCATTGTATAACACTAAAGCTGCATACACACACAACGATTTTGTAAATGAACAATTTTAGTAAACGATTTTCGTTCATCATTTTTTCAAGGGAAAAATTAATGAAAATCGTTTACTAAAATCGTTCATTTACTAAATGTAATGAACGATTTTGTTGAACTACAAATGATTTTTGCATATTCCCTTAATGAAAATTGAGTTGGTCAGTCTGACTGAACTACAAACGTGAACGCACATGAACAATAATCGTTCATCGTTTTAACTTAGAAAGTGAACAATTTTTTCAATGATTGAATGATAAACGATATCGTTAACGATAATCGTTCAAAAAATCGTTGTGTGTATGCTCCTTAACACATAATATATAACACACACAGCATAACTGCAAAGTATAGCACACAGTGCAGAACACATACACTCACTATATAACACTTACACTGTATAATACATACATTGTGTAACTACACAGTATAGCACACGTTGTATACAACAACACATACATTATCCTGTGAAATGAACTGTTGACACATGGGAGATCATAAACACACGGCTCCCTTTATCACTAGATAGCACCTGTGTGTCTGTGTGACCAGCAGCTGCTGTTTTCCTCCTGTTATCTCCCTGCCTCTGCAGAGAAGCAGAGAAATCAGTCAGTGGGGGGGCGAAGCCTAGGACAAGAATCCTTCCTATTGGCTGAGAGTTCACATAACAATATCTCGTCAAGCTCTACGGACACAGCAGGAGGCAGGTAGTTGCAAAGGATCCCTGTAACGGCAGAAGCGGGGTCTTAAGGGGCATACACACTAGATGATAAAACTGAACGATATGAACGATAACAATATCGTTCAACGATATATCGTTCATATCGTCTAGTGTGTATGGCCCGAACGACCAACGATGCACGCTCCCACAGGTCATTAACGATATCCCCAGTTGGCTGTACATACAGCCCAATCTGGGGATATCATGAGCAATGCCATGCTGCTTCTCTGGGAGTTCATCACTCACATTACACAAGGGTCTATCTCGTCTGGACACTAACAGGCCGACCCATGCGCCGTGGTCCAACTCTCTGACGAGCGCTGTGATTTGCTCGGTGGCAGAGTTGTGCAGCTAATGGCCGTGGTAAGGTGGTCGGGCACTACAGTGTACCGGGAGCTAATTTCTTAATGGTACGCCATACCAGCCCGTACCAGCTTGTACCGCCTTACTTGCACTACTGGATATGGCATTACATCTCATCGGACTGTTGCAGGTCGTTCGAGTATGTACCCAGCTTTACACCTTTCCTTTTTTTTGCTTTACTCCCAACTCTGAATCAGCTCTTGAAACCTGAATTGCATTCTTTGAAATGTGCAAAGAAAAACTAGAACTAGAAGATTGTAGCGCTAAAGCTTTATATTATGGATTTTAAATGTTAAGTTACATTTAATTGGCACAAGTCACATCTTTGGAAACATTACCCAAAAAGTACATAGAATGGATATAGAATTCTGTGACAGGATGTGCTTACTCTGCCACCCTGCCCATTCACCCGGTATCACCACTTGCTCTTGGGTTTTCCTTACCATTAGTAACTTGCTGATACTGACCACTCCTACTAGTGTAACATGACCAACTGACACTCAATGAAAGTATGTGCAAAATGCACCAGCTGTAGGTGAACAGTGACTGACACCACAAGACTCCTCTGCCGACAAATGGAACCACATACATTTGGGTGTTTGGTATTACTGCTTCAGCATCCCTTTGCTGGTGGTTGAATGGTTTCCCCTGACCACTTCCATTGGATAAGGACTGCAGGAGGAACAGGTATAGCATTCACTCAGGATGCTGGATTCAACACAGGACAGTTGTACAACTGATTATACTTTACATGTTTATCTCTTTGTAGGTGTCATCACTGTACATTGGCCCTGATTCAGACCCACTCGCGAGCGGCTGTCCGCTCGCAAGTGGGTCGATGGTCTGCACTGCGCATGCGCACGACAGAGGGAGCTCCGCCGTGCGCATGTGCGAGACGCGACGAGCGAAGGACTTTCCTTCGCTCGTAGTGTCTCATCAAAGGGGGCGTGCTGTCGATGTTGATTGACAGCACGCCCCGTTTGGTGGGCCTGCCTGCCAGACGGAGGCGTTCCCAAGGGAAAGCCTACCGTCAGAAGCCGACCCCACTGACATCACTAGTGATGTCAGTGGGAGTGATTTTGGCTCTGATAGAGCCAAAATCACTCCTGGCCTTGCGGTTGAGAAACTCAACCGCAGGCTTCTGCACGCAGTGGCGATGGTCGCGATGGTCAAGACCATCGCGACCATCATCCTGCACGCTCGTATATGCTGTGGGTGGTGCATCCAACCAAGTTTTATATTAATAACAATAGAGCAGACTTGGCAGAGACGTCACCGGCTCTATATCCCCCCCCCCCCCCCCGCACAGGTGCAAGTGCCAGCAAGCGGGGCTGGCATACTGGGACTTGTAGTCCTACTGTAAAGGACAATATTACATTAAATGCAATCTTGACACCCATCAACCCTGTACCTCCCGCCCAGGGATGCGGTGGATAGCAGACATGGGGTATACTCGGGAGGGGGGATCCCTTTATTGGGGGGCTTCTCACTTCCTGAAGAATCCTCAGTTTAGGATGACTAGTTGGAGGGGTGGGGGGTTAATGGTTTGGCTGGGGTCAACCCGTCAAGTGTGTATCCCCCTGTTAGTTGAGCCCAGTGCTGGTTCTTATAAAATGGGGAACCCCTACGCAAATTTTTCTAGAACCAGGGCCAGCTCAAACTGCTTTTTTTCAAGATTTGTATCTGTTTCTGTACATTTACACAAAGAAAAGCACTGCACAGATCACACTGCTTTGTGCAGGCTTCTGCAAACACGCAGCTCACAGGAATGTCTATTTAAAAAGTGTATTTTGGAATAAGTTTGCTCTGTGTTTATAAACATGATTCTTAGTAAATTTCCATGTTGTATTGTTTTCTATGGGAATTAATTGCGAGTATTTGCCTTTTCACCGTATTTTACAGTTCTAGGGGGATGTGCACTAAGCCTTCAAGAGAGATAGAGTGGATGGAGATAAAGTACCCCCCAATCAGCTCCTAACTGTCATTTTTCAAACACATCCTGTAAACTAACAATTAGGAGCCGAATGGTTGGTACTTTAACACTCGACAAGGTTTAGTGCATCTCCCCCTGATCAAGATTTTACTTCCGTGTTTGACTTTAGTAAAACTCCAAGTTAAAGATAAAGGTTAAACTTGCCCGAGAATGCAAACTCACACAACAAGATTTTAAGTAAATTTACTCCAAAGAGTCAATTGAGCTATCTGTCCCCCGTAACAGGAGGTATAGAATTATACACCAAATAGAGGGCCTGATTCAGAGAGGGACAGATTTGCGGAGCCGCACACAAGTGGCTGTGAAATTGCATCCATCTCAGATGCAAATGCAAAAGGAGATGTCAGACACCTCCTAGCTCCACTGCGATCCCAGCACTGCGACCGACGTTGCAGGTTGGGATCACCATCGCGAGCGATGGTTGCGGGTATTTGCTCCTTTTGTCAGGCTGCGGGAGTTGAAACTTCCGGCAGCCTGACTGGGTGCTGGTTACTTAAGAGGCCAGGAATCTGCTTCCATTGACGCAGACCGTCCCTTCTGGAAAACGGGGACGACATGCCCCCGTATCCATTAATGGTGACCATAACCCCAAGCCCAACCAAAACTGCAGCGGCTTGGGGGGGTGGTATGCGAGCGAGATATCAGGACCCGCTCTGACAATGTGCAGAACGAGTCCTGCACAGGCGCAGATCCCTCAACATCGGAGATGTACGTTAGTCATCGGTTTAACGTACATCTCGAAATCAGGCCCAAAATCTTAACAGCCCATAGTCCTTAGATATGAAAATCTGGAGTTAGGCTCTTTAGGGTTACTCACAGGAAGAGACAGAGCCTGCAGTTAGATGCCAGGTGAATGAGGAATCCTTGTTCCTTAGTATCTTATTACAGCTTTCCTATCTGGCGAGAACTAAAATCATTTATGTCTATTGTCTTTGTGAATAGATATGGCTGGCTGGCTGGCTGGCTGTACACTTAATATAGAGTCTTATGTGATGAGCTGTCAAATCTTAAACAGAGAAGATATATAGAAAGTTTTGTCAGCCTTCCTTAATAATTGGTAATGGTCTCTCAGGAGGTGTTGTAACAAGTCACTGGTAACTCACCTCAGTATGTTTTTTTTAAATATAACGTAGTTGCTGCTAAGCTTCCTATTATCTCTCAGTCTTTGGAGTAAATTTGCGAACCGCCTGTTTTTGGGCGATTTTCCATAGGTTTTTTGCAAACCGACCAAAACCGGCCATTTGCTATTTACTAAGCAGTTTTGGAGAGAGTGAAAAGTAATAAGGAAGTGATAAGGTGCCAGCCAATCAGCTCCCAACTGAGATGGCAGTTAGGAGCTGATTGACTGGCACCTTATCACTTTTCACTCTGTCTTCTAACACTGCTTAGTAAATAGACCCCCTCAATGTTTTAACATAGATGACTATAGAATGTGCAGATTTAATAATGGTTGGTTTACAACTTGCCGTAGTAACCATCCACTCTCAGCCAATCAGCGTTTCCACATTACTTCCTATAGAGTGACTGGGGATAACCTCTTATTTTGGGTTAAGCAAGTACAGTACAGTATGTACAGTCACAGTTCTGTCCATGGGGCTTGGGATTTTACTTATTATTTTCCCAAGACCTATGGATGTCTGCATCGACCGCTGAGGAAGCCACCCAAGGGTTTGGTAAGTATGTATTTAATTTTTTCTAATAAAAGATTACCACCTTCGTTGTGCCAGTCTTGTGTTTATTTTAATATTTTCTTTACAGGTGGACTACAGGTGCCAGCGGGTAGTTCCACAAGTGTCTGCATTGCGGGGCAGGCTGCCTGGGACTTGTAGTCATCCCTGTATCAAATAATATTATTTACTATTTTATTAATATTAACCACGCACCCACCGCCAGGGGCTGGCAGTCCATACTTTCCGAGGAATTAGAGCCCGGGGTTGACCAGTTTGGGGCTCTCCTAAATAATATGGCAGTGGGTCTCCCTGCTATTGCATTATTTTCCCGGCTGGTGTTGGTTTTAGGATAATAGGGGGAAAACCCCACACCGTTTTGTCACCTATTTTCCCATATCGTCCCAGGCTGAGAGGTCCGGGGCAGTTACAGTTTTCAGTAACAAAAACTGCAAAGAAGAACATAGTGATCTGTGCAGTGCTTCTGCTTGGACATGTTTGCCATAATTTTTTCACTTCTGTTTACCGACTCTCCACGGCTGCTGATCCTTTCAAATGTTGAGCGGGGGTGAGCCTGCTCCTTTACACCCCCCTCCCCCCTGTTCTGATGCTCGTGACTGTATTTCAAAATGTACAAAATGGCAGGGAAGGCAGATTGTGTAAACACATACAGGATTATTTACTAAGCACACTAGATCATAAAACGCCTTCATTTTGTACAGTGCAGTAGCTGAAGCGCTCTCTTCAATATAGAAGTGGACGTTGATGTACACACTTTTCTTCAATGTCAAGTCAACCAACTACAAGATTACACCTCCCCTTTCATTTAAATACACTTTTTCACTTTCTTATATTGTGAATTTGCAGTGGGCACATTTGTTTATGTGAAAACTTACATTACTCAGAATGCGCCTAGAAATGTCCATCTCTGCAAGAATCCAACATGAAGGAGATAAACAGACCCCATTAAAAAAGGACAAGCATAGGTGTATTTTTAATGGGTGCAGGGTGTGCCGTGAACGAAGGCCCCTAGTTCCAGGGGACCCTGCGCAGCTCACCCTTTACCCAAGTATACTTACCTTGCTCTGGAAAGTGGTTTCCTCCTCCTCCTCCTCCACTGTGACATCTTCCCTAGTGACATCTTCCCAGTGACATCTTCCCAGTGACATCTTCCCTAGTGACATCTTCCCAGTGACAACTTCGGGAAGATTGTGTTGTGCAGAGATAACAAAGACTCTGGCCTTGTGCCAGAGATTTTACTCTCTTGTGTGCATATGCCATCTTCCTGAATATTCCTGGGAAGATGACGCCACAGAGGAGGAGGGACCCACTTTCCAGAGCAAAGTAAGATGTGGGGCTGCCCCCAGATGCTAATACGCCCCTGAGGACAAGGAATGATCTTCACCATAACTGAGCTGGTGCAAAATAGTAGTCCTTTTGGGGAGTAGATATGACAACCACTGAGAGTGTGTATATCCCAACAACATGCAAGACCAGGAATATCCTTTCTTTTCTAGCATTCCTCTCAGGTCTGTATGATCCACATGGATATATGTGTGCACCCAAAAATGAAAGAAAAAGGTATATTGCATAATACTTTCAATATGAAGCACCATAAAATTATGCTTTCATGCTTTCAAATGGTAGACATTCAAAATATGGGTAGGAAGAATTAAACAATTACCGGCTTCAGGTGCAGAATTGACAACAGACACTCCTGTAAGCACAGATGGTGAATATCACCAGTAAAAGCCCCGAGAAGCGCCTATGACCGCCGCCGGATCATCCACACTGGTTACTGCACCCTGGGCACCGCACAGGACCAAAGCGTTTCAGCCTTCCGACTGGTCTTCCTCAAGGAGATTCCAGGTATTTTACTGTATGGCAGAGCCGTAACTAGACTTTTTGGTGCCCTGTGCCAGAAAGAGCATTGGCGCCCCCTCATTTTTCAAAGGGATATAATGCACCCAAAAAAAGGCCATGGCTTCATGGGGAAGGGCCAGGGAAGAGAAAGGAGAACCCAGGAGATGCTGGAGATGAAATAAGAGGAAGCTACAAGCAAGAATGATAATAAACCAAAATTTGACAGGCCCAAATAGCGCCCCCCGACCTGTGGTGCCCTGTACGATGGTATCGGCCGCACTACCCTAGCTACGGCCCTGCTGTATGGTATTGGGATATACATGGAAAATTCCCCCTTAAAGGTGGAAGGCGTTTTGATTGACCTACAGTATAATAGGGATGTGAGTATGGAATCGGTTTGAATCACCGCCGGACCTAAGCCTGGCGGATGAAATACTGATGACGGAAGGCCGGCAGCTGAAGATCCTGACTGAGGTAAGTAACACCCCTAACCCTCACCTTTCCCCACTAGCCCTCCCCCAGGGATGCCTAACTCTAATCTCCCCCCTAGTGCCTAACCCTCCCCCAGGGGTGCCTAAACCTAAACTCCACCCCTGTGGTGCCTGACCCAATATCCCCCTTTCCCTAGCCTAAACCTAACCCTCCCGGGGGGGTGCCTAACCCTAAGTCCCCCCCGGGAGTCCCTAAACCTAAGCGGGTCCCCCCCCCTGCGCGGCTAAGTGTTCCCGACGCCCAGCTTACCTATTATTATTATTATTATTATTACATTTTCTTTATAGGGCGTCACAAGAGGTCCGCAGTGCCGTACATACAGTAAAGGGTACACAGAACATTACATTACAATACAGTAACCAACTTATAAACAGAGCAAAAGTAACAATTAGCAACACAATTCTCCATACACAATACAGCTGGGAAGGTGAAGGCTGTCATAGAAGTGCTAGAGAAGAAGGCTGTGAGACAGTGGGGAGGAGGACCCTGCTCCTAGGAGCTTACAATCTAGGGGAGAGGGGAGACTGACAGATGACATGAGGCAAGAGTGTGTAGAGGGGGACCTGAGTGCAGGAAGTAGGCGAGGTAGAGATGGCTGAGGCAGGAGGAACAGAGACTTGGTGACGTGGTTATGTGTTGGAAGGGTACGCTTTGACGAACAGATGGGTTTTCAGTGCACGTTTGAAGCTCATACCTACGATCGGTATGCTGGGCGTCGAGATTTCGGCGTGGGGCTGATGATGGGCGTCAGTATTTAGACGCCTATCATTAGTCCCATGCCTTGATTTCACTGTCGGGAAGCCGGCGATCAGCATTTCGACCCCCGGCTTCCTGACTACATCCCCTGAGTTTAATAACTATCACTACTTTGGGCTGTTGTATAGCACCAGTGGAAAAGGTCTTCATTTATTTTTCTGTATTTGTATTCGGGGGTGTAAGGGATCACCCTACAAATCCTTTTCTATAGGCTGCTATCTTTTGTGCACTTAAGGCACCTGTGGTCAGAGCCGTAACTAGACATTTTGGTGCTCTGTGCGAGATAGAGCTTTGGTACCCCCCCCCCAAACTGACAAACTATACATAGGCTCTTTATTGTATATGCAGAGGACAGAGGCTCTTTATTGTATATGCAAGGGCAAAGGCTCTTTATCGTATATGCAGAAGGTAGAGGCTCTTTATTGTATATGCAGAGGTCAGAGGCTCTTTGTTGTATATGCAGAGGCTTTTTATTGTATATGCAGAGGGCAGAGGCTCTTTATTGTATATGCAGAGCAGAGGCTTTTTAATGTGTATGCAGAGGGCAGAGGCTCTTTATTGTATATGCAGAGCAGAGGCTTTTTATTGTCTATGCAGAGGGTAGAGGCTCTTTATTGTATATGCAGAGGGCAGAGGCTTTTTATTGTATATGCAGCACTATGCAGCAGCAGAACAGCACTGATAATGCATATTGTTTGAGAATGAAACACTTCCCAGGCAATGACACACTGACAGGGCCCTTTATGTGTATAGGGGGAGTAGGAGGAGCTGGCAATACCTATGGACTGGGACCTGCTGCTGGAAACTGCAAATGGACCTGTCAATCTCTGGGAGTGGCACTGGGACCTGGTGCTGGCTACTGCCGCTGCCACTCGACCTGGCTGTCACTTACTCACTGTGACTGGGACTGGACCTTCAGGTACTTTTCACCTTTTTATTTGTGTCCAAACAGCACCTCATACAAAACCTTTATATTCAAACTTTCCATAGTAAAAGTGCCAGGTATAAATTTTACTGCTTAGTTCCACATGGTAAAACTCCATTCAAGTCCCCTAAAATCCTCACAGATTGTGAGGAAATGTACAAACCTTGGAGTTAGACGAAAATAAGTTTTTGGCTGATGACTGCATCCCACCTCTTCCATGTTGTACACTACTAGGCTGGACAATACTGTATGTGGAATTATAGGACCGGCCCTGGGCACTACACACCAGATCAGATGAATAAGGTGATTACTAGTGTTATAGATGCTGTTGAAACTGAAACAAAAGGGGAATACTCTAAGATAATTGGTGGTCCTGCTCTATAATCATCTTATACTGGGTCTGTATCCTGCTGGAAGAACTGCTTCAGAAGATCCCATGGATCTTTGCTCCTTTGTCACCCCACTGACAACCTTAGAACATACTCTAAAAAGATTTTATCTCACATCCTAACTGCTGCCAAATTTGTCTTGGATAGCAATCAGAAGAATCATCTCCCACCCTCCATCCAATATACTGGAAAATACATTTGTCATCTCACAACCTTAATAAAAATTAAATCTTACCTCCATGTATGCAGGTAGGTCTATATCTCATCGCTTTTAAGAGAAAGTCAAAAGTGCAAGACTTAATATAACCTGTTTTCATCCTCCAATTGGTACAAACCACCCCTACCAACACATCTAATGGACACAAGTACTCCTAACCAAACACTATGTTACTGCAACTACCCCATCATGTACCTCAGAGATCACTTCTAGACACCTCTTAACTTAATTACCATGTCCTTCTCTCTTCATTCTTGTAATGTTACTCCCCCTTCCACAATCATCTAAGCTGGGCCAAGTTTTGTACTGTAGTTTCGAATGCATCTTCTGTGACTCCTAAAACGTGGACCATCCTGTACTTTTTCTTGTTTGTATAAGCTGTTGTACTTGTACTCTTTGACCATTTACAAAAAAAAGAATGAAGAAAAAATTATTGAAAGTATGGTTTTCAATGCAGAGGAGTCCTACTGTCCCTGGAGCATGGCTGCATGGCACGTGCAAACCGAACCTGAGTACATTTGCTGAGATGTTTGCAAGGTCTCATCAATAACTTTGGAAATGCGTTGCAGGGTGTAGCATATGGTAGTATGAATCTCTGCAAGCTAGAAGATGCACCTAGATATGAGGCCCAACTATCACAACTGACATTACTAGGTCTTTGCATGCAGAATCCTATGAACATCTAGCATTTTAACCCACAGTGCCTAATCTTAGTGGCCTAAACATGCTGATTCATCATCGCTTGCAACTGTAACATAAATAACCCAGTCAAAGGAGCTTTGCGGAAACTCTCAGGCACAATGGGCTTTAGACAAGCACATGATATATCTTTTGAAAGGGACAGATACATCTCTTTCAATGGCATCTAGTAGCTTCCTTAACTGCTCATCGCTATACACCAAATCAGCTCAAATAAATGTGATTTTTTTTTTCTCTCCGTGTTCACATAGTAATTCCTTCATTTTTAAACACATAATGGAAATGTATAACTAGTGCTCATAAAAATTTATATCTCAATTCTTTGCTTTAATTTATGACAAGCCCTCTAGGCAGTTATTATTCAAACATTAATAAAATGCCTATGCATCATGGAAAGCATCCATTTTTCACGCTCAGTCCTCTCAGGTTGATATAAATACAGAGCTATATTATAGTTAATGCTGACTCTGACACGTGTGCGTCTGAAAACAATTATGCTTTTAATAAGATAAGTCCTGATGAAATATTATGTTAATCATATTAGCGGTTTTTACTATTCTCTTGAACAAAGTCACATTTTTTTTTCTTACATCTGTTCCAGAACCCTTGTTTAATGTCCTATACGTTTGCAGATTACAGTTTATGTAAATGCTAGCTTTCTATAAATTTTAGATTCGTCTCCATTTATCACACTCAGATTTGGTTATACGAGGGCAAGATCTGTTTAGCTTCAAATGGGATTCCAGTGTTCTTAAATATTTATTTCAGCCTTACTGGAGTAAATATATTTATATATATATATGTATTTGTTTTTAAGGTCACCCAAGTTTACAGAAATCATTTTCAGTCCGCTGTTGATCCAGAGAGATCCTCCAAGGGATGAACTGGCATTTAAATGTTATAAATGTAATTATAAAGCGAATACATATAACCGAGAATTATATTAAAAATATCATATGGTATGGAAGAATATAAATGTTTGTACAGAGGACTGCAATGGTTAATGTAAGTATCACTGACTGCTGTAGAAGGAGATAGACTTTGTTACTGATTGGTACAGTAAGTTAGGATAGGTGGTTATCTTATGAGGACTGCACTGCTTTAGAGGTGACTACATGATCACAGCAAGTTTAGGTTCCCCTGGAGTGCTGTTTTCCTCCTTCCCATAGAGCCGTAACTAGACTTTTTGGTGCCCTGTGGCAGAGAGAGCATTGGCGCCCCCCCCCCCTCATTTTTTAAATAGGGACATAAGATAGTGCACCTGAAAAAGGGCCATGGCCTCATGGGGAAGGGCCAGGGAAGAGATAGGGGAGGCCAGGAGATGCTGGGGATAAAAGAAGAGGAAGCTACAAATGAGAATGATAATAAACAGAAAAATTGACAGGCCCAAACAGCGCCCCCTGTCCTGCTGTGCCCTGTGCCATGGAGGGGTGGGTACTGTTTACCCGGGCCCGGGTTTCCTGAGGGGCCCGGTGCCGCCCCTCCCTTCCCTCACAGCAGCCCAGCTCACAGCATGTGCTGAGCTGCAGTGGGAGGCTGCTCGTGGTTGCTGAGCAGCAGCCACAGCAATCTCCTATGCCTGTGGGGGGGAGCGATCACACTGATCGCGCCCCCCCGGCTTTGCGCCGGGCTGAGGGGCTCCCAGCGCCCCCCTCGCGGCTCTGCAAATGTGTGGGGTTTCTTTTGGCTCGAGGGGATGTGGCCACACCTCCTGCGATTATGTCACGCCCCCATCTGTACCTGGGCCCGGCAGGGCTCTCTCTACGCCCCTGTGTATATGTGCCCACATGGCATATAGTGGCTTTCATCAGTACGGTTCCCTTGGAAGAAAAGTATGTTGTGTATAGATAGTATTTAAGTACAGTGATGTTTACTTTGTCGATTTAGATAACTTTGGCCCTCATTCAGAGCCGTACGCTCTGAGCAGAGCGCACGCTCTGAATGAGGGCCGGGCTCCATTTTCATTGAGCGTCCTCCTGGACGCTCGTATAGCTGTGGGTCACCACCCACAGGCTATACGAGCGTGCTTTGTGATGGCCGCGATGGTCGAGACCATCGCGACCATCGAATTTGCGAGCCGGAGCCTGCGGTTGAGGTTTTCAACCGCAAGCTCCGGAGTGATTTTGGCTCTAAGAGCCAAAATCACTCCCACTGACATCACTAGTGATGTCAGTGGGCCGGCTTCTGACGGGAGGCGTTCCCGTGGGAACGCCCCCGTCAGGGAGGCACGCCCCCGGCACGCCCACCAAAGGGGGCGTGCTGTCAATCAACATTGACAGCACGCCCCCTTTGATCAGACACAACGAGCGAAGGACTTTCCTTCGCTCGTCGCGTCTGGCGCATGCGCACGACGGAGCTCCCTCCATCGTGCACATGCTCAGTGCATAACATCGACCCACTTGCGAGTGGACAGCCGCTCGCGAGTGGGTCTGAATCAGGCCCTTTGCCCACATCAAGTGGCCCTGTGCTTTTATTTCAGATGTGGCGGGCCAGGATTTTTAGAATATACCCTACTGCCTCCAGTATAAGAGTACTGTAATGTGCTCTTTCTGTAGTCCATAAAATCTATTCAATATACTTTTTTTTTAAGAACTGGATGGAGATTTATTAATGTCAGGTTTGTGTGCACACTCCTTGCTTCCTTCCCTTGTTCCACTTATCTACGTGTAGAAAGGCGCAATGATGAATCATTTAGAGATACTACTTTACATGAGCAACCTAATGCCCATTCTAAAGCCTATTAATATCTTTGGCACTGAAAGCCCAACATATGTGTAATTTTGTAAGGATGTATTGTATACACATCTGGGCAGTGCACAACCGCATAAAATATGCCACCAGTAGCGCATGTAAGACGGTACGGGACGGTACTGCATACCATTGAGAAATTAGTATCCGGAGCGCCGTGCCATCCGACCACCTGACCGTCGCCATGATATGGACCCCTGTGCCCGAGCTGGCCCGTGCCAGTTGCAGCCCAGCAGCTCCCGAAAAAAAATTACAATACTTTGCTTTTGCTCAATTTGATGTTGCATGCAGCATGGGTGTAATTACCTTAGGTGCAAGGGGTTCAGCTGCTATGGGGCCCAGAGCTGAGGGGGGGACTTATTTCTTTTTCACCATTTGGTGGTACATAAGGGTCCTTACAAACTTTTGATATGGGGCCTTCAAATACCTAGTTACCCCCCTGGCATGCAGTATTCAGGAGCATTTAAAGCATGAGAAAAATGCAATGTAGAATTTTTATAGTTTTTATTTTAATTTAACAATTAACAAAAGATTCAACAAGCAATTGTCAGTGAGCATTTGACCTGTTGACAGAACCATTTCCTGTGTAATTCCCATCAAGGGCTGAATTAGAACTACACATACAAATATTGCACATGAAATTGATCAGTGCAATCTAGCAAAGTAGTTTTGTCACTCCCAGATGTTTTATTTATGCAAATAAGATGCACATTTTGAGTCTGAAAGACACTTACTCAATAGGCTTATGGCCACCTGATCTGCGTTTTTATGTTTCCGGTTTTATGCCTGAGTGGTGCATGTGAGATGCTCTCAGTGGCAGTCTCTAAGTACTGCACAGCGAATAAGTCATTAGCGTATTTTTTCAATTGCGTTCCATGAGAGATTGCAGCTGCGATGGCATTTGTGTCCATCTCTGAATCAGGCCCTCAGTCTGTAATAGAGACACACTGTAAGGTGGAAGTTAATTCTCTGGACACTGAAGTGCTCAAGAATTTATTGAGTAGAATTCACAAGCCTGGAGATCTACTTATATGCCAATGGTAGGTACTTTACTGATAGAGCCATATTCCTACATACTGTTATGATCCACGACAGAGGATCATCTCGGTGGAATGTCATGCTTTAATTCCAGTTCCGACTCGTGCAGCTAGCTGGAACTCTGTGTCTGTGTGCAGCTTACTGCTGCATTCCTGCCTGTCAGGTTATCTTTACAGCTTAGCTGCATACTATACTGTCATTAGGGAAGATTTCTGCAGGGATTGCGCTGATTGGTTCCTGCTTCTGAGAAATTACAGCCAGCCCTACATTTCCTGCTGATATCATCTGACTTCCAGAGTGTATGCTTATCCTATGCTCAGAAGTCTGAGTTCTAGCCGGTCTTACCTCGTCCTGCAGTCCCAGTGTGCTGAGAATTCCTCCTGTATCCTGAACTAGTCAGTATTTGCCTGTGAGTTGTCAAAGCTGGATAATTGGCTGAGACAAGATCAGTTTAAAATTGAAGCGTGCGCGACGCCATCTTGCGAATGGCAGCTAGACTCCATTTTAGAAACAAGAATCTGCAAGACGCCATTTTGCGACCAGCGTCACTTTAAGTTACAACTCACGAGCTAAGAACAGATGGCAATGTTTTTGATAATCTACCAAGGGCAACTAGAAGAATAGCCTCATGCGAAAAAGTAAATAGAAAAGACAATGCACCAGAAACAGTGAGTGTTTTACATACATATTGGGAATCCCTGAATGCAGACAAGTATAGTTGTGGCAATTGTAATATAATCCAGGCATTGATCTACACAATTGAATGTGTCTGAATCCTAAACAGGTTTTAGTTTCACACCCAGACAGAATGGCCCTAGCTTCACAGCTGGAGGTAACACATTTGCATTGCAGTCTGAAACTGTGAGTGAGGAATGATATGTGTGTGTATGTATATGTATATATATATATATATATATATATATATATATAAATATGTTAAGTCCATCATAGATGGAATCTCATGCATAAACACTGCACATTACGCACAATTGAGCTGCTAGCATGACGCCCAGTAGCGAATGCACAATTATTAGCATCATGCGATTGCATCTTTCACCATTTCACATACACACATTATGCTTAAGACCCCGAATGAAAACACCGTTTAGTAGCTAAATGCGCACGCATCTGTCCCCAGTTAACTAGCGTCTTCATATCAAACCCTGTACTATCACACATTACATATTCACTTACAAGGTTCCATTAGCGTTAAGGTATAAGATTTAAGTTTGTTCAGTTAATATAAACGCTGTGAAATAAAGATATTTGGTAACTAAGGTTGTATACATGCTAAACAAGCCGTGTTTGGTTTCGTACTGATGCGTACTCTTTCCACAGTATTCCGGTGTAATCGGTGGGGAGATCGCATCATGCATTCTCGAGTTATGGACCGCAGAGACTTCAAGCAACAAAATGTATTATCTGTTAGGATGTTACAGGGGGCGGGAAGGGAGAGACCCCCAGTTGTTAGAGGCTGGGTGAGTCTATTTGAACCAGCCTGTTAAATGCTCAGTAACAGATGGATTCCCCTTGGGAACTAATAGCATCAGCAACAAACGTCTCTATTGTTTTGCCTATTCCTGGGGGCATAAATATGTGTGCTCCAACACTGGGTCTTTAGTCTTCTTGCTGAATGCTGACTGAGGGGTTGCTTGCTGATGCCTAACATCTGGTACCGGAAGCGCTGCGTATGTATACTGTACTTGGGTCTGTATAATTCCTTTGCGCCTAAATTGTGTCTGGATCAATTGCGTGTAACTGACTGTACTTTTACTTGAATAATACTTGTGCATTGGAACCACAGATTCCAGGTTTAAGTCTTTATTTACTGTATGACTGCGTACGCAAATTAGCGTCATCCTTAGAAGGTATAGGCAGGATATTAGAAGGTATAGGCAGGATATTAGAAAGTATAGGAAGGTGTGTATAGAGATTCAATTTTAATATCATCAGATGGGGGCTCATCGAGTGAAGTCACTTACCTACTCACACGGCACGTACGGCTATCGATGTCTCAGCAAAGGGTGGAGTGGCCACATGCAGGGTTTTCCTGCAACCCCTTTGTGCTGAAAAATCGCTATCCGTTTTCGTGTGAGCAAAGAAAGCTGATTAGAATCCAGGGACAAGAAAGGAAAAAGTTTGTTTTCCTTTGTTGATAGAACCTAGCGTTTAAAGGGGTGCCGCAGTATTGAGTATGCGGCTGAGTCGCAGTTTTGCACACAGTAAAGACGCACTTTTGCGTACGCAGCTAAAAAGTTGTCATACGGTTGTGTGGTAGTCGCATTATTATGTATGCGACTGGTCGCACAATAGCGTATACGTACTTCCGGTTGTGCTGCCACGTGTTTGAACAAAGCCGTTGAGGTTTACATTTTTTAATTATTACCAATATCTGGGTTAACGTGTATTTTTCTGCGCAGGAAAAAGTGTGTAACAGTGAGTATTTGTTGGACAGTTAAGGGTATCGTATGATCCTTAAGGGCTAGGTGCAAGGGTTAGTCTAGCCACTCGGTAAGTAGCTTTATCGTTCTATACACAGTAGCAGGTGTACATGTTGTCTGTGTTGTAGAGAGGTGTGGACGTTGCCTTACTAAATCTTATCCGGGTGTGGAAGTTGCCTTATTCAAATCTTATCCAGGTGTGAGGGCGCTGCCGACTTAAATCGTCCACAGGTAAGTGAAAGTATCTTGATTGTCTTTCACCAGTTTAAATCTTTATTGAAAAGCGTAGGATTTTGTCTCAGAATGGGAGCCATGCAAACAGTAGAGATGTTAGACAATGATGTGCTGCTAATGAAAGCTCCGATTGGATTGGCTCGTCGTATTATGCATACTAAGGGGGTCATTCAGACCCGCTCGCGAGCAAATGATGCTAGCAAACGGGTCGATGTTTGCAGAATGTGCATGCGCATGACGGAGGGAGCTCGGGGTCTCGCACCAAAGGGGGCGTGCTGTCGATGGTGAGTGACAGCACGCCCCCTTTGGTGGGCGTGCCGGGGGCGTGGCGGCCAGACGGAGGGGTTCCCATGGGAACGCCTACCGTCTGAAGCCGGCCCCACTGACATCAGTAATGATGTCAGTGGGAGTGATTTTGGCTCTGATAGAGCCAAAATCACTCCTGGGCTTGCGGCAGCGAGACCCTACCGCAGGGTCTTGTTGCAAGCCCGATGGTCGCGATGGTCAAAGACCATTGTGACCATCTTTTTGGCCGCTCGCATATGCTGTGGGTGGTCACCCACAGCTATGCGAGCGGACAGGAGGCGGCTCCATTTTCAGGTAGAAGGGCACTGATTCAGAGCGAGCGCTCTGGTCAGAGCGTTCAGCTCTGAATCAGGCCATAAGTACGGTACTTATGCAATAAGATATTGTGATGTATGGTTTAAAATGACGATGAAGAGTGTTAGACCATTTGCCAGAATTGGTAGTTTTGATAAAAATGTGTTAGACAATGTCCGGGATCACATCGGTCTGATGCGCTCCCGAGAGGAAAAGGTTAAATATTTTGAATGTTTAAAACTGTGGCAGCATGAAGGGGATGCGTGACTTAAGAATGTGCAAATGACTCAAACAAGCGTTGTGAGCACATTGCCAGAAAATACATCCGCGACGCTGAATTGCAATACGGGTGAGCCGCAAAATGGCGCGCCCGTGCGGCAAAGTAGCGTCGTGGAGAGTATTGCCAGCAGTTCACGCTCACCTCCCCCACCTTATGTGGATGGAGGTGCAAGTACAGTTACCAAAAATACCCATAAAAATGTAACAAGTAACTTGTACCCTCTCTTAAGCAACTATAAAGAAAATGTTCATGATGTGGATGATGAGCCTATTGTAATGTCTGCCATTCCCAATCTGTACAAATGATATATGCTGCATCACCACAATCACAAGTGGTGCCGCCATCTCCATCGGTAACAGCAAGGGAAGTGTTAATGCCCTCTGCACCCGTAGAGGAAGTTGTTCATACCATACGCAGCAGCAGCAGACTAAACCCCCAGTCAGGTAACCAGGTCAAAGGTAGCAGCGCTACCGCTCTGCATCCCATTCGGACAGTAACTGTTCCAAATGGAAATGCAGATGCGAACGGTATAGTGCCCACGAGGGAAGTAGTAATGCATTGTCCTTGGACAAGAGCAGAACTAAATTCCATCATAAATGATTTCCCCGATTCCAAAAAGGAATTAGCCAAATGTCAAAGATTTTTGAGAAATTTGGGTAGTTCACATGAACCCACTAATAAAGATTGGCATGTGGTGTTAAGGGCCTGTCTACCACGCAATATCAACGTGACAAAATTTATCACGGATTGTGTATTGGATGGTGACGTTCCCTTAACAGACCAAGTAAACCAAGGTAACATTTCCCGCATTGTAACTCAATTGGGTATATATATTTTCCAGTAGTAGTTAACTGGAACAAAATTTTCACCATTAAGCAGAAGGAGAGTGAATCTGCAGAAGATTATTGTGACCGGGCTCTGCAGACTATCACCCAGTACACTGGGATAGAGGATATTAAATATAGCACTCACCACAGGGGAATGATAGTCACGATACTCGTGGACGGTCTGAAGGAAAATGTAAAAACCCGGGTTCAGACCTCACAGCCTGGCTGGCGGGGACTCACAATAGATACCCTAATAGAAACTGACATCGAACTTGATAAAACATCTCGAAGAAGAGAGAGAGACCCAGAGTGAAAAACTAATGGCTGTCAGTATCCAAGCTCTGGAGGGAATAACAATAACATCACAGCCAACAGACACACCTACACCCACACACATACCTGCACCTGAACAGTTACCAGTGGCCCAGGCATTATTTAGAGCAGTAGCTATTAATAACAAGATTTAATTGCAGGAACCTGTATGCAGATACTATATCCCTAGAATTATTAAAAATGATGGGAGGGACTTATTTTACATGTGACGCTTCCAAGAACATGTGTAAGGTGATGGGTAACAACACTAAGATTATCCCAGACTGTCTTTTCCTTTATTTGCCCCCCCTTGGAGATACTGTTCAAACAGGCAGCCTCATGTGAAAATATGATAATGAGGTTACTGTGCAGGGTCTCATGAAGATGAATGCGAATAACAGAAATTGAAAGTGTTATTAACTAACATATTTAATGCAAGCTGTCATGATGTCAAACCTGCAGAATTTGTTATGATCCAAAAAATTTTTAGCTCAGGTTGTTTGACTGATCGGTGGAAAGGTCCTTATCTGACGATAAAACATCCTCAAAGGGTGGCCGAGGAAGATACGTGGGTCCATTCCACTCACTGTAGGGAGGTTAACCAACCGGTGGAGATACAAGGTGGAGACAAGGCCGATAACGTGGACCTGTTGATTGCGAGCTTGTGCCGGAAGGATTAAAAAGGTGATGGTGAGATATCTGAGCTAAAGAAATGTGTAGATCGGTGCTTCCAGCAATGGAGTGGTCTGCTGTGGTCATCCTAGTTCTTTTTTTTTTTTTTCCAGAGTTTTTGTCGTGATGATCTGTTTGGGGATACTCAGTGTCTGTGATGGAGGACCGATTGAGGAAATGGGAGCTGATGGCAGTGCTGTTGGAGTGGAGTCAGGAGGAGTGTAATGCCAATCAAGGTTGTATCTGACCAATTTTAGTATTGTAATTGTTATGTTATTTGGGAAGAATACTTCCAGAAGTTATGACCCTCACACATGTTGAAATGCTTGGTATACATAAAAACACACCATCACCATATCTTCACACGCAATATGAACACAGAGGCAAAAGAAATATGATACCTGGTGACATACATAAAGCCACTCAGTTAATCAGTGAGACAATTTGCTTTCAAGTTTTAGTCGCATTGGATCCCACCAGGATTGCTCGGGGTACATTAAATTTTAGATATATTCAGAACTTGCTAAATTGATAGATAATATCACCGAGATGTACGATGACACATTCAGGTATACAGGGAGAGAATTGCAAGCGTACAAGAAAGAACTGGTGCAACACAGGCTAGTGTTGAATTATTTAACTGCTGTTATTGGAGGGTATTGCATAATGTTAGCCACCCAATTTGGAGTAAAATGTTGCACCTATGTCACCAATGATACCAGCAACCCTAAGGAGGTGATAGACCGGAGGATGGATGAAATGCTGCAGCTAAAATGGGAATTTCGTAAGAACCATAGTGCTTCAGTGGCTGAAGTAGGGGAAAAGATAGAAGGATGGGTGTCATGGCTGAACCCAGTGAAATTGTTCTTAGGTCTAGGGGAATGGGTCCAGGAAGTGATCGCCAGCATAGGCAAATTCTTGATCCTTATACTGATTGTCATCATAATAATTAGCATATGTGTCCGGTGTGTTCCTATTGTGTTGAAGTGTGGAAAATGTAAAAATAGAGTAAAACGAAAGAATGAAATTATGATGGTGGCCAGTATGAATACCGAGGTAAATACAGAACTGCATTACAACCCTGAGCTAGGAAAAACCATCATTTAATGTATTATATTTAGCCATGCATAGAATGTATTATTGAAATGTTATTTTTAAAACATCTCAGATAATGTAAAGTCTAAATTCCCCTTCAAGACTGCTTTTATAAGACTGGTGCATCCCCACACCTTTAACATGATCTTCCAAGATCCGCGGTGTGCGTATAATAGTAGTTTTATGTCCCCATCCAGAGACACATTATTGATGGATTAAGAACCACCTTGTGCCATCCCACAATGTAAGCCTAAATTAAATTCTAATAGTAGATTGTGATAGCATATTGTTCGCTATCAAAGGGTGGACTGTCAAAGCTGGATAATTGGCTGAGACAAGATCAGTTTAAAATTGAAGCATGCGCGACGCCATCTTGTGAATGGCAGCTAGACTCCATTTTAGAAACAATAATCTGCAAAACGCCATTTTGCGACCAGCGTCACTTTAAGTTACAACTCACGAGCTAAGAACAGATGGCAATGTTTTTGATAATCTACCAAGGGCAACTAGAAGAACAGCCTCATGCGAAAAAGTAAATAGAATAGACAATGCACCAGAAACTGTGAGTGTTTTACATACAAATTGGAAATCCCTGAATGCAGACAAGTATAGTTTTGGCAATTGTAATATAATCCAGGCATTGATCTACACAATTGAATGTGTCTGAATCCTAAACAGGTTTTAGTTTCACACCCAGACAGAATGGCCCTAGCTTCACAGCTGGAGGTAACACATTTGCATTGCAGTCTGAAACTGTGAGTGAGGAATGATATGTGTGTGTATGTATGTATATATATATATATATGTTAAGTCCATCATAGATGGAATCTCATGCATAAACACTGCACATTACGCACAATTGAGCTGCTAACATGACGTCCAGTAGCGAATGCACAATTATTAGCATCATGCGATTGCATCTTTCACCATTTCACATACACACATTATGCTTAAGACCCTGAATGAAAACACCGTTTAGTAGCTAAATGCGCACGCATCTGTCCCCAGTTAACTAGCGTCTTCATATCAAACCCCGTACTAACACACATTTCATATTCACTTACAAGGTTCCATTAGCGTTAAGGTATAAGATTTAAGTTTGTTCAGTTAATATAAATGCTGTGAAATAAAGATATTTGGTAACTAAGGTTGTATACATGCTAAACAAGCCGTGTTTGGTTTCGTACTGATGCGTACTCTTTCCACAGTATTCCGGTGTAATCGGAGGGGAGATCGCATCATGCATTCTCGAGTTATGGACTGCAGAGACTTCAAGCAACAAAATGTATTAACTGTTAGGATGTTACAGGGGGCGGGAAAGGAGAGACCCCAGTTGTTAGAGGCTGGCTGAGTCTATTTGAACCAGCCTGTTAAATGCTCCGTAACAGATGGATTCCCCTTGGGAACCAATAGCATCAGCAACAAACATCTCTATTGTTTTGCCTATTCCTGGGGGGTATAAATATGTGTGCTCCAACACTGGGTCTTTAGTCTTCTTGCTGAATGCTGACTGAGGGGTTTCTTGCTGATGCCTAACATTTGGTACCGGAAGCGTTGCGTATGTATACCGTACTTGGGTCTGTATAATTCCTTTGCGCCTAAATTGTGTCTGGATCAACTGCGTGTAACTGACTGTACTTTTACTTGACTAATACTTGTGCTTTGGAACCACAGATTCCAGGTCTAAGTCTTTATTTACTGTATGAATGCGTACGCAAATTAGCGTCATCCTTAGAAGGTATAGGCAGGATATTAGAAGGTATAGGCAGGATATTAGAAGGTATAGGAAGGTGTGTATAGAGGTTCAATTTTAATATCATCAGAGTCATCTACTGTGGTTCCATTGGCTCATGTCCTTGCTGTTTGGACTTCCCGTAGCAGTGACTTCTGCAGCCGCTGCCTGCGGCATTTTCATAGAACAGCCCTGTCTAGCTGCGTCAGTCTGTTTCCAGCTGATTCAAGTCTGCAGTGTTCTCTACCTTACTGAATCCAGCCTGTGTTCCTGCCATGCCACAGTTCACCTGTCTGTCATCTTGTTCCAGTCACACCCCAGCCCTCATGGCCGTTCCTGTTGCACCTCGGCCCTCAAGGCCGCTCCGTGTTGTTCCTGTCGCACCTTGGCCCTCAAGGCCACTCTGTGTTGTTCCTGTCGCACCTTGGCCCTCAAGGCTGCTCCGTGTTGTTCCTGTCACACCTCGGCCCTCAAGGCTCTCCGTGTGGTTCCTGTCGCACCTTGAACCTAGTCTATTACTCCAGCCAGTGGTCCTGCCTCATTATTGTGCATTACCTGTCTAGTCCTTGTCTGTTATTTGCCTGTCTAGTCCAAGTCTGTTATTGGCCTGTCCAGTCCCTGTCTATTATCTTGTCTGTCTAGTCCTTGTCTGTTATCCTGCAGAAACACAGTCCAGGTCTTTTCTGCTCTGTTGCATATATTCAGTGTCTAGCCACTCCATCCTAGTTGCACCATAGTGCCAAGACATACCCCAGACCTTCATCATCTGCCACTGCTAGTGAATCTTGTCATTCACAAGTAACCATCTGCCTGCAACCTCACTCCAGCTAGTTCCAGTAGTGGAAGGACTGCTACTCCTCTCTTCTTTGGCCTTGTTTCTAGTCAGCAGTTCTGCAGTCTCTCGTCGGTTGTGTAAGCCTCTACTGCTGGAGGCTTAAATCCAGGCGGCCACCTAAGTACCGGTGTGAGTATAAATCACAAAGGGAACAACGGGTGGCTGTTATTGGTGAAAGATTCTCTCCTTGGCTCTAGAGATCTTACACGACCATGCGAGAACCGTAACACATACCCAATTCTCGCTCTCTGTTCTGTGTGTGTCTATCTGAGTAAAAGTGTATTTCTGTATCTCATATTTGCTTGTGACATAGAAGAGGTTAAGGAGACAGGGCCTGATTCAGATTAGTACATAAACCCAATGGTCTACATACTAATCTGATTGTTTGGGTGTGCTGAATGGGTTCTGCAATCTTGCTTGCAGATCCCCCAAGGTGCAGCATGATTGACATGCTTCAGAGTTTGGCGAGCGTAGCAGGGGTGTGCCTGGGCTGTGTTCCCAGAAACAGGGGGCATTTAACCCCATTATCCAAGTGTGCCAATGCCAAGGTCTGCGCTGGCGAATGCAGATTTCCTGGCCTTGCAAGCATGTGCTGGGCTGGGGTGACATAGACTGCTGCTGTTGACAGGTGGGGGGAGGTCTGGTCGGCACAGCGGGGGGCATGTAGCAGTATATATGGGCGATGTGGGGAGTGTGCGAGGGGTGTGTCACAGCCAGTAACAATAGGGCAACATTCAACAAGGTCCAAAGGATACTTTGCCCTTGCAAGGACCTTGAGGCCCACATGGCGGAGATGTAGAAACCCCCCAGAGAGTGTGAGACTGTAGATAGATAGATAGATAGATAGACAGATAGATGTAGAAAGTGAAACCCCCCAGAGAGTGAGACATTGTAGATAGATAGATAGATAGATAGATAGATGTGGAAACTCCCCATAGAGTGAGAGACTGTAGATAGATAGATAGACAGACAGACAGACCGACAGACAGACAGACAGACAGATAGATAGATAGATAGATAGATAGATAGATAGACATACCCCCAGAGAGTGAGACACTGTAGGTAGGTAGATAGATAGATAGATAGATAGATAGATAGATAGATAGATAGATAGATAGATAGATAGATGTAGAATACCCCCAGAGAATGAGACACTGTAGATAGATAGCTAGATAGATAGATAGATAGATGTAGAATACCCCCAGAGAAAGAGACACTGTAGATAGATAGATAGATAGATAGATAGATAGATGTCGAAACCCCCCAGAGCAAGAGAGCGAGACTGTAGATAGATCACATACAAAACCAAAACTTACTCACTTCATCTGTAGGATCCCAGCTATTGATCCTCCCAGGGGCGGATTGGGAAAGAAAACCAGCCCGGGAAATTTATGGAAGCAGCCCTAATGGGGGCGGAGTCTGTTGAGGAGGTGAGGTCTGTCAATGGGGGCGGGATCCCATCTCATAGGGCCTGGTGCTGTACAGCAGCAAATACTCACTGGGAAAATGGCGGCGGACATTTTCCCACTGAGTTGCGCATGTGCAGAAAATATGTCCCCAGGAGAGTAGGCACAGGCGCCATTTTCCCGGAGACACGCACATCTACAGCGCTCAGTGCTGCTGAGCCGCTGTCAGAGAGGAGGGGGCCCAAATGGAGGCTGCACACTGGCCCCCTCCTCTCTTAACCACTTGCCTGGCACGGCCGTATCAGATACGACCATACCAGACTGTGCTTTCCCTGACATGGTCGTATCTGATACGAACATTCAGAAATGCCCTGCAGGTGGCTGTTGGAAGAGAATCATCCGGCAGCCATCAGCCCCAGAGGGACCTCCTGGTCCATCTGCAACTACGTATTGTATTCGTTTCTGCTGATCACTGCTGGGCACAGTGATCAGCAGCCCGACGCCTCTCCTCCTCTACACACACACACACACACCCGGCACTGCTCCCCTTGTTAGTCCCAGTGCTGCTCCATGCAGACGCTGGGTCATTGAACTAAATGGAGCCGATGCTCCAGTGTAACCCCCGTGCTACTGGGAGAAGAGAACAGGCAGCCTCCACCTGCTCCCCCCCCCCCAGCCACTCACCCCCATCCACTGATCAGCCCGGCGCTGTGTCTTGCAGACGCCAGGCTGCTACAATAGAAAAGAGCGTATAACCCCAGCGCTGCTGCTCGCAGACGCTGGGGTAATGTAAGTGACTGCCCCTCTTGTTAGATCCAGCGCTGCTCCATGCAGATGCTGGGTCATTGAACTAAATGGAGCCGATGCTCCAGTGTAACCCCCGCGCTGATGGGGGAAGAGAATAGGCAGCCTCCGCCTGCTCCCCCCCCCCAGCCACTCACCCCTGTCCACTGATCAGCCTGGCGCTGCTTCTTGCAGATGCCGGGCTGCTACAGTAGAAAAGAGCCTGTGCCTCCAGTATAACCCCAGCGCTGCTGCTCGCAGGTGCTGGGGTAATGTAAGTGACTGCCTCTCTTGTTAGACCCAGCGCTGCTCCATGCAGATGCTGGGTCATTGGACTAAATGGAGCTGATGCTCCAGTGTAACCCCCGCACTGATGGGGGAAGAGAACAGGCAGCCTCCGCCTGCTCCCCCCCCCAGCCACTCACCCCCATCCACTGTTACTATGAAAGGAGCTTGTGCTCCTGTGGTAATCAATATAGCCGCTGCCCCCCACCAGTTAGACCGGGCGCTGCTCCACGCAGACGCCAGGTTATAAGACTGGATGGAGCCTGTGCTCCTGTGTAACCCCGGCGCTGCTCCTTACAGATGCCGGGGAAATTCAGTGAATGGAAACTCTGCCTTCTGTGTAACCATTGGCAGGTTACCGTGATTATGAAGTCACACTTTATCCATGATCCATCCCTTCTCCCCTACTTATAGAATATATGGTGCTCTTGAAGTGTGTCCTGCTCATCTCTGACCCATACAGATCATATTATGGCCCATGAAGTGTGCCCTGCTCATCCCTGACCCACACAGATCATATTATGGCCCCTGAAGTGTGCCCTGCTCATCCCTGACCCACACAGATCATATTATGGCCCCTGAAGTGTGCCCAACTCATACCTACACACACTCCTCTTTCTTCTTTTCCCAGTAACAGGGGTGGGCAATCCTAAGGATTGTCCACTCCTACCTCTCCATCTCTTCCCAGCAACAGGGGTGGACAAACCTATGAGGATTATCCACCTCAAGATACTGGTGACATATTGTTACATGACTGTGACAGTGTAGCTGAGAAGAGAGAGAGAGAGAGAGACATCAGTGATTGAGATAAGGATACAATTGTTAGATATTACAGTGACTGACACAATTATAAAAAAAGTTATAATAACTGTGATCATCAAAGTAAGGTGAAAACCATTATCCATTTATCATCTACACTAAGAGCGCAGTGATGTCCACCAGTGATACAGATTCTGATTCTGGAAGTGACATGTATTCCAGTGATGAAGAACTACTTTTGGATGTCACTCAGGAAGAGCAAGATCAAGAGGAGGTGCACCAATTTTGCGCTCTAGACGCGCAAAAACTGTGGTCCAGCGCCACCATGATTTCCCTTCATGGGTGAACCCCAAGTGACAACAGAAAGTGGAATTCTGGGATATTTCAAATTGTTTTTGACCTCCACTTGGTCGAATTGATTACTGCAGAAACAAATCAGTACGCTGAACAGTCCATAGCCGGTGCAACACCACGCAAGTTTTCAAAAGCAATGATTGGGTCCCAACAACAGCTGCAGAAATACTGGTATTCCTCTCTCTGCTAGTGCTGCAAGGCTTGATACAAGTGGTACTGGTACTGGAGTGGTACTGGTCTAAGAGGAATGCCCTGGCGACACCATTTTTTGCATCAACAATGTCCCACAGATGGTTTATCTTACTGAAAAAATTCCTACATTTTGTAGACAACCAGGCTGAAGAAGAAGCCCATCCCAACCCCAAACTCCAGAAAATATGGCCTGTTTACTCCTACTTGTCCAAGAGGTTCTCTGAACTACTGACCCCAGAACGAGACATCTCCATTGACGAAAGTCTGCTGCTGAACAAAGGCAGACTGGGGTGGAAGCAGTATATTCCAAGTAAAAGATCCAGATTTGGAATAAAAATGTACATGCTGTGTTGAGCAAAATCAGGATACATTTGGTCCAGTATTATATATACAGACAAAGGGACAGTAGTGGACACAGAATACAAAGATTTACCATTATCTGCGCAAATAGTAATGAGTTTACTGAAACCCTTACTCAATAAGGGATAATGGGGTAGATGTACGAAGCCCAGAAGCGGTATCAGCGCACGTTATGTTATGTGCGCTAATACCGCTTCTCCCCGATGTATGATCGGGGGTCTGGGCGGTAAATGACTATGCGCCCCTGTCATTATCGGCGCTGCTATCTACAAGATAGCAGCGCTGTTAGCCTGGGCTATGTACGAACGGTCAGCTCGTCTGACCGTTTGGCCGGCTGTAGCTGTCGTTATCGACAGCTACAGCCTGGCACTAGCCTATACCCACAGCAGTGACAGCGCTGTCCCTGCTGCGGCGGCTACCGGCTCCAGGGCTCCACGCGGGGATCTCGTGATACTTGCGAGATCCCGTGCATGCTCAGTGGAGCCGGCCGGGAAGAGACACAGCGCATCAGCACTAGGCTGATGCTATGCTGTCTCTAGCGTGTAGCACCGGAGGGGGGAGTTAACGCTCCCCCTCTCCGGCCGATGAGATGTTTATACATCTCATCGGTAGTGCTTCCTGCTTCGCCTCGGTAAAGAGGCGAAGCGGGAAGCGTTATAGCGGCACGTTAAGTGCCGCTATAATACATCTACCCCATTGCGTCACAACAGACAATTTTTATACATCACCTCTACTGGCCAATATATTGCTGGCCCATCGGACTGACACCTATGGGACCATGAGGATGACGCGAAAAGATGTCCTGGAAGGACTTAAGAAAAAAAAAACTCCAAAAGGGAGATATTATAGGCTTTCAGCGGGGAAAAGTGTGTGTGATGAGGTGGAGAGATAAAAAAGATGTTTGTATCTTATCTACAGTCCACAATATAGAACTTGTAGAAATTGAAAAATCCCAAACAACCAAAATCAAACCACAAGCTGTTATTGATTACAATTTGACAATGGGTGGGGTAGACCGTGCAGACCAGCACATTACCAATTATCCCATAAGCCGTAAAAGGGGTAAGAAATTTTATATCAAAATTTTTGCACACCTATTAGACCAAGCAATTTGGAATGCTTACATCCTGTATAAAAAAAATGGAGGTGGTAAAACCCACCTACAATTTAGGCTGGAGCTGGCGGAGTTGCTAATAGAGAATCACCACACAGCAGAGCCCTGCACAACAAAACGCGGCCGGCCACCACCTAGCCCAAACCCCTTACGGCTAACAGAGAGGCATTTTCAGAATTTGTCCCTGCTACAGAAAAAAAGACAATGCAGCCAGAAAATGTGCTGTTTGCTGCTCTAAGAGAGATGAAAGTGACAAAAAAATACGCGGTTCTACTGCAGGGAGTGTGACGTTGGACTTTGTGCTGTGCCTTGTTTCAAGGTTTTTTTATACTGAAAAAAATTTCTAAATGTTCCATTACACTGAAAATTATGTCAAATGACTTTTATATAAGTCTTAAATAGTTTAAAAGTGTTTAAAGTTCAAGTTCATGAATTTGAAAAAAAATGCTATTTTTATGGTATAGTATGCATCAAAAAAGAAAAAAAAAACAGAAAAAAAAAGATTTTCATTAATAAAATTGTGTTGAAACTAGATGTTCTTGACCTAATTCATTCATAAAAAAAAACTACAATTTCGGAGCGGTTTTTGGAAAAAGAATTAGTCAGTTAAGTGGTTAAAACGCCCCTGCCATTCCCTGGTGTACAGCCCTGCGTCCGAATATGCAAGGACAGAGACCTCCACTGTCAGTGTCTAAAGACGCTGCAATCATGCTTTGTGTATCTTTAGACGTCACTACCGGTTGCACCATTGGAACTATAGAGTATGGCCTGCAATGTGGGAAATTCAGCATCTCTATAGCCAACCCTACACATGTCTAATACACTTCTTGGTGCATGCGACTGAATCCGTACTGCAACTCAGACACATGCGCAGATGAAAAACAATGCATAAGAAAAAAATAAAAACACATTGGTCCTCACAGGAAAAACACAAACACATTGAACCCCGACAGGGAAAAAAAAAAAAAATTGCCCCCACAGGATACAATAAAACACACTGGCTCCTCATCCATGAGGGATGAGAGAAGAAATCCATAGTCAGGCTTAGCAGCGCGATGAATTGAATAGCTCCGGGAGCTCATTCCCGGCGATATTCACTTCGCGTTTAATAGAATCGAGCACATTGGCTCCTACAGAAATCAATAAAACACAATGGCCCCCACAGGAATAAAAAAAACACATTGACCCATGGAGGAAAAACAATAAAAACACATTGACCTCCGCAACATAAGCAGTGTACGTCCCTGCAGGGGACAGGATGGGAGTAATAGTCAGAAGTGGGGGCAGGATGGGAGTAGTAGTCAGAAGTGGGGGCAGGATGGGAGTAGTAGTAGTGGGAAGCAGGGGGTTGGATGGAAGTGGTAGTAGCGCAGATCAGGGGGCAGGAAGGGAGTTGTAGTAATATGGGACAGGCTGGGAGTAGTAGTAATAATTCAGAGCAAGGGGCAGGATTGGAGTAATAATGGCAGGGGCAGGATGGGAGTAGTAATGTGGAGCAGGGTAGCAGTAGTGTTGGGAATAAGGGGGCAGGATGGGAGTGGAAAAAGTTGAACAGGAAGTACCTCCACACTCCACTGACACCTCAGCTCATGGGTCCCGGCTGCCGCGCCTCTTTCAGCGCTGACAGCCAGAGTAAGTATGTTGATAAAGCCCCTGCCATCTTGTCCCGATCCTGCAGGCTCCTACACCGTCCCAGGCACAGCTGCCCTGCACATCCGTCCCCACATGGTCCACGTCATCTCCCACAGCCCCAGGAGAAGAAATGGCCTGACCGGGCTCCGACCATGCCACAGAGAGGGGAGCTGACAGCGGGCAGTGGAGGCTGAGGAACGGGACACTGCAGACTGGTGGTGGAGCCGGGAGCTTCCGGTTTGTGTTACATAGCAGAGCGCAAATACCAGAAGTGCGGCTGCCGGCAGTTAGTGTCTGCCCAGCCTGGCCGGCAGTGTCGGCCAGCCCAGCAAAGGGGTTAATGAGGCCGGCCCAGCGGGAACTTTCCCGCTTTCCCGGCGACCCAATCCACCCCTGGATCCTCCTGAGGTGGGATCTCTGGAATGCCCCTTAGCACATATCTCTCCCACGCTGTGTGCTCCCGCCTCTGAGCTGCATGCCATCCCATGACAGCAGCTCTCTATTCTATTCATAAGAGCCATCCTCTGCTTCGGAGCTGTAGATAGAGTGTCTGTCAGCCAGTACTGATCAGGGGGGGTACTCAGAACCCCCTTTGTACATGCAATACTGTAGAGCATATTATAAGGTCAATATGAAGTACTTCAACCCTTTGGCTTGTGATTCTATCACTAAAATAACCTTATTTTAATAACACACACTTAAAAACTCCATTGATTTTGTTAAAAATTCACTCATTAAACATATTTGCTTAAGGGCCCCTCCGGGGTTAGGGGCCCTGGAGCTTAAGCTTCATTAGTTTCTCTTTAGATCCGCCTCTGGTCACAGCATAGGGGACGATGCAGGGGGCATAACTGCGCGATCACGTCATTGTGGCATCGCCACCTGCTTTACAATGCTTGAGATCACCAACATTGCAAAATGTGGGGCATGGCTATATACAGCCGGGAGCAGCATGCAAAATTCGTGAGTCTCCCGGCTGTTCAAGGAGAGTAGGCAGGTATGGCATAGGTTGTGGTTCAATGCATAATTAGGAAGGTTACTCACACATGTGGCAGACACTGACCAGTTCAGAAAACCTGGAGGGCCCGTTAAATGCTAATCAAGTACTTAGAATGTCCACAGCAACTCTGATCTACAAAAGCTAATATAGATATCAAGGACACTCATCAAGACTATCCATGTAATAATTTCACATTTTCAGTCATTTAGAGTGTACTGTATTTACTGTTTATATATCTTGATTGCTCTAGACATCGGGTGTTATACAAGTATACTGCAGTTGTACAGTGTTAATTGCTAACACTTTGTTGTAACTTTTATTTACTTTAAAGTAGGGGTGAGCGGGTTCGGTTTTACTCGGATTTACTCGGTTCTTATCGCCACCTTACCGCAAATTCGGATTTATTATATTGGCTATCCAAAACACATGATAGGCGATAGCCAATAAAATGCCGTTTAAAGATCCGAGTAAATCCGAGTAAAACCGAACCCGCTCACCCCTACTTTAAAGTCATTCTCAACCAACAATCTTTTTACTTGCAAAGTGTGAGCTTCTCATACTGCACAAGCCCCTATGTAATAACAGTGAGAATAATCAAGGCCATCAGAAAGGGATGTGTGCAGCAACTGAATAGGTGGTATATGTGGCTAAGTTGTATGTTGAATGCTTAGCATGGCCTTAACCTAGGGTGTAATTCCTGTTGAGGGCAGGGATATTGTAGAATAATTTTGAATTGTCACGGAGACTTGTATGTGGCTACGACATTCTAAAAAATTTTTTTTTATAACTGCCACTGGTTACTACTATAATTCACTTGCAGAGCAATTTAAAATTTACAAAATATACTGTATATAATATAAAATAGATAATAAAATCAAATTCAAAATTATTTTTCCTGCAACATTTCCAGGATGGTGTTGCCTAGCTTCCACTGTATCCTCACAATGGACCAGTCTCTGCAGGGTAGCTGGCAGAGGGCTTTAGCTTGGAGACACTGGGCTCAATCCAGAACAGCTGGAGAATGAAATAGTATTTTGATCTTTTCTGTTGGCCACAGGAAACCAACGCCTTGAAACAAGTAGATGTTTATTGCTCAGTCTTTAACAAGATAATTACTCCACAGCATACAGGTGTTACAGAAGTTCATCCCTTCTTGATGTCCAAAAAAGATACACCTTTTCAGAGTACGTAGGCCTGTCTTTTATCGTGTTCAAACACACAATACCACAGGGGGGTAAAATCCTGCTCTGGGTCCCTAAACCAATCAAATTATCTCATAAAATATAAATAAATATATCTTATATTGCAAAGGAGATAACCAAATTTCATCCCACTTTTTAATATTTGCCACCCAAAATCAGTTGGCTTTCCTAAAACACAAACTGATTTAACATATGAGGTGTGATAATGAGACTGATGCTATAATTTATGTTTAATTATATTAAGTGCATTTTAACTCTGTTCCCCTCCATTTACTCCCTTTCTGCATGCACACACCGCTGCATTCTTATTTTCCATTGGCCAAAGCCGCGCTATAGCTCATTATCTGTCAGATATCTCAACAGCTCCATTGTTTTCTTCTTTACTTCAGTAACTGATGCAAAACAGGTTCCGCTGAGTACAGAGTTGAGTTTAGGGAAAAGAAAGAAGTCACACAGTGCTAGGTCTGGCAAGTATGGAGGGTGATCTAGCACTGCAATCTGTTTCTCAGCCAAAAACTGCTACAGAGAGAGCTGGACCGGTGCATTGTCCTGATGGAGGATGAAACAATTTTTCCCACAACTCAGGCCTCTTTCTTCTGATTCTTTCCCGCAAAGTTGCTAGAACATTTTTGTAGTAATGTCCATTCACTGTTGCGCCTTCTTGTATCCAGTCTTCCAAAATATCACCTGTGATCTGATGGCTTCCAGCCCAGACACCCGATCACAGTTGGGGTTTCGATCCCCACTAGACCTTGGGGTATCAGGGATTCCCACTGACCGTCAGTGACCACCTGTCACTGACTCCGCCCACTGTGCTGTGGGCATGTAATGATGCTGCCACCACCGAGCTCCTCCTATTGGCACTTGGAACTGCTTTCAAACACCCAGGCTCCTACCTCGGCACCTGGAGCCGCTTCTGCTGCGCATGCATTTGACTAACTGCGGCCACACCCCCTGATTGGTGTCGGCTGATTCCTCCTGATCCCTCGCAATGGACCAGGTGTTCACGGTAGCTGGCAGAGGGCTTGAACTTGGAGAAGCTGAGCTCTTACCCAGAACAGCCGGAGAACGGAATAGCGTTTGGCACAATTCTGTTGATCGCAGGATTGAGATGTAATTGAAGTCAGGCAAGATGTTTATTGCTCAAAGTCTTAAAAAAGACTCAACCATCCGAATGAAGGGGTACATTAGCATACAGAAATCTTATTAATCAGCAGTTCTTCTAATCAAAGAATTTACAGGGCTGTACCACTTTTACCAGGCATGAAGCCGTCGTTTATGCTACTCCAATACACATTACCACAGGGGGTAAGCCCGCCCTGTGGTTTCCAACCAATCTCTTTAAGTGCAAGACCTGTGCATGTGCTGGCCACATGCACGTTTAACATTGTCCACTATGGACGGCGGGGGAGTGGTCACTCCTCGATGTTTGAGCCTGCCCACAGAGCTCGGCACACCCACGGCTCCGACTTGTCTGGAAGGCACAAAGCTTTCCCGCCAAAACAGACTTCCAGGAGTCTGCTAAGGGACCAAGCCTGCCATCTCTGCCTGAATCTGAGCTCCAGAGGTGGGCAAGCAGGGTCCCCAGGCACGAGTCCTGGCCATGGAGTGGAAGTTTTTTGGAGCTCCCTAAAATGGTTAGCTGGCTGCCTTAGCCAGCATTGCCTCTACCTTCTCATGCCACTTCCAGGCATGAGGTCTTACAGGAGGGCATTTAATTCCCTTAGGGGAGAGCCTGGGGGACCCAGGAGCCCACAGAGAGCTCTGGATCCCCCTGGGCTTCCACGGACCAAAGGTAAGTGCATTTTTCCTTAAATTATACACTTTAAACATACATTTTTAAGTTCATTCATTAAATATATACATATTTCATGCCTGTGCACAGCATCAGGATTTTCACCCTGCAGCACTGGAGACCAGGACCTGCTATCCTGGCTCAGTGCTGCACATACCATTTTAAACACCTTTATTGATTTTAAATTAGTTTTGGTGTGCTTTTATTCTGTGCCCAGCGCCCAGCGCTGGGCTCCACTAGCCCTGCAGTCTGGGACTGCTGGGGCTCTCCCTTGATGCAGCACCCAGTCGCTATCCTCATTGCTGGGTGTCCAGGGAGCATGCTCTCCCTGTCACCCAGTGTGCAGGCACACAGCTCATCATGCACTCAGCTGCCTGGCAGCAGTAAGCAGCCAGCATGGAGTGAGCCAGCTTGCCCGGACCTCCCCCCAGTATGCCGCTCCATGCACTCTCAGTGCTGGAGGTACAGGGAGCTGGATCTCCCTGTCCTCTAGCAGGTGGCTACTCAGCCCTGCTGCGCTGGGACACTTGTTCCTGCCGCCCTCCATGCTGGGGATTGGAGAAGTTGGCTCTTCCTTTCCCCCAGCGTGTGCACACCCGGCCCTGTGGAGCTGGGGGTGCCGGGAGCTAGTTACCGGTCCCCAGCAGCTGGCACACAGCCTCCTTCTACACTGCTGCGCTGTGGAGCTGGGGGCGCCGGGAGCTAGGCTTCCGGTACCCAGACTCAGTGCACAGCACCACATCACACAGGGAGCCGGCTGACCCGCTCCCCCTGTGTACTACTTAGCCCTGCAGTCTGAGACACTTGTCCCGGCTGCAGCGGCTCAGCCACATGGTCCCCCATTGCCACCTACCCCAGCACACTTGGGGTTAACCCATCACTGCCACGGCCGCCATAGAGGGTCCTGGCCACGGCAGATAAAACACCCGGCACCTAGCACCGCTAATACATTGAAAAAATGGTGCCTAGCGCCCGTAATACATATATAAATATGGTGCCTAGCACACGTTGATCAGGCGCCGCAGCACAAGGAGTTAACCCCTTCAGTGCCGCGATCGCCATTACACACGTGGGGCTGGCCTCCGGGCCACACTTCTCCCCCCCCCTCAGGCAGGCCACCAGAGGGCCATGTCCCAATGATTTGGCTCCTGGTCCCGCAGTCTGTTGGGGGGTTCAGGGAAGCTACCTGGGGGGCTTTGGCTCCGGCCTAGACAGTTCATCCATATTGCAGTGAGCCTTTTTTGTTGTCCACAAAGTCACCATGAAGTCCAAGACTCCACCACAACAGTCTGTCAGTTTCCCCTTTGGGGGGCCAGTCGCAAACATAGTGCTGAAGGTGGTCCAATGCCCAAAGAAATTGCCAACCTCTGTGTTCCAATTGTGACATACCCAAACCTCCCACCATAGCATTATTCAACTCAAACAGGCCAAAGCGTGCTCCTGCACATATGGGCCCTACTTGCACAGTACTGCTCCCAGTCCGTGCAATGGCGCATTAGTTCGTACCACAATGTCCTAGTCCTGAGTTAGCGCCATCTGCTCTGGAGCTAGTACCAGAGCCTCCTTCCAAGACTGGAATGCCAACTCACAAGCGGGTATCCAGTCCACTGACTTGGGAAGTCCTTCCCTAGTCCAATCTGTAAGGGCTGTCACTACAGCACTAAAGTCAGGGACAACTCATCCGTAGGGCCCTACAGTTGCTAAGGTCAGTACCTGTCTTGGGGTTGTGGGCCGGGGACAGTCTCTTGTAGCCTCTACCGCCACTGGTTTGGGCCTACCCCTGTCTCCCCCCACTCTATACCCCAGGCACTGCACCTTTGTAATTTCCTCCTGGCATCTGTCTGCACTACCCGTCAGACCTGCCCTACCATCCTCCTCCAACGACCTATGACTAGCGGAACCTACCCTGTCACTTAGGCCTTCTCTCACCACTTTGTCCACTACCTGTTCCACAGTGATGGCAGACAGATCACCAGCCTCTGAACCCAGTGTGGCATCCACCACGGTTAGGCTGCGTGTCTTCCCTGATCTACTTGGAGCAAGCAGGGGACCTTGCTCCCTAACTGACCTATCCCCTCCTACCTTCCTGGCTACCATGTATCTTAATCCTTCCCACCAGGTCACACTTACTGCCGCCATCCCTGAAAGGCCGCTGCCAGCTTGGCACGATATGCCTTCCAGAGATGGGTCAGCAAGCCGAGCTTCCCTGAACTCCTGCCTGTGGCCCTCACTTCCTTCTAAGTAGGGACAGTCTACAGGGGGGTATGGGTTGGGATCGCTAGGGTCAGTCTGGTTGAGGTCAGTCAAAGGGAAGTCAGTGTGGTCACTCATACTCACCGCCGGAGTTGGCAAACCACTAGGGACAGGAGCATCATTTGGCACCCCCACAGGATCCAATGAGCCGGAACCAAAATCCTCTGCATTGCTAGGGGACGTAGGCATACCAGAGGCAAAAGGCATGCTGGGTAGATGTGCTGATCTAGCCACTGTAATCTTTTCCTCTGGGCTGGTTGATGCTGTGGTAGGCTGTGCTGCCAGTTGTCTAGCCGCTGTGGTCTTTTCCTCTGGGCTGAGTTGTTCTGGTGTAGTTGATGTAGACTGTGACCTGTAAACTTGACTCTGGGTGATGGTGCCAGCAAACGTGGTAACGATTCCACCACCAAGGTTATTCCCCAGGACCACATCGGTTGGAAGGCCATCCACGATGGCAACATCCCTCAACTCTGGGCCAGCTCCCCAGTCCAGGTAGACTGGGTACCTCTCGCTCCATTCCGCCTGCCACGATCACTTTGGTAGTGTGACCTGCCAGTACTGCAGCAGGATCAATAAGGTATGGGCTCACAACAGTGATTGAAGCCCCAGAGTCTCTTAATCCTTGTCCCTGCAGGGGCCCCACTTTGACCGTCTGCAGGTGCCGCCACATATTTTGGGGTGGTCCCTTGGCCATGCAGGTGACTCTCTCTGTAGAGTTTACCTGTTTCTCCCCACACTCCATTGGACTGACTGGAGTAGTAACAGTCTCTTTGGGCTCACCTCCACGGGTAAGACAGGCAAGCCGGGCTCCAGCACTCAGATTTGGGGCACGAGTCTGGGGTGTTTGGGGTGTGGGACAGTTCATCCTCAAATGTCCGATTTTCCCACAGCTGTAGCACTTCTTGTCCAGTCGGGGCCTCGGTGGTCTCTGATGATTTGCAGGGACAGGACGGAGCAGTTGCTGGCCAAGAGCACTCGGGTTGGAGGATGCCTGCTTTGGGGGATGATGAGCAGGAGACGGGTGTTCCCCTGGTTTTACAGTCCATTGGGGTCGGCTGCTGGTCGGGTGCTTCTACTCTTGTGGCCGAATTGCCACATATTTCTCTGCTAACTGGGCAGCCATCTTCATGCTTGGTGGCTCCCGGTCTAGAACTCACTCCTTCACCTCTGGGTCGCATCTGCAATAGAACTGCTCTTGACACAGCAGATCAATAAGTGCGTCCCAGGTAGTGGCACCAGATCCCTTCACCCACTTCACCACGTACTGCCTCAGCTTGGTGGCGAACTGCTCATGGGTGCTGGTTGGGTTCTTGGGCAAGTCCCGGAACTTTCTCCTTTAGGACTCAGGAGTGACAAAGTATTGCTGTAGGAGGGCCCTTACAACTTCATCATAGCCACCGCAGTCCTCGGTGGCCACTCCTCGATAGGCCTCCAGGGCCTCTCCATGCAGTGTGGGCACTAGGTGTCCGACCTACACCTGCTTGGGTAAATCATGTATTTTACAAGTCCTTTCAAATACTTGCAAATGTCCATCAATGTCCCCATCACAATCTGCAAACTTGGCAAACTGTATATGATCTGATCCCAGTACAGCAGTCTGCAACAGTGCTCGGTGTACCACGGCCAGTGGTGCTTGCTCGTCATGCCACATCTGAATGATTAGCATACATTCCTGCTCCATTGCCCTTTCTCCAAATTCTGCTAGCCAATCCACCAGGGTATCCATTTTGCCCCCCCTGGGACATTGGGATTCCTGCCGTGCTTGGGAATGCTGAGAAACATAACTGCTGTGAGAGGGGGTGGGACTTGTTGCTCTCATCATGTTCTGAGGGTCATCCATTGTTACAGTGCCAGCCGCACTTTCCACCTCCGTCTGATGCAACTCCGTTCCACTGTTATTAGCCATCCTACTCGTTCTCCTGAACTGCAGTTACTCCTCTCCTGAGTAACTCGGCTTCTCTCGTTGGGTGACCGAAAAGCCGCCTGGGTATCCCACCACTATGCCACCAAAATCTGTGACCGGATGGCTTCCAGCCCAGACTCCCGGTCACAGTTGGGGTTTTGATCCCCACTAGACCTTGGGGTATCAGGGATTCCCTCTAACCGTCAGTGACCGCCTGTCACTGACTCTGCCCACTGTGCTGTGGGCGTGTAATGATGCTGCCACCACCAAGCTCCTGCTATCGGCACTCGGAACCACTTTCGAACACCCAGGCTCCTACCTCGGCACCTGGAACCACTTCTGCTGCGCATGCATATGACTAGCTGCAGCCACACCCCCTGATTGGTGTGGGCTGATTCCTCCTGATCCCTCGCAATGGACCAGGTGTTCACGGTAGCTGGCAGGGGGCTTGAACTTGGAGATGCTGAGCTCTTACCCAGAACAGCCGGAGAACGGAATAGCGTTTGGCACAATTCTGTTGATCGCAGGATTGAGATGTAATTGAAGTCAGGCAAGATGCTTATTGCTCAAAGTCTTAAAAAAGACTCAACCTTCCGAATGAAGGGGTACATTAGCATACAGATATCTTATCAATCAGCAGTTCTTCTCCTCAAAGAATTTACAGGGTTGTACCACTTTTACCAGGCATGAAGCTGTCTTTTATGCTACTCCAATACACATTACCACAGGTGGTAAGCCTGCCTTGTGTTTTCCAACCAATCTCTTTAAGTGCATGATCCGTACATGTGCTGGCCACATGCAAGTTTAACATTGTTCACTATGGACAGTGGGGGAGTGGTCAATCCTCAGTGTCCGAGCCTGCCCACAGAGCTCGGCACACCCACGGCTCTGACTCGTCTGGAAGGCACAAAGCTTTCCTGACAAAACAGACTTCCAGGAATCTGCTAAGGGACCAAGTCTGCCATCTCTGCCTGAATCTGAGCTCCAGAGGTGGGCAAGCAGGGTCCCCAGGCACGGTTTCCTAAGTGGAAGTTTTTTGGAGCTCCTGGCTGCATTAGCCAGCTTTCCCTCTACCTTCTCATGCCACTTCCAAGCATGAGGCCTTACAGGAGGGCATTTAATTCTCTTAGGGGAGACGCTGGTGGACCAAGCAGCCTACAGAGAGCTCCGGATCCCCCTTGGCTTCCACGGACCAAAGGTAAGTGTATTTTTCCTGAAATTATACACTTTAAACATACATTTTTAAGTACATTCATTAAATATATGAATGTACTTGGCGCTGGGCTCCACTAGCCCTGCAGTATGGGACTGCTGGGGCTCTCCCTTGAAGCAGCACCCAGTCGCTATCCTCATTGCTGGGTGTACAGGGAGCATGCTCTCCCTGTCATCTAGCATGCAAGTACACATCTCATCGCGCACTCCGCTGCCTGGCCACTGTAAGCAACCAGCACGGAGTGATGAGCGGTACCCTCCCAGTGGGATGGCCCGCCAGGAGCTAAGCTCCCGGTTCCCAGCCCTTTGCTATCCCTGGCCCTACATCGCTGCACGGGGAGCCGGCTTGCCTGGACCTCCCTGCAGTGTGCAGCTACATGCACTCTCAGTGCTGGAAGTACAGGGAGCTGTACCTGCCCCACCCACTCCATTATTAATCCGGCCCTGGGGTCAAGTGATCACTCCTCTCAGGTGACTTTACAAAGATGTGCAAGTCAGGGTAGGCAGAGCCTCCCCTGTCATACTCCTGAGATCTGAAATAAAAAAGTGCAGCGCCTTAACTATACTTTTTGGTGCCCTGGGCCAGAAAGAGCATTGCCCCCAGCCCCCCACCAATTTTTCATATAGGGACAGAATATGAGCACCTAATAAGGGGTGTGGCCGCATGGGGGAAGGGACATGACAAATCTGATTTGTCCCGTTCGATGGTGAAGGGGTACCGATCCCATTGTACCACTGTTATCCTGGCATGAATCCAATGGCTGCAGTGATGATACACACTAATTATGCAGTATAACTCACCAGCTCTAGATGTAAGAGAGTCATTACCTGCAGCAAGGATTGTCCAGAACAGCCATGCACAAGCCTTGAGCCGGCAGAGTAGATTACCAACTGAAGGTATAGAAAGAGTACTACTTATAGTATATATGCAGCAAATATCAGCGGAGATCCATGCATGTACCCTGCGCCGGCAGCTAAACTGACTGGCAAAGGTACTTGAGGTATGCTGGTAACACCTGTGTCTGGAATAGGTGGCTGTGTTCAGGGCTGCCATCAGAAATGGTGGGGCCGATAGCTCCATGTGTAAGATGTCTGACTGCCATGTGAGAGCTTGAGTCCCGGGTATGACAGTGTGTTCAAATGTGTTTATTAAGTAAAAGAGGATGTGGCTGAAGGTGCTTTGGGAGGTGGCCAGATGGAGGGGAACTTGGCCAGGGAGGTAATAGGGGTGGCCGGGAGATGCTGGGGATAAAAGAAAAGGAAGATACAAGTGAGAATGATTATAAATTGAAAATTGACAGGCACAAGCAGCGCCCCCCACCTTGCCATGGCATGTGTCACACCACCCTAGTTTCCACCCTGTAAAAATGATTAAAATAATACAAATAAGATATTTATAACTTAGAAACATCCTCTTTGTTTATTGTACTCATTTTTATAGTTAACACTCATCAGCTTTGTGGAGTCCACTGGAACTGCAGGGAGACGAGAGATAGGGCAGCAGCAGCTCACCCTCGCTTCTGTATAGTCAGGAACTGTTTGTAGAGCTGGAGATGGGCCTACACCACGGGCAGTAAGCTGCACAGAAAGAGAGCTAATAGAGGCATGCCTCTGAGTATGGGGGCATGCCTTGAGCACTGATGGACACCTTGGAAGTGTCATGTGACCAAGTGCACTGCAATGTTTACAGATTGGAGCTCATTCAGCAGAAGCAAGAGAAGACAGTGATGCAGGTAGGAGAATTAATGGACACTGAAGTTTAGTGTAGTGATGGGAGAGTTACAGTGAGTAGGGGATGAGACCGGCTCCCAGCACTCAGACCCATCTCCATGTGTGCCTCCCCAGCCATTGATCTCACCATGCGTCACTGCTTCTATATCATTAAGGTGCTGATAATACCAGACAAATGATTGACCTGACTGGCTAACAAGGATAAGATTCCCTCTTTAATTCTGGCATCAGGTGCCTAGAAGGCATTTAGTAGGTTACACTGAAAGTTCATGGAGAAAACACTCTTTACCATGGGCTGTGATGGTAACTTCCTAAAGTGTGTAATATATCCCCATTGTTTATAAAAAAAAAAACTCCCTTCCTTATTCTAAATGTTACCTGCTAGGTTTTCCCACTCTTGCCATTACATTTGCACTTTTATGCAGTATAACACTTAGCAGGGTAGAATCAGGGCAAATCCTGACATAGCTGCTTTGCTCTTCCCCTGATTTTTGCTCAACTAGTACATCAGCAATTCTTCCATTTCCTTCAAATTTGCCATTTTGCCCTTTCCCACTAAGCCACTCATTCTTCCTGCCTGATCTTGGTTGTGGAAGCATTATGCCTATTTCACTGCAATAATAAAAAAAGTTTATTTTCACATTGTGTAACCACCAATTTGTTAGAACAATACAGTCAGAAGGGACTATATCAGGGGTCTTCAACCTTTTACACAGTGTGGGCCACATAAAAAAATTAAACGAAGCCCGAGGAAAAACTAAGCTTTACACCACACAGTAGCACAATCTTGACTCACCCAATTCACATTACACCACATAGTCGTGTCCCTTATTAATGTATGACACACAGCAGTGCCCCTTTTATGCAATGCCCACATTTCTGCCCCTTATACACAATGCCCACAGTAGTAGTGGTCCTTATACAATGCCCACAGCAGTAGTGCCCCTTACACATAATGCCCACAGCAGTAGTGCCCCTAATGCAATGCCATTTAAGCAGTGCTCCCAGTAGTGGTAGTGCCCCTTATATAGTGCCCCCAGCAGTTGTGCCCCATGTGCAGTGCCCCCAGTAGTGGTAGTGCAGTGACCCTTATGCAGTGCCCACAGGGGTAATGCCTATTATGTAGTGCCCCCAGTAGTGTTAGTACCCCTTATTCAGTGCTCCCAGTACGGCTGCCCATTATGCAGTTCCCTCAATGGTAATGCCTCTTATGTAGGCCCACCAGTAGTGGTAGTACCCCTTATTCAGTGCCCCCAGTAGTGCTGCCCCTTAAGTAGAGCCCACAGTGGTAATGCCCCTTATGCAGTGTCCCCAGTAGTGGTAGTGCACTTATGTAGTGCCCCCAGGAGTGGTGCCCCTTATGCAGTGCCCCCTATGCAATGCCCTCATTAGTGGTGCCCCAGTATTAGTGCCCCCAGTAGTAATACCCGTAATAGAAATGCCCCCTAGTAGTAGTGCCCCTAATAGGAATGCCCCTTAGTATTAGTGCCCCTAATAGTAATGCCTCTAGTACTAGTGCCCCTAATAGAAATGCCCCCTAGTAGTAGTGCCCCTAATAGTAATGCCCCCTAGTAGTAATGCCCCCAGTAGTGAAGCCGCTTGCAAAAAAAAATACTACTACTTACCTTAAACCCCGCTCCCGCATCTGCTGCCTCTGGTCTGCCCGGCTGCTCTTCTGTCTGAACTATGGGAGAGACATCATGACTCTCTCCCATAGTGCACTGCACACACTGTGAGAGCCGGAGCTCAAGAGTGAGCTCCAGCCTCCGGCTTCGGTGCGGTGCAGGTAGGGAGCCGGGCGCCCGCTGGTGACAAAATCTCAACGGGCACCCGGCAAATGGAGGCTGTTGACTGGCCATGGGGAACAGCTCCCCCCGGTCGGCGGACTACATGATAATAGGAAATAATCATCATGAACATCATTAGTGGTCCTTAGTTTTAGTCCACTTTGTATAATATACTTACAAGGTCTACTATTACTGCTATTGGGTGATATATTTTGGTTTTGTTGATTTTTTAAGCAGTAGTTAAATGTTTGTAATTTTTACAATGGCAATTATCTTATGCACGCATATGGCAGAGAGGGTCAATGAGAGGGGGGCTCTAATTACCCAGACTTCGGCTTGTCTGAGGGGCATGGAGGGGTCTGGGCCATCAGTTCCCCACTCCGGAGTGCACACTGCCACTTAGTGGAGACATGCATAGTATTTTTAATTTCTTTTTTACAGAATGGGTGTGGTCACAACTCCTGGTTTTGGCCACACCCCCTCTATATCTCCCAAACCTGCCGTATTTCTCAGTGGCCCTGAAGACTAAAAAAAATGTTTAAAGTGGACAATTGAGTGAAGGAGATCAGGTCTGACTTTATTACATGTAACTGTCATACACTTCATTTTTTTTATTACAGATTATTTAATATTGCATATGTATATGCATTTTCTGTATAGAATGTGCCTAGAATTATAAACTTATGTCCAAAGTATGTCATCTCCACCTCCATTATCCCATTAACATGTTTAAAAAACTTTATTTGCACTGTTGGTTTGTATTTTTGCAGATTTGTAAATTATATTTTAGATGTTACATAAATAGTTTGCTATTTATATATATTTATAGCAAAACAGACTATAAACTATATTGAAATTGGATTTTTTGGGGGGGGAAATGATTTTCATTTTAGCATTAGTGAAACGCGTCAAAACATAAGTTATGCATGTCTCTGGTTGTGTAGTTTTTCCCCTTTAAATATAAAAAAAGAACTTTGACTGGCCATCCAGTGGAAGTCAAGCCAAAAGTTTGTCCTGGTGAATCACAACAAAGGAATGATCGATGTGACTCTGCAACAACTGGCAATGTTTCTCTGTATTCAAGCAAAATGTATAACCTTTCCACTTCCAGGAGGATATTTCAAGGCTGACATTCATATCTCATCTGCCCCATTTCAGTGACATTGCTTGAACACTTTATTCCTTTCATTGTTAATAGACTTGAAGTAGATATTTTCTTCTTCAGCGAGTTATTATGATTTAGACAGATAAACACTCTCGCAGGCAGGAATCATATTACACAACCTTGACTTTGCAGCATTCTCTATGTGTATGTCAATTTGAACTTAAGTGGGTGTTGAGAGTTGATGAAGTTGATAAATAAATCTTCCTTTTAACCAGTTTAAAGGCATGAAGAAGTTCAGAAGGCTGCCAGCAGTCATATTGAAAATATATAAACTGTGATTTAGAAAATCATTACTATTATTATTTTTAAAAAGCTAGCATTTAATCCCCACTCTGCCTTGGAAAAGCAAAATGATAACAGAAATCTCAATTTATTTTCTGCTAGTAATATGTCTTGAACTATATGTACAGTACTTATCACTAGTGCTTGCTGCTCCTGCATTTTAGATCGCAGTATGAAGCTGTGTACAATCGGAATATGCTGGTATTTGCAACATGGGGATAGTATTTTGTGTGCAGTCATGAAAGTTGAAGATATACATGTGACTTTTTTGCTTTTCTGCATTTAATGTAAGGTGAAATCCATCTACAGATAAATTAGGCAATTTTCATTTACTATGTAAAAAATAAATTGTGCCAGGGTGGGATTTAAATTCAATGCGAGCCAAGCAATGCTAATTTTTAAGCATACCTTTATGGGGAGCAAAGGAAAATTAGTGACAATCCTGGTTGTGAAGTACATTTGTCTGATTGTTCCAGAGGCACTTTGAGGCCATCACACTGAATTGAATTCCACCCTTACATTTTATATGTAATTATCTATGAAACATCCAGCTGCATTTCATATCAGAAATTTGCCATTGTAATGCTTTCAGCATTGTTTGTTTCACATAAATTTATGTCTGTGTAAGCTCCATCTATTGGCCACCCTAGTATCAGCTTAGCTGAATTCTCAGGCCTTTGTAGTTAGTTCCCAATGCACCCTGGGTAGGGGATAGTGGAGGCATCCATTTTAGATCTCACATGGAATTGGAAAACAGGGGCATATATCCACCCCTCAGCACAGCATCGATGGTAGGTATGATACAGTTCAGAATTCAGTTATGTTTGTGTGTTATGGTTAGTGGATATTGTAATTGCATTCTGTTGTTTTTATTTAATTTTTACCAAATCCTATTACTAAAATAAACAATTCTTCAGATTATAACACCTAGATTTGATTATTGAAAAGTAGGAATGTATATGCTGTCTATCTAGTTATATTATAGACCAAAGGGAAGCATATATTAAGACCAGAACAGCCAGTGTATAAAGCACTATAAATATCACTTTAAAGGTAAGGAGACTTAATAAAACAAGATTTATTTTCAACTGTTAATAAGTAGTATATTATATTTGATGGCTAATATTAAGTGACTCTGTTTTTTACAGTATTTTATTTGTCTTATGTTACTTAAAACGTTTGAAAAATTATACTCATCAGCGAGTAAACTGACAGAATATACTATTAGTTCCAACCCCATTGCCTGCTAAAGCCTAAATACTCAAGATGTTGTGGTATACAGGCTATGAAGGTCAGAGTATAGTGATATAATTATCTATATCCTATATACCCACTCTCCAGGCAGTCAGCAACTCCCAACAGAAGCTATATTTATGTATGGAATTTTATGTACTTATTAAGGTTGCTAGATGTACAAAGACTTTATTTGAAAGCAACATAGGCAGGACCAGGGAGTAAGTAGATATTCTTTTCTCATAGCAATTAAAAATATCAAGCAATAAATGTGTGTCATCCATCTGTTTCCTCTATTGCAATGGTCTGAATGTACAGCATTAATACATTATTAGTTTACTAAGATAACTCAGTATAACATTAACTGTTCTACAAACTCAATAACAGAGACATAAGATACATAATGTATATATCCAAACACTTATATATTCATTAGAATATCTGATTATTTCTTGCATAAATCCCCTGACTGATTTTTTTGACCCGGGAGTCTGAACGCAGGAGTCGACTAGCCAGGTTGTGCATTGCTAAATATTAATTAGGTGCACATACAGTAAGTAACTTGTTTTAAAAACTACGTTTAGTTTTTTTTTGGATGAGATTATTTAAGTGAGCTGGCTGGATGTAGATGTGCTTTTAGGAAGATATCCCAGTTTTTCAGATGGGCATATAGAATTTCCTGATTTTTCTGCAGGCCCAGCCCTTGTTCTAGGTCTTTAATACAACACAGTTTGCACTATTCTCTTGCACTTTGGTAAAAAAAAAAAAAAAGGGAGGGGGTGAGTGCACGTCTAATCTATGATTATAATTAGAGATCAGCGGGTTCAGTACTGGACCCGCCCAAACATCAGTATACCGAGCCGGATCCGTGTTAGGCTCAGGTTTTCCCGCCTGACTCCGATCAGAAAACGAGGCAAAACATCATCGATTCTGCGTCAGATTCTCACGGGTTTTGGATTGCACATAAATCCCTCACGTGGTGATTGGCACCATTTGCTTGCTGAGTCCATGCAGGGAGGGCTGTGCTTTCCGGGCTGTGTGTGCTGTCCATCCTGGGGGATGTGCTGTCCATTCAGGGGTGTGCTATCCATTCAGGGGTGTGCTATCCATTCAGTGTGCTGTCCATCCAGGGGTGTGCTGTCCATCCATTGTACTGTCCATCCAGGGGTGTGCTGTCCATCCAGAGTAGGGTGGCTCACTTTAACATTGTCAAAAACAAAGATGCTTGAATCATGCCTCCACATAGACTATTTTTATCCATTATAATGTAGTAACTTGTGTACCAAATTTTAGCTTTGTAGGTTGAAGTTTAGTGGTCGTCCAGAAGTTTACTTTCCTGAAGCTGACACAATTGGAGATTATGCTTTCAAATATCTTCTCATATATATTCGGCTCTAGTGGAGGCCAAGAAGTTGTAATTTTCAACTGCTTTCAGAAAGAATGTAGAAGTATTGATAAAAACATTTATAGTGCAGTGGATATTGCCTTCTTCCAAAATCCTGTATTAAACAGATTACGACAGAAAATGTTAGAAAATTAATGAAATGCACTGGAAAACAGCAACCTAGAGACAATTATCGAGAGCTTTTGCATTTATCTCTTTTGTTTCTTGGTGGTGGAAATAGCAGGGAAACATTTTGAGCCCCCGGTCCTACTCACCACGCTCGATGGATGGGTAAAGGTATTTACACTCTGAAAGTATGTCTCTTTCTAAATCAGTTCCAGTTAACAGCTAGAGAGACAAATAACATGGTGAATTTGACTTTGTTTGTAAGTCTGGAAGTGTTGGAATGAAGTTCCTTTGGGAATTAGGGCACCATATAATGACATTGAGCTCCTAAGTCTCCTATCTACCCTGAAGTAACAATTGGTAAGACAGTTTACATTGCTTTTACCAGACACCACTGGTTTCTTTCTGAACACTTTGTAGCCTTAGCATTTTTTGACAATCGAGTATCTACAAAAACCAAAGAAAAAATGGTAAAAAACTGAAACGTCCACAGATACCCGATTTTCTGTGACGTATTCAACTATCTGAGGATGCAGTTCTAAGTCTAAAAAAGTTCAATATAGGGCGACCCCTAAATATTGTCTGTTTGGAAAATGTTTTGGTGTACTACCCATTGATGTACTAAGGAATAAAAATAACCTTGTGGAGAAAGAAAATGTTAATGTTTTATTTTTTGGACCACCTTAATCCAGAGGTGTGCTGTCCATCCAGGGGTGTTCTGTGATGTCTATCCAGGGGTGTGCTGTCCATCCAGTGTGCTGTCCATCCAGGGGTGTGCTTTCCATCAAGGGGTGTGCTATCCAGTCAATATGCTGTCCATCCAAGGGGTGTGCGGTGCTGTCCATCCAGGGGTGTGCAGTCCTGTCCATCTAGGGGTGTGCTGTGCTGTTCATCCAGGGGCTGTGTGCTGAGTATATCCAGGGGCTGTGTGCTGAGGGCCTGATTCAGAGCCGCTCGTAAGCGGCCACTCGTCCGCTCTGAGCGATGTTCGCACATCTGCGCATGTGTATGGGTCATAATGCGCATGCGCCAACCAGTCAGTGTGGTCGGAAAACGTGTGTTCGCAAAATTGCGAGTGCCTGCTAATTTGAGTGACAGGATGAGGCGTTTGTGGGTGGTAACAGGGGAAGGTGCTTGAAAACGGGGAGTGGAGATCTGAACGCAGGCGTGCCAAAAGGTCAAAACGGGCGTTTTAAGGGTGTGCATAATTAACAAAGCAGCGTCATCGGTCCCGTCACTTGGTTGTTTCTTAGCCTGAACTGTTCGCATGATTGCGGTAAGAAAATCCAACCACAAGCACTGCAAGCAGTCCAGACGCCTTTCGATGTACTCTATTAATCAAATAAATAGCGGAGATGACGTATGATGCGAGCGGCCAGGTGGCGTCTTTACAAAATAACGAGCGCATGTTTCGTTCGCTCGCTCAGACATAGAGGCGTCAACAGACCGCAAAGAGCGAGCGCTCAATTTAAATAGCAGGCCCCTTTTTCTGAACGAGTGAGTGCAAATAGCGTCCGGCTCTGAATCAGGCCCTGAGTCCATTCAGGGGCTGTTCTGTCTGTACAAGGTCTGTAAAAAAATTCATAATATTAAGAAAATTTGTAAAAATTATTTTTTTTTGTGCTGTAACCCAGTGTATCCATATAAGCTCTGTGATGCTGCAGACTGTTCCCCCCAGTGTATCCATATAGCACTGTGAAGCTGCAGACCGTACCCCAGTGTATGCTTCAATACCCCAGTGTATCCATATAAGCACTGTAGCGCTGAAGGCCGTACCCCAGTGTATGCTTCAATACCCCAGTGTATCCATATAAGAACTGTGATGCTGCAGGTCGTACCCCAGTGTATCCATATAAGCACTGTGATGCTGCGGGCTGTACCACGGTGTATCCATATAAGCACTTTGATGCTGCAGGCTGTACCACGGTGTATCCATATAAGCACTGTGACACTGCAGGATGTACCCCAGTATATACTTCCATACCCCAGTGTATCCATATAAGCACTGTGACACTGCAGGACGTACCCCAGTATATCCGTATAAGCACTGTGACGCTGCAGGATGTACCCCAGTATATACTTCCATACCTCAGTGTACCCATATAAGCACTGTGATGCTGCAGGCCATACCCCAGTGTATGCTTCTGCACCCCAGTGTGTCCATATAAGTAATGTGATGCTACAGGCCGTATTCCAGTGTATCCATATAAGCACTGTGATGCTGCAGGCTGTACCCCAGTATATCCATAAAAACACTGTGACGCTACAGGCCGTACCCCAGTGTATCCATATAAGCACTGTGATGCTGCAAGCTGTACCAGTGTATGCTTCCATACCCCAGTGTATCAATATAAGCATTGTGACGCTGCAAGCCATACCCCAGTGTATGCTTCTGTACCCCAGTGTAACGCTGCAAGCTGTATCCCACTGTGCTCACATAAGTGGTGTGACATAGCTGTGTCATTGCGAGTTAAAAAAGTTAATAAAAATTAAAAAATATATATATATTTGTTTTTGTACTGTTCCATCCAGTGACTGTGCTGTGTTTTCTAACCAATCCCTGTCCTGTCACAGAGTGGTGCTGCAGTGCCTCCACAGGAAATAGTCCACTGCATTCACTAACTTCACATAAGCACTGCGACTACAAGCAGTGTCAGATGAAAAAAAAAGTATAAAATAAAGTTTAAAAATATATATTTGGCTCTGTTGTTACTTGTACTGTTCTGTGTGCTGTACCACAGTAAGTTTGTTCACGTACAACAAAGCCCTTTGAATCCCCGCAGTGTGAGCTGAGCTGAAAATTGAAAAATGGATAAAGATCAGTTTAGAAGAGAAGAACAGCAGCAACAACCAAATACGATATAAGTTAAGGGTTGATATGGGCAACATCTCCACTTCTAAAAACTCTCACTTTAGTAAATTTACCCCTAAGTGTGTCTGCGGATGCAATGTGTGAGCATGACCTTTCTAGTACTGTACTCAAAGAGGAGCCTCCTTCCATCACTTGTGCGCCCTCTGCACTACCTCTGAAATGAGCAGCACAAGTCAACATGCTGACATAAAAATTGAGGATGCTGCTGTGGAAGTGCACTAGGATGAGGAGGATATTTGTGTAGCTGACACTAATAAGGATGTTGTTGATGAGGATGTTGTTTGTTTAAATCAGGCACCGGTGGAAACAGTTGTTGCCCATGATAAGAAAAAGCCCATTGTCATGCCTGGTAATAAGACAAAAAATATCCACCTCTTATGTGTGGAATTATTTCTACCCAAATCTAGACAACAATTGTCAGGCCATCTGTAGCATTTGTAAAGCCAGAGAAAGTAGAGGTAGGGACCTTAACCATCTAGGACCCTCCTCCCTGTTACATCATCTGCAGCGCATTCATCAAAAGTTTTTGCCAAATTCAGAAACGTTGGCTAAAAAAGTAAAAACAAGCAGTCCAGTGTCAGCTAGCTCCCTTCTCTGCTAGATCCAAGCACCTGCCATCTTCACCACCAACACCTTCATCAACAATATTCTCAATGATGATCAGAAGTAGCCCTGCATCCAATATAAGGCTAATTGAGTCCTCCCCTATCCAAGATTCATCAGAAGAATCCTTGAGCGTTTACACCTGCTGCAGCTGCTGGGAGTGGATCATCATCCCAGAAGGGGACCAAGAAGACTACTAGTAGTAGTTTAAATAAAAAATTGACTGTTAAGCAATCCTTTGTAAGGGGGAGCAAGTATGACAGCAGTCACCTAGTTGCGCAGCGGATCACTGACGCCATAACATCTATGCTAGTATTAGATGTGTATCCAATATTCGTCATTAATACAGTGGGTTTAGACAGTTAGAAACAAAGAAATATAGAATTTGATGGCAGATAAGAACCACTTGGCCCATCTAGTCTGCCCCTTTTCATGTATCCTTTTGCCAACTTCAACCCTATTTGCTCCTTACGTCTCTCTTAAGGATATTCTTATGCCTATCCCAAGCATGTTTAAATTGTTCCACCATTCCAACAGTTAATTGAGGTTCTGGGTCCCCGCTACCAAATCCCATCTAGATTCCACTTCACTAGAAAAGCAATTCCCAGCCTCTACAGGGAAGTTAAAAAAAACTTACTGTTCTCCAAAATGCCATTGTACCCACTGTCCACTTAACCACAGCTATGTGGACAAGAAGAACATGGCAAACTAAAGATTACATTACAGTAACAGCCCACTGGGTGGGTGTAATGCCTTCAGTAGCACCAACAGCAGCAGCATTTAAGAAAAAACAGCTCATTCAGAGGCAGGCTATTCTGTGTATCACCGGTTTTGACTAAGAGGCATACAGCTGACAACCACTTTGAAAAACTCAGGGAAGTCATTGCAGGATTTGTGAATTCTGACAATGCCACCAATGTTGTGAGAGCATTACAACACGTCCCATGTTTTGCCCACACAATCAATTTGGTGGTGATTTTTTTTTTAAAATGACAGGGCTGTGCAGGAGATATTGTCTGTGGCCCCAAACAATGTATGGACATTTTCACCATTCAGCAGGTGCAGTGGAGAATATTTTCCATGTTGTGCAAGGTGCTGAAACTCTTTGAAGTAGTCACCTGTGATTTGAGTTCAGACTGCAAGCTTGAGTCAGGTAATTCCCCTAATTAGACTGCTGGAAAAGCAGCTTGAGAAACTGAAGGAGGAGCTAAAATGAATTGATTCCACTAAGTATGTCGGACTTGTAGATCAAGTCCCTTTATTCACTTCACCAGAATCGAAGAGTTGTCAGGATCTTCCAATCGGATCAATACATTTTGATGACCGTGCCTGATACTAGAATTAAGTCACACGTTGTGTCTTTCTTCCCAATGGACACAGATCTGAAGAGTTGCAATGAGCTGTTGGTAAGTAAATTGTCAGCTCAAGCGGCACGTGATGCAGCAATAGCTCCTCCTTCAGCTTCCCAACATTCCCAAACAACCCACTGGTGATGAGGATGAGTCAATAGAGCCAATTTTGACATCTGTCCAGGTCTAAAAGAATTACCTACAATTAATCACACCTCTACCGTGACTCCATTTGATATGGTCATCATTCAAAGAATGGTTGAGCACAGTTTTAATGATAGTGTCCATATAGGCATGTCAGACAGTCTGCTTGACTACTGGCAGGAAAAAAAAGGCAATTTGAAGGCCCTTGCACAAACTGGCTTTGCTCTTCTTGAGCTGCCCACCCTCCAGTATATCTCTGGGAGAGTTTTCAGCACAGCCGGGAACCTTGTCAGCGATTGGCATAGGAGTCTACTTCCTCAAGATGTGGAAAAGATGATCATCAAAATGAACTATAAATTCCACAAGGAAGACCTTTACCGCCAATTACGTCCAAAAAATACAGAGGCACCTGAGGTTGTAATGGTGGATTCCAGCAGGGACGAATTCATATTTTGTGAAAATTATGTACACACTGATGAGGGTATGGAATCAGATGATGATGGCGACAACATCTTGCCTCTGTAGAACCAGTTTGTTGTGTACGTAGAGATCATTGCCAGCAATGTCAGCTGCCCATTGGTAGCTTGTTTGAAGTCTTCTACATGCGGTTGATGTATCCCAAAAATGTACAGAAATTGTTATGGCCACAGTTAGCATCTCCTGTATGCCCCTTTCATTTTTTTTTACAATTCTGAACCAACAAATTGATGGGGTGGGCAAACATGGTAGATTTTCAAATATACCCAGTTTTTTTTTAATTGCCACCCTCAATCCCAACCGGTTGCCCCAGGACCCTGGTGAATTGATAGGCTGTTATAAATAATGGTTCAGCTCAATAAACACCTGCCTCCTTTGTATGTAGTTGACTCAAAGCGGAATAACTGGATAATGTAGATGGTGAGAGACCAGAAATTCTAGCAGATTCACAGAGCATCTTCCTGCCAAGATATGTGCAATAAACTGCAAATATGTTTAATGCAAAAAGTAGTTGTGTATATTGGTCACATACATACATATTTACATTAGGGGTGTGTACCTGCCACTTTTCGTGTTTTGTGTTTTGGTTTTTGATCTGGATCTTTCTTCGTGTTTTGGATCTGGATTGGTTTTGCCAAAACCACACTTACGTGTTTTGGGTTCTGGGTAGAGATGTGCCCCGACCCCCATGTTTTGGTTTTGGATCTGGATCTCCCCTGGTTTTGGATCTGAATCTGGTTTTGGATTTTTTTCCTCCATGTTTTGTTTTCGTGTTTTGGTTTTGGCTTTGGATCTTAATTTTTGCAAAAAATCATAAAAACAGCTAAAACCAGATAATTTGGGCCTGTTTTTGTTCCTATAGTATTATTAACCTTAATAACAATGATGTTCAGGCATTTCTAGGGATGTTTAACCACCTCACAGCTCACAATATTGATTTCACTATTTTTCACCAATATAGGCCAAAGGCTGCAGCGAGCTGGCTGGCTAAAGTAAGCAACAGAGCAGCAGCACAAACACACGGCAGTTTAAAAAAAATATCAGACATCTATGAAACATTGCCACACAGCAGTGGCAGACAGGATGGCAGTTTAATAAACTATAATAATGTCAGTCGGCAATGCCCCAAATTGTGCCAAATGTAAAGGAAAGAGGTGCAAGATGGAATTGTCCCTTCCACCCACTCTTATGTGGGATATTAAAAAGGACATGCACAGTTTAACAAACCAAGCACTTTAGCCACTAGGACTGACACTTTCGTGGCTGAACTCCTTGGTTTGTTTGGGCCCCACAAAACAGTTTTTCGAAGGACTACCTTCAATTATTAAGGAGGAGGTTGATAATGAGGTGTTGGTGGTGGAGATTGCATGTTATGGTCCAAACTGCTGGTAGCTGATACTGGACTGCTTGTTATTAATTTTCAAATTATAATTTTGTTAAACAAATTGCATGAACTCCCTGCAAATGATGTAACAGGGAGGAGGTGCCTAGATAGTTAACGTCCCTTCCTCTGCTAACTTTGGCTTTACAAATGGAACAGATGCCTTCACAATTGAATTTAGATTAAAATAATTCCACACCCAAGACATTGCTTTTATGGCTTTCTTTTTATCATTAGCAAGAACTGCTGCCACTGGTGGCTGATTTACACAAACCACATCCTTATCGTCAACATCCACATTAGCATCAGATAGGACACAAATTTCCACCTCATCCTCCTTTTGCACTTCCTTCACACTATCAGCCTAATTTTTTATTATTTCGCCATCTAATTTTAGCACAGCCGTCATGTCGTCAATGATCTGCTGTGAAACTGGGTGACAGCTGTTATACTTACTTCCTCTATCAAAGGACTGTTTAATAGTCAATTGTTTTTTTAAATTACTTCCGATCACGAATGAGGATGTAGATGATGATGCAGGTGTTGGTGTTGGAGATCGAAGGCGCTTGGATCTCACAGAGAGGGAGCAGGTAGGTGACACTGGACTTGTTACGTTTTGAATTTTGGAACTTGGCGACGTACACTTTGATATTTGATGAATGCACTCCAAGTGACACAACAAGGAGGAGGTTCCTAGGTGGTTTAGGTCCCTCCCTCTACTCACTTTTGCATGGCAACGGGCACATATGGCTTGACAACTGTTGTCCGGATCGGGATGGAAATAATTCCACACTTGAGAAGTAGATTTTTCTGTCTTTTGTCCCGGCACGACAACAATGGGCTTTGGCTTTTTCAAACCATGGGCAACAGCTGTTGCCTTACTTACACAAAGGACATCCTTGGCATCAACATCCTCATCACCAACCCCAACATCTTCATCATCAACATCCTCATCATCCTTAGTGCCTTCATCCACCAAAATATCCTCCTCCTCCATGTGCAATTCCACAGAAGCATCCTCAATGACTACATGTGCAAGATGTTGACTGCCCTTCCCCACAGAGGGCAAATGTTGGAACTTGGAGGATTCTCCAGTACACTAGTATTTACGTCGGGCTCACACATGGCAATCGCGGACACACTTGCACTCTCCTCTGGGATTTGTGATTTCGATTTCTCAGGGCACACAGTTGTTTTTTCCAGAGCTGTCTAAACAACTTTCACATTTTTAATTGGATCACCACCACTACTACTACAAGGAGAAGGGCTATCAGAATCAGCAGTCTCCTTCATAAAGTAAGAAGGCCAAGGCCTTATCCTTTCCTTGCCACTTCGTGTAGTGAATGGCATATTGCCAAAGTTTTGTTTATCTAAAGTCAAAAATTCTTTCAATTTTTTTTTCTTCATTTCAGTAAAACCTGCTTTACCATATCGATGGCGTGACTTAAGCCCTGGGGCATGGGCCTTCCTAGAGGTCGAGGAAGTTGACGGCCTTGCACTGCTGGCAGCAGCTAGAACATGTGGTTCTTGGCCTTGCTCTCCTGTCATGTGACAGCCCTCCATATTTTTTCTGCAGTCTAGAAGCAGTGTCACAATCACCAATAGTGTAGCCAAGGTGCGGTTACAAAATTCACACACGTGCAGTGGTGCGCACACACAAAAATATTAGAAAAAATGACAGATGATGATTTTTATTTGTTGCCAGCTCCAGAAGAACTTGGCACCTGAGTAACAATTGATCACAACTAGAGATGAGCGGTTCGGATTCTGTGGAATCCGAACCGCTCTGAATATTGGGGATCCGAGTCCACCCGAACCCTGTTCGGGTGTTCACTGCCTGACTCGGATCCCCGTTCGGGGCCGATCGGCGGCCGCCTGATGTCGGATTCTCACTAGAGAATCCGACACCAGGTCTCCTATTGTGTAGGGCCGAGCGCTGTGATAGCGCTCTGCCCTACACAGATACAAACACACAGCCGCCAGCGGCTACTGGGGGGGTCTGCTACTGTGGGGGTCTGCTACTGGGGGGGCCTGCTACTGGGGGGGCTATACTACTGGGGGGGTCTGCTACTGGGGGGGCTATACAACTGGGGGGGTCTGCTACTGGGCATCCATGCTACTAAGGGGCCTGCTACTGGGGGGGGGCTATACTACTGGGGGGGGTCCGCTACTGGGGGGGCCATACTACTGAGGGGCCTGCTACTGGGGGGGCCATACTACTGTGGGGGCATACTACTGGGGGGGCTTACTACTACTGGGGGAGCCATACAACAGGGGGGCCATACTACATGAGGGCTACTACTGGGGCAGCCTACTACTGAGGGGGGCCTGCTACTGGGGGGGCCATACTACTGGGGGGGCGATACTACTGGGGGGGCTGCTAATGGGGGGCATACTACTGGGGGGGCTGCTAATGGGGGGCATACTACTGGGGGGGGTTGCTAATGGGGGGCATACTACTGGGTGGCATGCTAATGGGGGGCATACTACTGGGGGGGCCTGCTAATGGGGGGCATACTACTGGGTGGCATGCTAATGGGGGGCATACTACTGGGGGGCATACTACTGGGGGCACTGTATAGGGGACCCTACTACTAAGGGGACTGCATAGGGGGCACCACTGCTGGGGGCATTGTGTAAGGGACACCGCTACTGTGGGCATTGTGTAAAAGGGGCACTACTGTGGGCATTGTGTAAAATGGGCACTACTGTGTGTCGTAACATAAATAAGAGACACTACTTTATGGTGTAATGTGAATCAGGCCCTATGTGCGGTGTAATGTGAATAAGATTGTGCACTGTGACTCTTTGGGCCGTAGCCCACTATGTAAACTAGTACTGTGACTTTGCTGGCCGTACCCACTGGGTGGGTGCACTACTTTTCATTTCTGCCACTGCTGTGTGGCAATGTGTCATAGATGTGCTTTATACTGTGGTGTCTGTGTCATTGTGCCGCTGCTTTGTCGCTTAGTAACCAGTCAGCTCACTGCAACCTTTGGCCAATAATGTTGAAAACAATATTATAAGCTGTGATATGGTCTAAATTGACTGGAAATTAATGTTATTGAGGTTAATAATACTCTAGGAAGAAAAAAAAGACCAATTTATGTGATTTTAGCTTTTTTTGTCAATTTTTGTAAAAAAAATCCAAATCCAAATCCAAATCCAAAGCCAGTCACCGCAGTTTGACAAATCCAAATCCAAATCCAAAGCCGGACGATGAATTAGAACCAAATCCAAATCCAAATCCGGCAAAAATGGTCCGGCGCACATCCCTAATCACAACTGGAGTCAGGCAGCACAAGGTTGCAACTTGCGTTACTGGCTGGATCTTGTGCACTACTGCGGGTAAGGCGAAAACCCACCCACACAAATAAGAATAAAATATGACACTTTTATTGTTTTTTTTTTTTTTAAGAACGACTGTAGTCGGGCAGCACAAGGTTGCAACGTGTGTTGCTGGCTGGCTCTTGTGCGCTACTGTGGTTAAGCCTAACACGCATGCACACACAGAAAAATATAAAAAGACACTTTGATTTGTTTTTTTTACTTTTTTTTTTTTTGGAGTCCAGAACTTGGGCTCAGAGATGGACACAGTACAAGCCCAGGACACAGCAGACAGCCCAGATGGATCACCAGACAGCACAGTGACAGCACTGTGACCAGAGACCAGAATGGATCAGCACAGACAGCACAGTTATAGTGACAGCACCATGACCAGAGACCAGAATGGATCAGCAGTCACCAGCCCAGGACACAGCAGAAAGCACCAGCACCTCTCCCAGCCCTACACTACCCACCCTCCCTGTTCAGTCTCCACAGCTGGAGTGGAAATGGCATCCGTCGCGTGGTCACTTATATACTACATTGATCATAGAGACGAAAGCTCGTGAACCGCGAGATTTCCGTCTCTATGGGTTTGCCTCGTTTTCGAGAACCGAGTAAGGCGGGAACCTCCGAGCCTGCTTGGATCCGACTCGGATATGCTAAATTCGGGTGGGTTTGGTTCTCTGGCAACCGAACCCGCTCATCTCTAGTTCTGGGTTTTGTGTTTTGGATCTGGATTTTTTTGGAAAAAAGCATAAAAACAGCTAAAATCACAGAATTTTTTTTTTTTTGTACTTATGTTATTATTAACCTTAATAACTTTAATTTCCACTCATTTCCAGTCTATTCTGAACACCTCACAATATTGTTTTTAGGCCAAAAGGTTGCACCGAGGTAGCTGGATGACTATGCTAAGAGACACAAGTGTGCGGCACAAACATGTGGCCCATCTAGGAGTGGCACTGCAGTGGCAGACAGGATGGCAGTTTGAAAAACTAGGCCCCAAAGAGTACATAATGCAAAGACAAAAAAGAGGTGCAAGATGGAATTGTCCTTGGGCCCTCCCATCCTCATCCTTTGTTGATGCACGTGTGGCTAACGCGCACACAAACACAAAAAAATAAACACTTTTTAAATGTTTTTATTTTTTGGGGCAGTTTGGGGGTTACACCACCCTTCAACAGACCAGCCGGCCCTTGACTTATGACACAGGTGCACACTTGGCGCTGCTACATTGTTGATACACTTGCGGCTAACGTGCACAC